>JANEYF010002438.1:0-58243 GCA_029963845.1 Rhamnusium bicolor | reverse complement strand
TTCTTAAGGCCTCAGTTATACTTCTAGGTGGCAGGCGGCGGGTGATGGGTGATGGGCGGCAGGCGTCAGTTGATGAGGTGTTTATACTTTATTGGGGTGTAGATACGCATGCAGGAAGGCAAGAGGACGATTTCAGTATACTACAACTAGACTATTATATTATTACTTATCACTTACCCTCCTTATTCAAAACCTTCGCTATTTCGCGCCATTTCTTATCAATAAAATCAGAATTTTTGTGGTTTGGATCCGCATCATTCCAAATTGCAGGTCTTGTCTGCACTTCACTTATTAGAACCTCACGATACTCTCTAGAAATTACGTATTTTAACATTGCATATAAATTTTACACGTTTTCAGTAGAAGTGTCGCTTAAAACTGTGGGTGTTGTCACTCGAATCTGTAGCATGTCACAGATACGGGTGGCGGCCTGGCGATGTCACCGTGCTGTTTCCTGTCACCTGATCATACTATAAACGATATCATTTAAAACAATGCGCCACAGCTACAAGTGACATCGCCTGTCGCCTATCACCCGTCACCCGCCGCCAGCCACCTAGAAGTATAACTGAGGCCTAAGAGTACAACATTTTGATTTGGGCTTTCGTTTTGGAGATAATACGAGAGGAATGCAAAAATTGTCTAAACTGAATTAAATTTTGAAACATTTCAAACCGAGATATTGCCGTTTTAAGTTTCGTTCTCTCGCAAAGTACGAGTTTTAAAAAGATTACAAAAATAAATTTAATTAGCAAACGATAAAATGTATCTTCAGGCATTGGCGGTTTGGTAGTGAGGACAGGACAATTTTTCACCCATTTTCCAACATACATATGTGGTATAATAATTATTTACATATGACACAACCCAACTAGCACCAAAGTGACGAGAACTGGCATCGGAACTTTAATATAGTAGGGATTACATGACTATCACTAAATTTGCGACTTTAGTGGTAAAATTCACCTTGTGGTATGCCCGTATAGTAACATTTACGTAAATTCTTCTGAATTCAGGTACAGGGTAAGTCACATAAATGTTAACCCCCTGTTACTTTTGTTATTTTTGACCTAACTGGTTCATTCAAAAAATAAACCTGAACGATTTTTAATGTAGAATTTATATCTGTTAATGATTTTCTAAACCTGCGTAAAATATACAGGGTGGAACAAAAAGTATGATTTTTTAATGGAACATATTTTTACATATTTGAATTTGCAGATGTCTTCTGATTATAAATATATATAATTATAGCATGATTGGTCCAGTAATTTTTGAGTTATTACTAAAACTGGCCGAGGTCACCTGGCCGACAGAGCCGTCATATGACTCATATGTTTACATCATATCATAATACTTGAAAAAGTACAATAAATGGAAATAAATTTTAACAATAATGTTACGTTTTATAAAAATTTGTATAAAACTCACCCTTTTAAGCAGATTTATGAAGTAGTTTGGTTGTCGTCATCACAAAGTGGGGAAGATCTAGTATAATAGCATCAGGTATGTTTCTACAGCTGTCTCCATCAGCGATGTTCGCTTTGGTGAAAAAATATGTTTTGCATTTTGAAAATGACCGTTCGACATCTACGGATGTAATACAGGCATAAGTAAAACAATCTGTGAACTCACTTACCGAAGTTGTAGATGCACCATCACAAATTTGTCTTAATTTGCTAAAATCAGGATCTTTCTGTAATACACTCTCGAATTTTTCACTAACGCGATTATTTTTTGCGTCATTTGTAGCCTGTAGCTGTGTATTTACGTCGTCCACTATTTGCAGCGATTCCACTAACGACAACGAACTATTTTGCAATTTTTCTATTGCGTCGTGTAGTCCTCTATAATTTTTATTAATAGTTTTTAAATCTGTTTCAAGGGAAACGTCTTGAAAGCTTGTCTGGCTTTCCCTAATAGCTGCAGCCTCGTTAGGGTTGAACTGTAGTATCACAGCTTTTATTTGTTGAAAATATTCAGCATAATAAAAAGCCGCTTTCAACCATGTTCCCCAACGTGTAAGAATCGGCTCTGGTAGTTGAGGGATACCAGGACACTGTCTGTGAAATGCTCGAAACCGTTTAGGAGATTTGAGAAATACTTTTTTTGTATTTGCTATTAATGCATCTACCTCTGGAAAACATTTTCGAATCGTTTCTGCCACAAGATGTAACGCATGCACTTTACACGTAACATGTAAAAACCTACAATTGTATCTTTGAAGAGAACAGCCTACCACGCGCATTGTCGCGGCACCATCAGTCACAAACATCAATACTTGACTTGTTGTAAGTTCAAATTTTTCGAATGTCTCCAACACCACACGCGTAATTATTTCGCCAGTACGCGCAGTTAGTCTTTTACTAGCTAGTAAAAGTGGAAATGTTGGTTTAAGAGGATCCAGTACACGTACTATAATATTTAAAATAGAATTTTTTTTACAATCTGTCGTCTCGTCAATACATAACCAGAGCCGTGTATTTTTTTAATCCACATTTAATCCTATTTACAATGTCTTCACGAACAGCTGGCATATATCTACGTAACGATGTACGACTTGGTAAGTTCACCTGGGGATTGTATTTATTCCAAAACTCCCGAAATGGTTGTTTATCCAGTATGTGTAACGGAATATTACAGGCTATTAACATTAACAATAAATCAAACATAAACTGAGTTGTCAAAGGCATGCCATTTTTTTTATTTTGATGTTGCACGGTATTGATATGACGACGACAATCTGTTTTGTGCCAGCACATTAAGTCTTGATTGCAAACTTTACAAATTATTTTGCATCCGTCATAGAATAAATCCGGAAATTCACCGATAAATTTATTCACTGTGTCCGCGTACGGTCGTTTTTTACCCTTTGGCGCGTTTGACATTATGTATAATTTATAGGTACAACCTCACGCATTAACCTTTCAAATAAGACTGCAGCGTAAATCACTTCTAAATCGGCACGTGTGACGCCAGCGCAAGACCGTGGCTGAACTCCAGCCACCTCGGCCAGCTTTAGTTATTACAAAAAATCTAAATCAGTTTTATTTCCAATAATAAATCACTAATAATGATGAAAACAATCAAACTTTAGTGAATTTGTATAACTGACAAAGTTGTTAAGTCTATCTACAATTAGTGTGGCTGTTTTGTTATTAAATAAATTGATATTGTGGTGAAAAACACGCGTTATGCATTATGACAATCCGGAAGAAGGACGTAAGATTTTAGAAATATATTTATATTGTAATAAAAACATGACTGCTTCAAAAGCAGAGTTTATACGAAGATACCCAAATCAGGCACCGCCTGCAAAAAATGACATTTAAGCAAATTTATAATAAATTTTGTGAGTCTAATTCATTAAAAAATAAAACTAGAAGAAGAAAAAAGACTGTTCTTGATGAGGAAATGCAGAATATTTTATTGTCTTTCATAGAAGAGCTAAATCGGTCTACTTATTCGGTAGCTGAGGAATTAAATTTAACTCAGAGAAGTGTTATGCGGACCTTAAAAATAAATAAATTTAAACTATTCCACATTACCCCTGTTCAGAACTTGAATGAAGACGACTGCCGACAGAGAATATTGTTTTGTCAACAAATAATTGAGAGATACAATGCAAATAATGACTTATTGCACAATATTTTTTAGACCGATGAGTCTTCCCTTTCCACAGCCGGAATATTCAATAGACATAATACTTATCATTGGGCTAGAGAAAATCCTCGAATGCTGAAAAAATTAAAAAGCAGAGACGCAAAACTGTTAATGTGTCGTGTGGGATACACAGAAATAAAATAATTGGACCTATTTTTATATATACAAACCTCACGGGTGAAGTTTATCTCGATCTTCTGCAACAGCAAATTGAAGAATACTTGGATAATTTGCCAATTCTATTAAGCTTAAGAACAATCTGGCAGCAAGACGGAGCTCCTCCGCATGATGTTCGACCCGTCACAAACCATTTAAATCAAAAATATGCTGCTTGGATTGGAAACAATGGTCCAATCCACTGGCCAGCGAAGAGTCCCGATTTAAATCCTCTAGATTTTTATCTTTGGAGTGCTCTAAAAAATAATGTTTATATTGGACACCTCTCAGGGCACACTGAACAACTTAAACATCTGATACGAGAGGCCATCCATTTGTTTAATGCGGATGAGGCGGTGTTTGAAAAAAGTTAGAACTAATTTCTTGAGGAGGTGTTTCTAATGCATAGAAAATAATGGAAGTTGTGTAGAAAATACAATGTGATGCAATAATTATTTTATTTTCACATATATTATGTTACTGAAATGCGAGATTGTGTTCCTTTGATACTTTTATTATGCTATCGTTACCGTTTGTATATTTAACTTGTTTTGTTTTGTTATAAAATAATATTTTCTATTTGTTCTGCAATCCACTTGTTTCCTAGCTCACTAATTAAATTATGTTATGCGACATTGTTAGTATTAATTTCTCTAAAACGTGTTTGGTAATAACTCAAAAACTACTGGACCAATCATGCTATAATTATATATATTTATAATCAGAAGAGATCTGCAAATTTAAATATATAAAAATATACTGGGTGTTCCATTTAAAAAATCATACTTTATGTTCCACCCTGTATATTTTACGCAGGTTTAGAAAAGCATTAATAGATATAAACTCTACATTAAAAATCATTTAGGTTTATTTTTTATTTAGGTCAAAAATAACAAAAGTAATAGGGGGGTTAACATTTATGTGACTTACCCTGTATTGCATAGTTGTTATATTTTCAAGTAACTACTGCAGTGTATGCAATGTCACGGATGCTACTCTGCATTACTTTAAAGCATTTTCAACTTTAAAGTGAGAATTAGTAGTCATGCCGACTGCACAGCGTTACTAAAGAATCACATCAAAGTAATGAACTGAAAGTGTTCTATGTAAAGTTCTCGTAACGTTGTCGGGACATTTTTTGGAGCTTTAAAGTTGTGTAACTTATTAGCGACATTAAGTCAATACTTTCTTATTCGGAACTAATCGAACATGACGCCGAAAAACAGTAAAACAATAATAAAAATTTCCGGCATTCATCGACCTTCTATAGAAAAGTTATGATACAGTTAAGTGAAGTTAACAGTTTAACAAATTAATTAACAATTTAATTGTTGCGGAACCGACTCTTATTCGTTGAAATAGATAAATAACCAGGTTAGGAAAATTGTCGGGAAAATCAGACATTGCAGTGACGAAACCAACAAATGTTGAAGTAAAGAATGTAATTGATTGTGATTGTGATTTACCATTAATTGTTATTAATTAAAATTTCACGCACTGAACAAATTCGCAAAATTCACACAAATGAATGACTTCGGGAAGTTACAAAATTTACAAATACTTGAATAATCAGTTGACAGACAATATGGATAATAGTGTCAACTTTGGGCAATCGAGATTTAAACATTTGTTTGATTTTCACTAATAACACCTCCATCGAGATAAAACTGATTAAATTTTATCCGCCAACTTCCTGAGGATAAACATTTCCATTTCAGAACTTTTCTCAAAAGTGTTAGTTAATAAAATATTGGTCCGCGATCGATTCGAACCACCGATATTCGTTATCAGGCAAGTAAGAATAAGCGCTTTTAACCACTCGGCTTTTTCAGTAACTAACTTGTAACTTCGTAACTAATTAATTTGTCAGTTAATTTGACTATTATATTGTTACGTGTTTGCTATCCCCACAAACACCTATACTCGTAGATTCGTTGACTGAAAGTCCAAGTAACACTTATTCACTACTTTATTTACTAATTAGCAATTAACAACAATAGATTAATTATTGTCTTAACTATAATCACACTTGAACACTTATAAGTTTGTTTCTTATTTCTTCTTTACTCGTTCACGTTGGACTTCAGACTGAGTCTCGGCCCACCGTGCGTCTTATTTATACATCCATTCACACGGTCTAGAGCATTCTAGAATATTCCCGACCGTTCGCATACAATTCCAGTCTCATCTAACCAGTATACACAGTCCAGTGGCGTAACAGTATTAACAGAAGCTGTGGGTCTTCCCAAATTGGAAACTTCCCATCTGGATTCATCTGGTTTATAAAAGATGAGTTTGGGAATTATATACCAATCATATATCCGTGGCCCTTGACGAATATTGTTGCTAATTCATATGAGCTAAAGAAACATGGAATATATTCTGGGCAAAATATAACTGTAAGATATATTGACATACATCACAATTTGCAGTCAATATCGATCCGTTTATTTCATTATTGCACACAAAGTTGCAAACATAACATAAATACAAAAAAAAAAAACTAACAAATACAGTAAATAAAAGAAAAATTAATACTCATTATTATAATATTATAATATGTGTTGATTTATATATATTTAGATATATATATATTATAAATTAGATGATATCCAACTATAAGATGGGAAGATTCCAATTTGGGAAGATCCACAGTTTATGTTAATAAAATAGCAAAATTTACTGACAAATTAATTAGTTACGAAGTTACAGGTTTGTTCCTGAAGTAGCCCAGTGGAAGAGAGCGCTTATTCTTACTTGCTTGATAGTGATTATCGGTGGTTCGAATCTATCGCGAAACGATTTGAAAATTTTTAATTTGAAATTTGTTTCGGATGATATGGAATTGTCGATACCCTAGAGTGGTTAGAACTTAACAATAATCTGTAAGGCCTCATCTCTCTTGACCAAACACAGAATCCTAAATTTTTCAACCAGGAAACATTTTTTTTTAACTAATACTTTTGACAAAAGTTCTGAAATGGAAATGTTTATCCTCAGGAAGCTGGCGGCCAAAATTTGATCAGTTTTATCTCGATAATGGGTGAGCCACAAATTAAAAATTTTGTCCTACAAATAGTTGCAAATTAGTTACTAAATAATGAGAGGAAAAATGCGAAATTATATTGTCGTATGGCTGCCGAGAACTTTGCCGCCATAATTTAATAATTTATTACTCAAAGATGATGCAGTTACAAATTCTAATTTATGAGTTACAAATAGTTACAAATAAGTTACTAAATGATGATAGAAAAAATATTGCAAAATTATAGTATCGTGCGGCTGCCGAGAAGTTGACCGCCATAATTTAAAAATTTATTACTCGGAGATGATGGTAGTTACAAATTCTAATTTATGGGTTTCTAATAGTTACAAATTAGTTACTAAATAATGAGAGGAAAAATGCGAAATTATATTGTCGCATGGCTGCCGAGAAGTTTGCCGTCATAATTTAATAATTTATTACTCAAAGATGATGCAGTTACAAATTCTAATTTATGAGTTACAAATAGTTACAAATAAGTTACTAAATGATGACAGAAAAAATATTGCAAAATTATAGTCTCGTACGGCTGCCGAGAAGTTGACTGCCATAATTTGAAAATTTATTACTCGGAGATGATGGTAGTTACAAATTCTAATTTATGGGTTACTAATAGTTACAAATTAGTTACTAAACGATGGTCAGATGTAAACTAAAATTATTAAAACTTCCCGGGAAGTTTACACTAAATATATGTTTTTTAATATGTACTAACGGGACGAGTTACAAATATGGGTATATAAGTTACAAATAGTTACAAATAAGGTACTAAATGATGATATGGACAAAACACAAAAAAAACTCATTTGAGGCGGACAACTTCACGGACCGAAATAACTAAACAGATAAATTATAAAAATAAGTATTCCAAATAAAAATAAAAGACGTGTATGAAATATATAAAAATACCTTGTCTGTGGAACTATTCCAAAGTACCGTTATTTTGAAACGTTTTGGAAAGGGAACGATTTTAACGTTCTCTAAGAAGCAATATTTCTCATCCCAAACTCATATATTATCCTCTATCCATCGCAGCTAGTCCTATTCCTACCCTTCCCGTATTATTCAAGTTCAAAAGTGATATCTGTTCTAAAATATTTTGTTGATATTTGAGGGCAGTTTTCAAATGATCCCAAAAATTGATAAAAGAAAACGTGGTTACATATTTTTTATCACTGTAGATAAAAAAAATTGCGAAAACATACATGAAACTGAATATGATAATATTCATCGGTCGACAAAGTTTTGAATTCAGGGATCATCTGTATTGATCCCTATAAAAATTGTCTTCGTCCTTGCCGGAATACATTTGTGTCTGATTTTATGCTGAAAATATTGAGAGTACAATCCCGCAGAGCTGTTATTATTTATGGATAGACACGTTATATTTGGGAAGGCGCTATGACCTGGTCAATAATTGACTAGTATGCCAAGAGCGTAAGGTAGATGCGAAAATAGATTAACCTGAGGAATATTAAAGTGTCTTATTATTTGTCTTTATTGCTTGCTGTCTGTATATACAGGGTGTCCCACATAAGCGGATCACTCGATTTCACACCCATTACAGAGAATAAAAAAATTAAAATCTAATCTTATGATTTTTTCCGAGGAATCTGGTTCTGTCGGGAAAGAAACAAACATCAAATATACGAGATGCAGCAAAAAACTTTATTTTTTAAATAATTACGCCCTGTATGTTACTAAGAAAATTGATAGTTTATTACTGTTATAATAAATACATCTCTCAAGTTATGTGGGACAAGCCTGTACGAAATAGTTATTTATGACACAAAGACTAAAAATTCTGTTTTTTCGTAGGTACGATTACGGAAATTGCCAACCGTATCAGTCTGTGTGTCATACACAATTTTTTTTTCGATTGTAAGAAGAAAGTAATAAATTTTTATTTCTTATATTTATTTTAATTGAAAATCTGATCGTAATCGACTCACCTCACATTTACACAATCTAATAAAAAATATCATGACAGTTTGTTTCATTTGTTTATCTGACCTTCATCAGAAGGTCGGAAAGATTCGATGAGGGAGCAAGAGAAGCACATGGCTGAGGGGACAGCTGGGGGTTGGTAAAAAGGGCCCGTCTGTGGCCTACTTGCCAGGCGTCAGCCTCCCCACCATTACCATTACCATTCATTTGTTTATGGTATCCATTATTTTGTTTACATTTGTTTACCCTCCGAAAAGTAGTCGTCTAGCAACCACAACAAAAAATAATACGTGTTATAAAAAGGTGATCGTTTTGTCCAAATATTCGAAACAAAAAACATCACTTCAATACAATCGAATAAAAATGCTTTTTTTTCCCAACCTTACGGTTAAGGGAGTCAGGGTTGCAATTTTTTTTCAAATAATATTGATCTCTGTTTTGATGATTAAATTATTTTGGCCTGGTTTCAGCCACTTGACTCAAAGTAGCCTGATTAATTGTATTAAGTTACACATTTGAGTGTACCAAAATAACTTTTCTAGTTTTTAAAAAATCTTAAAAACCACACCAAATTTTTTTCCAGCAACCTGCATCATGCTTAGGAAGAATCGGAAAAACATTTATAAAAATGTTTGTCTTATTTTGGTTCATGGTAATCACCGTTTGTTTATGGGTGATTTTAAAAAACACCCTGTATAATTATAAAAGTCTCAACATTCCGTCATTTTAAAAATATGGCGAAGGACATAAAGTTAAATGATTGTTAAAAACTTATGCACTAATTTAGATTTTGAGTTAAAACTTAACAGATATACAGAATAGTTGTTGTACCATTTTGTAATCACGATATCTTCGATAAATGAAAAATCTAATAAAAAAATGAACATAACCTACAAATAATCAGTTGACAGTTCTCGTCTTAGAATCACCAGAAGCCTAACGCAATTTGTTTTAAAATATTTGGAGCTTTAAACACTAGATTTTATCAACGTCTCCAAATGCAACAATATTGAAACTGACTATATCAGCAAATTTTATAACTTAAAATACCTTCGTGAATAACTCTACCTTCAAGAGACAGAGTTATAGCTATTAATTAACAAAAATGGATTAATGAAATTAATTATCTCATTGACGCCGACGTATCTATTTCAAAGTCATGCAATTATGCCGTTTTTTGTCTCGTCTTGTAGTAAAGGGATAGCAAAAACAGTTTTTGTTGTATTCCTTTAGATTTTCGGGCACTTTATCGATTGAGGGCGCCACGACTGCCAGCCCGGCCTATACTATCGTTGTTGCCAAATGTCTCCGACATCCCCCTATCTGGGTACATTCTCTCTAATGGCATTTTGTGCCTGTGCGAACGTGAGGGTTGTTTTTTGGCAACACCGTTTCGCAATGCTGTCAGTTCCCGTTCATTTTCAATACCTGTATGTTCGTAACTAGCCCGATTCAACCTAAAAATTATCCCTTTTAGTTTCACTGTTGATTTAAATATCATTCACATATCGCGTATAGTGTTTTTTTTATGGTCGTGTATAAGAAATTAATTTATACATTATCTGTGTTTCCATCCATAGAAATCCTGATAAAATACTGGTAATTCGCATGTTTTTTTTCTGTTCGTGCTGTTAATTGTTTAAATACCACCAATTTGTTGACATGATAAAAATCACCCTGTTGGACGACAGTGCAACGCACACAGGGTGTTATTGTCCATTTCATATTTCGTGGTGTAATTACAGCAATTAAGTTGGTAATTATAGTAATTTGAAAATTTATTCATTGCTAAGACAAATGCATATCGATTTTTGTTTAATTTGAACACAGAACTAGGATTTTAAAGTACATATCAGTGTACATGTATACAATCCAAATTAATATCCATTAAAACTAGTTAATCAACAATTGTTTTGCTTGGAGTCATGGTGAGATTATATAAGAATGAAACTTTTGCTGTTTGTGACTCATTTAAAGTACTATGATATAGATAGATTTTCAAATGCAAATAAAAAAATACCTTTTCGAAATTTTGGATCGAACATATTAAATATGTAACATAGTTTTTTTTATTAGTTGCTGTTAAGTTGGGAGGGCTGTCCAAGAATTTCTCATCCCTTAGTAATGTAGTGGGCATATCTGAAATCAGTGCGATTATCTTGGTTATTTGTTCATAGAAATTGTCTTAATAGATGATTATTTCAATAAGCGCTGTAATTTATTTTATTTATAATTACAATTCTTTGGTCTAGTAAGCTTGCTGAAACAATATCTGTCAACTTGAGTTATTAATTTTGTAATTAATTTATAATTTAGCCTTATTCTAATGAATATGGATATGTATTATTCAAATCGTGAATATATTGATATGTTGGAATGACTTGGGGCTTGTAATGATAGTCCATAGATTATGAATAAAATTTCGTTAATAACAATAGACTTTTATCGATCAAAATTAGAGTTAAAATTGTAATTAGATAATACCTATAGTAGGAGAAATCGTTATAGTGACGGGTTGTGCGGGGTAAGACGCTGCAGAACGCAGAGTGGGATTTATCTGTATTACCCGCTCCTTTACTTTTTCAATGAAGGTTTTTGTGCTCTGTTTACCTAGCAACAATTTAACAATTGTAGAAGAAAGTATTAACTTGTATGTATGTTTTTTCACAATAAATAAACTAAAAATAAATTCTAATAGTAAAATTATTACTATAATAAAAACAAAAAGACGTATTTTTGTCAAAATGAAAAAAATAATAATATTAATGAATGATATCCTGAAAAAGAATATTTCTCAAACACTAAACTACATAAGCACAAAAATGGAAATAAATAATCCGGTTGATATCATAAAATTCACATCATTTCACTTTACCTCACATCGCTTCTTCCTCTGAATCCTCGCCCTTCTCACCCTCTTCTTCATTTTTAGATGAACTACTGTCCTCGTTCAAATTTATAATAAATTTATTTCTACCATTTATATGACATTCAGCAATTTTTAAATAAATCCTCAATTGTAATTACGTTTCTAATTCTTTTTTCCCAATCTTCCTAGTTAATTTTCGGCACTTGATTTTGAATTAATCTACGACTTTTTTTATCGAATTTCGGAAAAGTATATCATTTTTGACATTTTTTCTTCAATTAACATCAAATTAATTCAATCGGTTCAAGAATACAGAAATATGGCAGTAATCTCAACACTTTGTGGCCATATTTCCGCAACAGTGTCTATAATATATTTCTCATAATTTTTCGTTTCCAGGAGTTGTGCGTTATTATAATTTTCCTCATAATAGATATCATGTTCCATTATAAAAATTTGTAACTCCAGCTTATTAGAACTATTATTAGGAATTTTATACAGTTGTCTCGAATGGTACTTCGCATTGTCAAGAACAATAATGCTATTCGGTTTTAATTTTGGAATTAGTGTATTTTCAAACCATTCCTCAAATATTTCTCCCTCCATGTTCTTGTGGTAATCCACGTCACAGTTTTCCATGTTTTTTCCGCACAGTTTCAATGCATTATCAACCCATCCATCAACTGATCCACAGTGTAATATAATCAACCGGGTACCTTTGTTAGGCGGCAATGAGATGGTGTACATTTCCTAGATCCATCAGTCCATCCTTTTTTTACGGTGTCATGAGTATCATACCAAGTTTTATCTAGATAATAAATTGGTCTGTTTTCTCTTCTAAATATGAATCTCGCCAATCCACTATTCGTCCAGTCCATAATGGCCAATCCATAATCGCCATGCGTTTCTTAATAGTTTGATATTTAAATTCAATTTTTCTCGGTCAAATTCTAAAGTTCTTTTGGTATATTTTAGATGATAATCCATTTCTTTTAGCTTTCTGTCTATCACGTCAATAGTTGGAATTTAATTTTTCTGATACGCGTCGTAAACTAGAATTCTTAAAAGTTTTGCTAATGTTTTCGATTGACCGATGTTGGATCGATGTTTTCTTAGAGGGGCACCTTCTTTCACCAGTTTGTGATTGTGAGACGGTGAACGTTAGTCATAGATGCTGTTTCATCTAATGTATCTAAATCACAAAAATTAGGTTTATTAGCTCGTCGCTTCAAATGATTATTGTAAATTAAAACAAATTTGTTTCGCTTGCTCGTTCAAATGTAGCCGATTTTTTCTTACTGAAAACACCGAGGAAAACACTGGATGAACTTTGATTTTCTTTATCACTGTAATCACTGCCACTTTCATTTTCACAAACATGATAAGATGTAGACGTAGAGGCCTCACAAGTTCGAAACATTTTTATATTAAATACGATAACCTTCTTAAATTATTTTCAAAAATACACCAGCAAATAAACAGATATAAAATAATTATGCTAAACAAATCAGTAACAAAATTAAGTGCGGCCCTGGACTATCACAGAATGTAAGTGAAACTCCGCCTCGGTCGCGTGTCAACAAAAACAACAATCATCTTTCTCGCCTTAATGTAAGCGGTGTAAAAGACGGAAGATGTCATGTGCTAGACATTTCCTGCCCTGATGTATCGTCTTACCCCGCAGGTCCCATCACTATGCCGATTTCTCATACTTTACTTACCACGCTCGTATGCAGACATTTTCAAGTAACTTGAAATTGTCCTAACCAGTTGTAAAGTTTAAAAATAAAAATAAAAGTGAAAATTTGACAATAAATAAACAGTGTTTTGTAATTATTTAATTTCAAAAAATGTTATATTTAAGATCACACTCGTAATCAATAAAATATCAAAGTACTTTTTGCGCTAGTGCAATAAGTAACTTCTTTTTGCACTAGTGCAAAAAGTAAAACTTTTGGCACTGCAAATAGTGTTAAAAATATTAACTTTTTGCACGATCGTAGACAAAAAAAACATTTTCAAATCACAGTATTCATCCATGTATTCTGAAGTTGACCAGTAGTATCTGTAACTGGGTAATTTCTTTATGCCCATCAATAAGTGTATTCCTAAAAAGGCCTTCATTTCTACAACATTTGCTGGTTTGTATTAGTTCCCTTCTTGTTGTGCATACAAATTTGTTTGGAAAACTATGTTTTCTATTACTTGCTCAGTAAAAAAACAAATGAAAAATAGTACCTGGAGTTTGATTGTCGAAATCATCTAAGAGGTGATCTGGTATTCCGTGAGCAGCTTCGAATAGGGAAATGTTTTCCCTTGGATTGTCATTTTTACTCTAAACAACACTCTCCCTATTAGAGGTTAACTGCATATTTTTCTTTTGAAGCTCCTTTTGTAGCAAAGCCAATGGTATATTTGATTCCGAGTCAGAACTCACAGAAATAGCTATATTCATATCATCATTACCCTCAACACCATCCAAATTTTCATCATTCACAATGGAGTCCAAGTCAGATGAAATGTCCTCGTATTCATTATCAGCATTTAGTTCAGCAAGTATTTCATCTGCTGACAGCCCTCGAAATAAAATATCATCAACATTTATATTTTCTCTGTACAGATATAAGATATTGATTTTTAATCGAAATCATCCATCACCATTAATTACGATTTCTGTTATTAATTGGTGTAGAAAAATCCATCACCAAATGAATTATAATAAAAATAATAACAAACTTGTTTTATTTATATGTACAATTAACCAAGATAGTCGTTTTAATATCTATCTATATACATATGTTCATTTTAATTCACCCCTTATCGTTTTAGTGGAAAAAAAAATTAAATTAAACGTGATATTTATAAAACTCCTTTTACCATTTTTGCTAGAGATATATCATCTTACTAACATGTTTGTGTCCCTTTTTTGAATTAAATGAGAATTTTAATTGCAGATATCGTCCCCCACCCCCAAAAAAAACCTAAAAAATATATTTAAAACTAAAGTTAAAACATGCACGAAATAAACTAATGTAAACATTGAAAAAATAAAAACAAAAAAATAAACCTGATCAAAATTTAAAAAGAAGCATTAAAAATGGCCTGGGGATATTGGAGCGCTACCACTGTTTCCGACAGAGGGCGCAGTCCTCGCCGCAACCAAAATAACACATCGAACCATGCACAAACCATGCCTGTAACAATAGAAGATCGCCCATCAGTGTCCCAAACTTATACCACTACGGTTAACTCGAATAATAACACCACGCAAATCACAGCGGAATTCGAAGAAGTCGGAACACCTCAGCATCAATTATCACGAAGGCCGTCCCTTGACTTAGGTACTATGGGCCCGCAGGGCACCTTGGCTGGCATTCTGTGCGCCGCTCATGGTAGCAGGCAGGGGGGCACTTTGTCAGCGGGAAATACCCTGACCAGAATTGGTAGCCGACATACGGCGGTGGAGTATGCTGTGCCTCACCACTTTCACCACCACCATGCCTATGTGGAATACCACCAGACGCAACTTTCCTTTTCTGATGACGATTCCAGTTCGGAGCCTGGATACGCCACAGGTATATTGGTGTTGTAAGAGCATGGTTGCTGATAGTTCTAGTGGAGTGCTCGCTCTGACAAAAGTCGTTTAGTTCTTGATCCCGTTGGCACTTTTACAGTAAAATGTATGACCTTGGTAGATATGTGGCTGTAGATTACGAATCCCCTTGTCATACAAAAATTAGAGGCACATATCAATTTTCTAACTAACTACACCACATGATAAAGCTAATCATGAAGCATATTTTCCCTTAGAATCATAAAATTCTCTGTAGAACTTCTATTTTTAAAATAAGTAAAGGAACGTACTTCTACATGGGCTTATATGGTAATAAAAAACAAAAATCCTCATTATCTCCCTTGAACAGCGGCTGAAAATTAATTATTTTTCCTATACCTTTCGCTTCCGACGATCATATGTTCTAAACTATTATATCTTTTAAACTATTATATCTATTAAAAAAAATATTGTTTATAAAATGTGCGCAATATTTTCCAGGTTACGTCGGATCTTAAATCAGATTTTTTTGGAAACTTAATAACCAAGGTGTTTAATAAGGTACAGCGTGAGTCAATTGTCGAAGATTATCAGCAGCCTCAAGTTGGCTGTAGATGCTTGCGTCTCCAATATTACAGGACTGTATTTGTTGAAAATTAAATCAGTTTATATGGACCTATATGAAATTGTGATGTAATAAATAAATTAACACATTATAAGAAATTGTCTAGTTTACTTTTTACAAGACGCCTTCAGCTGGTATGTATTTTTTCACTAAAATGTTCATCATATAATTGTAATTATGCATAATTTGTATGAAAACGGATCCTGTAATCAAAGGTTCTGAGAAATTGTTTGCAACATTTATTGATTGTTTGAAACTCTGGGAAAAGATAAGCAGGCAGGGGGGAAGATGATCTGTATTCTAAAACATGTAATTTCAAAAAGTAAACTATTTTGATGGTTTGATTTGGAACCGAAAGGAGGTTTAGAATATGTAGTGTGAAATAATATAATGATAAAAGTGCTTCAACCCTGCGCTGTCGGTGAAAATTGGATGAAAAGAGGTCAGAATTCGAATTTTCCCCTAAGAAAACGCTGAAACAGTTCAAGTTTGGCATTTTTTTCTTTAACAGGAACTGCACTGAATGTTGTATTTATATTTTTTTCCCTATGGGAAATATAATCAACTTTGGGAATATACAATGTGGAACAGCCAAATGGAATAAATTCAGTATCTCAATTATTGTGCATATTTATAAAAAATCCTGAGATACGTCGATTTCGGATTCGAAAATGACATCCTGCAAAGTAAAAATTTCTTTCCTATATTTAACCCCCCTTCGAATGGCAGTTGCAACCCCTAAATTTTTAAATGGGAAATAGGGCTTGTGGTACATCATTTGAAAAGTCTTTTCATTCTCTATTCAAAAATGCGGTTAAAGAAGCAAAAATCTTTATATCTTTCTTGGACAAACAAAAAGCATTATGTGGTCCAAATTACCACTGGTTTTTCAAAAATTTTAGATTTTTGTAGGCAGCTATTTACATTTCTAATAATATTGCAATTTTTTGATGTCGCACTCATTTTTCTCCCGTTTTGATCTTCACAGTACCAGTTTTTTCCACTTATTTTAGTTTCTGTATAGAAGTACTTAACGCATTTTGAAAGTCTACTCTTCATTTGAGAAGACGAACAGAGAAAGAGAAGAAAATTTAAAACAGTTCAGATGGATCGAATGTCTGCCCATCAACTTCTTCAGGTGTGTTCTTCGGTGAAATTAATTTTTTTTATACAGACATTTTTTTTCAAAAGACATCAAAAGCAAACAGGCTTTCTCAAGTAATGACCACAAATACAGAAAGAAAAATAAGGCGAATATGCCACCAAAATCCCATAATTTTCATATTTTCATATATTTCATAATTTTTAAATCACAATAGAAAATGCAAAGATCTGACAATAAAAACAAAAGTATGCATGATACTTAAAAAAAGGTATTTTAAAACAAAAAGGATTTGGTATGATGTCAATTTATGAGAACTTTTTGGAATTGATTGAATAAAAGTTCAAAAGACACATAACTAGACTACTTATGAATGCATTAACTAGTCTTATAATATAGATTATCTTCCCTTTGGTTGGTTATCTTTTCAGGGTGTTTCAAACAATCAATAAATATTGCAAACGATTTCTCAGAACCTTTAATTACAGGATCCAGTTTCATAAAAATTATGCATAACTTCTTACAAATGTCTTTCTCGTTAAATTTTATTTTTGTTTGAGTCTCACTTGCGCTGAGCTTGCACCGTCAGTAGTGCTTTTCATTTAATTTTTTTCTAAAAAGCGCATACATCACTTACATCATGTGGTAGAAAATTTTAGTGAAAAAAATACATACCAGCTGAAGGTGTCTTGTATACAGTAAAAAAGACAGTTTCTTATAACGTTCTAATTTATTTGTTACATAACAATTTCATGTAGGTCCATAAAAACTGATTAATTTTCAACAAATACAGTCCTGTAGTACAGCCAACTTGAGGCTGGTGATAAGTTTCGGAAATTGATATCACACTATACATTATTAAATATCTCGGTTGTTAGGTTTCCAAAAAATCTGATTTAAGATCCGACGTAATCTGGAAAATATTGCGCACATTTTATAATGAATAATTTTTTTTGACAGATATAATAGTTTGGGAAATATGGTCGTGGAAAGCGAAAGCGTGGGAAAAATAATTCATGTCCAGCCGCAGTAGAACGGAGAAAATAAGGATTTTTGTTTTTTACTGCCATATAACCCTGTACGTTTCATTATTTATTTTAGAAATAAAAGTTCTGCAGAGAACATGATTTTTGGAAAAAAATATGCTTTACGTGGTGTGATTGGTTAGAAAATTTGTACCGCTATGTACACGACAATTTTTTTACACAAGTGAATTCGTAAATTACATATAAGCAAAATATCTGGCAAGGTCATACATTTTACTCTAAAAGTGCCAACGGGCTGAAAGATCGAAATTAAATTGCATTCCACTATTCGAGAAATGTTTACTTTTGTGCATCGCAGATAACTTGATTGTTATTATTATTTTTTATTTTGCTTGGAATAACGTTCTCGCTGTTATGGAGATATTAATGCGAGCCATTTAAAAATGCATGTTCTAATATCCTTGTTTTTTTAAGCATGTTTTATACTTCTAGTAAAATGTTAAGACTGCCGCCTGAAAAAGCAGTCATTCACTTGGAATTAACAAATGTTTTGTAATATGTGCTACCATAATTATGCTTGTGATATTTTTCGCTGTTAAAAATTTCAAATGCTATATTCCAATAAGTTATATCATTTTAATTTAAAAACAAATTAAGTTCCTCTTCTTGATAAAAGTTAAAATATAGAGTGGAATGAAAAATAATATTAACTGAAAATTTTTTGTTAATTATTATTTACTAACTTTTACAAATCTTATCACAGATAAGTATAACATATATCTTTTTAAACAATTATTTTCCCGGCTATTTGCCAAAACGCTGAAACTTGGATTACAAAAAAGATAATATGCACATTATGTTCAGTACTACTGACTCAATAATGTTATTTTTAATTTCAACTATTCTGTCTAATAAAACCAAAAATAAATAAAACACAAGGTACTCACCAGCTGACACTCACTTTAAAAAACTTTAAAATATCTACCGACACGTGTTACTACTTGCCTTTAGCTTTGTCAGGGTAGCCGGCACATTTAAAAGGAGGAACTTAATTTGTTTTTAAATTATTTCATTGGCCCTAATAAGGGGCTATATAATTTCAATTATTCTATTCTCTGAAGCCATTAATGTTTATTACATTGGGGTTTACAAGTTTCCTTACTTTGGATTCTTTAAATGTGCCGGCTAACCTGACGACGCGATGCTAAAGGCAAGTAGAAACACGTGTCGGTAGATATTTTAAAGTTTTTTAAAGTGAGTGTCGGCTGGTGAGTACCTTGTGTTTTATTTATTTTTGGTTTTATTAGACAGAATAGTTGAAATTAAAAATAACATTATTGAGTTAGTAGTAGTGGACATAATGTGCATATTATCTTTTTTGTAATCCAAGTTTCAGCGTTTTGGCAAATAGCCGGGAAAATAATTGTTTAAAAAGATACATGTTATACTTATCTGTGATAAGATTTGTAAAAGTTAGTAAATAATAATTAACAAAGATTTTCAGTTAATATTATTTTTCAATCCACTCTATATTTTAACTTTTATCAAGAAGAGGAACTTAATTTGTTTTTAAATTATTTCATTGGCCCTAATAAGGGATATGTCCACTATATAATTGCAATTATTCTGTTCTCTGAAGCCATTAATGTTTATTACATTGGGGTTTACAAGTTTCCTTACTTTGGATTCTTTAAATGTGCCGGCTAACCTGACGACGCGATGCTAAAGGCAAGTAGAAACACGTGTCGGTAGATATTTTAAAGTTTTTTAAAGTGAGTGTCAGCTGGTGAGTACCTTGTGTTTTATTTATTTTTGGTTTTATTAGACAGAATAGTTGAAATTAAAAATAACTTATTGAGTCAGTAGTACTGAACACAATGTGCATATTATCTTTTTTGTAATCCAAGTTTCAGCATTTTGGCAAATAGCCGGGAAAATAATTGTTTAAAAAGATATATGTTATACTTATCTGTGATAAGATTTGTAAAAGTTAGTAAATAATAATTAACAAAAATGTTCAGTTAATATTATTTTTCATTCCACTCTATATCATTTTACTAAAAAATACTAAAGTTAAAAAAAGCGAAAAATTTATAATCATCTGAGCCCAAAAGCTTTACGTTCGGCCAAAGATAAAGTTATTGGAGAATGAAATTAACGATGAGTTATTACGGAAAATATGCAGGGAAAAGTATTAGACCAATTTTGTAATGAAGCCCTGAAGTGTTCACAAAGGAATATGCTTTTAAAGAAAATAGCATTTTATATATCAGTTATATTTGAGCATTTTTTTACTTATCCACCAATTAAATTATATCAATTATATACAGAAATTCTTGAAACCAAAGTGATTTACGGAAATCACTACGGTGCATGATTTCTAGAAATTGTACCTGAAAAGTTTATTGTTTACTTATCTGTCTGCATGTCGTTTACATAGTTACTAGCAGACAGAATGCGATTTTCTATCTGAATCTATTTTATTCTAGTTGTAGATTTCCTATGGAAATTTTTCTTCTCGAACGTCTCTTTCTTTTTTGCTTTGGGCAATCATCACGGTAGCAAAAAAGAACTTGATAGTCCAGAGGAAATGTCCGAAATTCAAAATCCCCACATAGATGTATATGTGAAAAGTTTGAGGAAAATATACTGAATCCACAAAAGATGTGACGTAAATACATAAGTATAATTTAGTATTGTCGTCACATTGTGAGTGACAATGAAAATAAAGTTCGTCCTCAAAAAAGGTCGGATTTACCGATCGGATTCCAGGGATGGCTTTTACAGATGATATAACCTACTGAAACATTCCCAAACTACAAGAAAGTCATGCAGCATATTAAGTGCATTTAATTTAATTTTACAATGTTAATGCGTAACTTAGTTTTGTCGCGGAATGCACTATATTCAATAAAAACGTAATGCGTAATAGATTCTTTTAAACTGCAGTATACTGATAATTTACATTACTACGTGGAGGGGAGAAAACAACTCGATCAAACAGTAGCTTGCATAACGTGGATACATTCGGACTTGGGTGCTAAAAGCGTGCACTTAAAGTGTCACAACATACTAAACCGACGCAAGCTACAGTAAACTCTCGGATTCGCGATATTGCCAATTTACAATTTGATGGCAAACAATTGTTTTGCACTAGATGTGACAAATCAATTTCTTGGTCATGCAATACAAATATTAATAAACATATTTCCTCAGAAAACCATAAACGAAGCGTAGGTGGCTTTACTTACAGTGATATGCAACATAATTTTAATTTAGATTTAGTGGAATTTAATATAGGATGAACATACCGTGGTCGAAACTAGACAATCCACTTTTTTAGACATTTTTTGGAAAAATGTACTAGTTGCAAATATAGTAATGTTAACGTGCCTTCGGAGTCTACACTAAGAAAAAAATATTTATCAACGGAGTGTGAAAATATTAGACAGACAATTTCTTCTGTGTTTATTAGGAAGTACATCTGGCTTAGCATGGAAAATCACCAATGCTCGGGTTTAAGGTAGCGAATGTTTTAGTGGGTGCATTGGAGGAAAATTGTTCAGTGAGCGGACACTTGATCGCCTCCAAAGTTTTAGAAGCAACAAATTGTCGCAGGATAGCAGAAGTAGTGAATTCAAGCGTACAAAAGTTCTGGGATTACAAATAAGGACAAGTTCTTATTATTTCTTACCGATGGAGAGAATTATGTAAGAGCTGCTGGAAGAATTTTGAAGAAAATATATCAGAATATACTTCATGTAACATGTTTAGCACATGGCTTCATAGCATTGCTGAAACTATTAGGGGGTGCTACCCTAATGTTGATAATTTGATATCTAGTAGGTATAAAGAAAGTTTTTCTTAAAGCACCAAGTCGTGTACGGTTATTTCATGAAGTTCTACCAAATACTCCATTACCCCCAGAGCCCATTATAACACGATGGGGAACTTGATTAGAGGCAGCATCGTACTGTTACTGTCAATTTGAAAATGTGAAATCCCTAATACAGCAGTTAAATCCAAATGTTGCTGCAATTGCTATTTCACAGGCGCAATATACAGACCATTTATAGTCCTTTGGCGCAATAGGCATTTATGGATCCAACTGTTCAAGAAAATCTGAAGATCATATACGGAAGTTTTTCACGAATTCCTCTAGCCATACGGGATCTTCAATATCAGCCAACATCAGAATTTACTACAGTTGATGCAATACACATTGTGTTCGATCTTCGACAATATGTTTTTCAATTACAGGAAGAAATTGCTGCGAGGGTACAAACAAAATTCCAAACTGTTTAAAAAAAATCCCCGATTTGTTACGATGACAAGTGTAATAGACCTTTTAATTGACAAAGAAGTAGACTTTGCTACACCGGGCATGAAGGTGGTGACTTTGCGAAAGTTTACATATTTTAAGTACGCCCCAGTTACAGCTATCGACGTCGAACGGTCCTTCTCGCAATATAAATGAATTTTTAACGAAAGGCGCCGAAGTTTAGCCCCAAAACATTTAGAACAGATATTAATAATATACTTTTATTCTTGTAACTAGCAGTGAAAAATACTTGAGTGTTAAGTACAACCCCCTATACTTCCAGTTCTTTTCGAGTAAGTGTTTATAATAAATTGACTTTATTAACTTTGGATAATACGGAATTCCCAAAAAAAAAATTTCAAGGTAAGGTATCGTTTCATATATGCATGCAAATCTGACACATGACCACCTAAAGCTAACCCCGATTTTACGTCATATCCGATTGGTAAATCCAACCACTGGTCATCAACCAAAATGCTTGTAGTTTTGTCAATTATTTGGGCCCTACATGTTTTAAGGATTTTCATAGAACAGACTCGTCTATCAAAGGCCCTTTTGTCAACTATTTGGGCTCTCATTAAAATGGACTAAAACGTAAAAAAAGATATAAATGTTTTAAAAATTCCAATGTTTTGACTCGCCCAGTAATATATTTTTGTGGGTTAAACGCTTCCTTTTAATTAATTTTTTTAAGAATGTTATTTTGGCTACATGTTTTAAGGATTTTCTTAGAACAGACACGTCATTCAAAGGCCGAGTGTAAAGTATACAAAACCGGTCATTACCCAGAGTAGAGAACACCGAAAAATGTGAAAAGTCGTTTGTCCTTAACCTCGCATTGTGTGTTTATTCATTGTTTTAGATCCCCTGGATTTTATAATACCTTAAATGTAGCTGTTTTACTCTGTAATCACTTTAGACACACATTAAATAGAATTTGTAATCCTATTAGACTGAAATGAGATACAGCAGCTTAAACGGAATAGACTCAGCCCATAAGACTGTGTTCAAAACAATTGCCTAGTTGAAAGTTATTGTTATATACGTATTTATTTATTGTGGATTATTTAAATTGTAGGTAAAAATAAAAGTTGGCCAGACTTGTTTGTGCTGCTTCTGATTTTTTTTATTGTGTACGAATAAAATTTTATTTATCAAAATTTAGTGTGAATTAGATTAAGAATTCCTCTTGAGAGTGCTATACATCTTTACATACAGCAGTCTACTACTACATAAGAGGAGGATCATTTAGATATGAACTAGATCAGAAACTCCCATGGAGGAGGTAGTGTCTGTTGTTCCAAAGAAACACGGTCGGTTCACTTACCTAATAAAAACGCGATTTTAAGTTTTGCAATGTAATCCAATCTTGTCGGGACCATATGTGATGTCCGTTACAAATTGAGGAAAAATTTTGGTCAAGCCGAACTCGTTGCGGTGTGTGCGTTGTGAATATCTGGCATTTGATATGATCGGTCCAAAAATAGTGGTGGTCTAATACATATGCAAAACAATGGATTATATTTACATTCTCGGTGTGAAAAGAAAGAAAGGATAGAAGTTAATAGCAAACAGTCCTGTATACAAAACGGTGAGTATTATCGCACAATTTGCTTGTGGATTTTCAATAAATCAATGGACTAGAAATCAGTCCCAAACTCTAACAATGGTCGCAATCTATACTGAAAGGAAATCTACAAGGATACGATGTTACAAAGTTATAATCAAGTGCACGTTTACACTAGTTAGTAAACTCATTGCAATATCTTATGCTGCTTCCACAAAATACCGACAGTCGATAGATCGCAGCGAACTGATACCTGCAATATTCATATTGCTCGTTGATTTTATGCGTCGAAGTTACAAATGAAGTATCCACACACGTCCAATGTTATACGACGGAGGAGCGTTGCAAGATTTTCTTGCAAGTGTATACGAGTCTTTAGATTGGTAATGTTGCCAAATTGAACTTGGACGGCATACTACATCGGTGGCATACTTGCAAGTAAAGTATCTTCATTAGGTGAGGAAAATAATTAACAAAAATGTTCAAATAGTCCCTCGTCTTGAGCTAAACAATAATAACCAGAATTGTGCAAAGTAGTTGTTTTGACCTTGAACGTATGTCGCAGTGAATGAAGTGATTGCCAAAGTTTTAATAGAGATGTGTGTATGACAATCTATGCTGTATGTATGTTTTACATGTAAAGATCTTTTAACAGTATCATTCCTAATTTTGACACATAGATCTAGCACAATAGTATTTAATTTAGGAAAATAATAAGTATGATAATGTACATACCGAACGAAAATTTAGAAAAGACGTTAGTGCCATACATATCTCTAAACATCTCTGCTTGTTTTAGTGTAATGCGCACGCGTTCGGTAGTAATGTGACGTATCGGCAGTCGGTTTATGAATGAGCGATCTTTAGCGACGCGGTATGGCCGCGGTATGCTAGAATGTCTAGCAGTGGCGTCTCAGACTGTAGGAATGGAGTATAAAAGACGTAAGTATTGCATATCCTCAAAATTTGATAAAAAAAGTTATTCTAATTGCATGGAACATTTTTGCCAAAATTTTGTTACATACGTTATCAGTTATGAACAAAAACAATAAATAAATTGTATACGCCACTGGCTTTCCTACTACTGACATACGTTCAAGGTCAAAACAACTGTTTTGCACAACTGTGATAATAACATAATATATCATGACAACTTTGTCTAACATGTAACAGCATATGGGGAGTAATTATGGATACTCGCCCGAAACCCATACATTTGAAGATTAACATATCCTCATAAATAGAATTCATGTGGTGTCAGAGGGGAGATTAAGTTGGTCATAATCCCCGTCCAATCAAAAAATGGTTTAGAAATGCAAATGACTATTCATGAATATCTATATATTCCTGAACTAAAATACTGTTATTGACAGGACAACCATCTTGTTGAAACCAAATCTCGTTAAACCTTCCGGATTTCCGGAACAATTTACTGCTGTAAAAGATTCAAATACTTAGTGTGTCATCAATGAAAAATGTACTGATTATATTTACCATCTGCGTACGGCTTCATTCATTTCATTTCAAGAAATATTGAGTTCGTAACTCAAAAAATTTTACGTTTCATATTTCATATCGATCTTTTTTTTATTATTTGTATATATTGGTTATATTAAAAAATTAAAGACAAATGTAAATTGTCCATAGACAGGTTCTTAAAAGAGCCTACGTAAATGGACATTTTCTCAGAAACGATAGTTTTCTGAGACTCACTACTGTTTATTTGCGTACGTATTACGATTATGTATATTTATTAATTTTTTTTCTATGTACTTTTTTGTAAATAAACTTATTATTATATTATGTGTGCATGTAAGGTAACTTTCTTTGTTCTCTACAAAACTGTTAGAAACCATTTTCCAAAATAACACAAAATAAATCCTACCACAACTTTCTGTGGCTTGTTTCTATACATTTGACAACACTGTAGATTAACGTGAAATTGTCATTGTGTGGAATTCAAACATTATTAGATTTGCGTAACAATTACTTGTAATATCTCGTGTAATATAGATTTACAAGCTGATCCAAAAGGACAGATGCAACGAACCAAAATATGATAGTTCAAGTTTATTTGGGGGAGGATTGTTAACAGCTCTGCCAAATAGTAGGAAGTTCTGCTCTTTATCCGTACTTTCAGTAATTAAATATGGCATGATAATCATTGTGTATAACATTTCACTAATGGAAGCATGTTTCTGGGAAAAAACACTGAATCGCATGTATGAAAGGATGTCTTATTTCGCCTGCAAGCTGTTACATTGTATCTGAATTAAACTAGGTACGTGTGGTCTTGTATCTAGAATTAGAATGTCGATATATTGCGGGTTTTCCGCCCGTGAGTTTTATTACAATGCTAAAACGGGAAACTTCCTATACTTACGGAACAAAACGTACCCAGATTCATGAAAACTTTCATGCTAACGCCAAATCGTTGTGTTTCATTGGTTTATTATACAGGGCGGCCCATTAGTGCGAGGAAGTCCAATATCTCGCTTATTATAAGAAACATAAAAATGTTTTAAATAAAAGATATAGGTCTTACTTTGTTGCCCATTTCTAAAATACTGTAAAATACATATAAGGTGTTTCATTAAAGCGTGACAGCTTAAAGGTCGAATTTTTTAAATGACACACCCTGCATATGTTTACACCATTGATTTCAGCGTAAAATTTTACGTCCAGTACTAATTTTATATTTCAAATAGCTGCGGCGTTGCCAAGTTATTGTGAAAAATGTGAATATTCACGGAAAAACAGTTCATCACAAATGTCATCAAAAAAGACTTTGTCAATGACAGTTAAGGAAAAATATTTGGTAAGTGCAAAGATAAGAGGTAGCTGAAATGTCTGAGAGGAGCGAAAGTTTATTTTAATGTATAGGGGATTTTACACAGAGGCATCAACTTGCCAATCTTTAAACATCTAAAACTTTGTTTTTCAAATATATATTATTTTACCATTTTCTACAACTATTTTATCCTTTCAAAATATGTTATCATGATATAGTCCCTAAAATGGATAGTTTTTGAGAAATTTTAAATTTAATTGAAAACTTGAAAATAATGACGTTTTTTCACAAGTCAGCTATGACTTTGACATTTGGTAATCACAGTTTTAGTAAATTAATGATATTACAATAAGACAAACAGTTACTGTCACATAATTTCGTAGCTACAGAATTTTAGTACAGTAGTGTTTAAAATAATGAATTTCTCTACCGAAGAATTGACATATATGGTTTTTGTACTGGGAGCAAGTGATAAAACTGTTTACTTGCGACAAGAATATATTATGAATAAGGCTGGCCAAGCGATGGTAGATTCAGGGTCGGGTGCAATACCAATGCGCGCTTGTTTACGATGGCGATGACACGACACACTTCAGTTGTTATCTGTCGGTCGATGCATAGAGTACTAATAAATAATAAATAATGTTGAGCGTAAAGAGTAGAAAACGACCGTACGCTGATAAAGCGAATAAATTTATCGGTGAATTTCTGGATTTATTCTATGATGGATGTAAAATAATTTGTAAAGTTTGTGATCAAGACTTAATGTGCTGGAATTAATACGGCTGCAAAATTCATGTCAATAGTAACCGGCATAAAAATTTAAAAAATAGCGTGTCTTCTTTGGAACCTCAGTTTATGTTTGATTTGCTGTTAGTGCTGATTGCCTGTGATGTTCCCCTGCGGATATTGGATAAACCAGCATTTCGGGAGTTCTGGAATAAATACAATCCCCCAGGTGAATTTACCAAGTCGTTCATTGTTACGTAGATATGTACCAAGTGTACGTGAAGACATTATAAATAGGATTAAATGTGCATTAAAAAATACACGGCTGTGGTTATGTGTTGACGAGACGACAGATTGTAAAAACAATTCTATTTTAAATATCATAGTAGGTGTACTCGACTCTGTTAAACCAACATTTCCACTTTTACTAGTTAGCAAAAGACTAACTGCGTGTACAGGCGAAACAATTACGCGGGTGGTGTTGGAGACTTTCGAAAAATTTGAACTGTCAACAAGTCAAGTGTTGATGTTTGTGACCGACGGTGCTGCGACAATGCGTTTGGTGGGCCGTTTTCTTCAATGAGACGATTGTAGGTTTTTACATGTTACGTGTAAAGTGCATGCGTTCCATCATGTAACAGAAACGATTCCAAAATATTTTTCAGAGGTAGATGCATTAATAGCAAATACAAAAAAAAGTGATTCTCAAATCTCCTAAACGGCTTCGAGCATTTCACACACTGTGTCCGGAACCACCAGAACCGATTCTTACACGTTGGGGAACGTGGTTGAAGGCAACTTTTTATTATGCTGAATATTTTCAACAAATAAAAGCTGTGATACTACCGTTCAACCCTAACGAGGCTGCAGCTATTAAGGAAAGCCGGACAAGCTTTCAAGATGTTTCCTTTGAAACAGATTTAAAAACTGTTTATAACAATTATAGAGGACTACACGACGCAATAGAAAAATTGCAAAATACTTCGTTGTCGTTAGTGGAATCGCTGCAAATAGTGGACGACGTAAATACACAGCTACAGACTAAATGACGCAAAAAATAAGCCCATTATTGAGAAATTCGAGAGTGTATTATAGAAAGATACTGATTTTACCAAATGAAGACAAATTTGTGATGGTTAAGTGAGTTCACAGAGTGTTTTACTTATGGCAGTATTACTTCCGTAGATGTCGAACGGTCTTTTTCAAAATACAAACATATTTTTTTACCACAGCGAACATCGCTTACTGAGACAACTGTAGAAACATATCTGATGCTGCACAGTTATTATAGAAGTGCTCCAGTTTGTGATAACGACAACCAAACTACTTCATAAATCTGCTTAAGAAGGTGAGTTTTGTACATATTTTTATAAAGTGTACCAGTATTAATAAAATTTATTTCCATTTATTTTATTTATTTATTATTAGTTATCACTTAGATATACAATGTACATGTGTGAACGTCATTTAACAGTTTAATAATAATGTGCAGCACTAAGCTTACAAAATATAAGGAAATACATAAAAAGAATTTAAAGCGAACGAAATAGTACAAAAACATATATCACAATATATAAAATATTTTTGTTTTTATTATCGTACTTATTCAAATATTATGATATGATGCATACCCAGTACGTCTCTGTAGGATTAATGACATTGGCCAGGCTTAATTATGAAAGATATCCAGATAGAAGGCAACCCAGGAAAAAACTTTTGAAAATTTACTGCAACATGCATTTACTCGAACGGGAAATGTCGCATGTGAAAAAGAAAAAAAAAGAAAGAACCAAGACTGCATTAAATCAAGAAAATGATATGACTGTTCTGTTAAAAATTACACAAGACCCTTTATTTCGAGTAAAGAAATATCGAAACAAAGTGACAAGTCGGACTGTCGTGCAAAGAATTTTGAATAAAAAATAAATTCCATCCGTACTATATACAACTAATGCAGGAGTTATTAGATGAAGATTTCGAAAAAAGGGTAACATTTGTGAATGGGCTCAACAACAGATTCTTCAAGATAGGAATTTTTTCAATTATGGATTATTTGCTGATGAAGCGATATTCCATAAAAATGGTTTTGTCAATAGACATAATTTCCATTATTTTGCAACCAAAAATTCACATTGTATACGGACTACCAGTCAGACAAGGTGGTCATTAAATGTATGGGGTGGCATAATCGGAAATTATATCATTGGGAGTTACTTTTTTTGAAGGAAGACTTAGCAGTCTGATTTACCTAAATTTTTTGAAGAATCAGTTACCGCAGTTAATAAATCATGTACCCATTCCAAACAGATAGAAAATGTGGTATTTACAGAACGGAGCGACAGTCTACCATACGGCACCTATCTATAGACATATAAATAATGAATTTCCTAGAAGCTGGATAGATAAAGGAGGACCTTTTAAGTGGTCACCTCGCTCACCGGACTTGAAAAAAATGGATTTTTTTTGTGGGGCTACGTCAAAGATCAAGTATACAAAACACCCCCAGCTACAAAGGAGGATATTAAATATCGAATTAGGGAAATATTCCAAAACATTAACATCAATATGTCAAGCCACGTTAGTTGAGCTTTTGGAAACCGCGTATATTATTGTTTAAAAGTAGCCGGTGGTCACTTTGAACATTTGTTATAAGATTTATGTGTTTTTTTCATAGTTACCATGGTCTTAATTTTAAATATTTTAATTGTTTAAATTATTTTCCAGCCTTAAACTTGTGAAAACGAATATAATTTTGTATCATTTAATTTTGGTTTTTATTTTCAGTTTTAAATTTAGGAAGTACAAGTTTTGTGTTTAAATTACAATTATTACTAAATGTCAAAGTCATAGCTTACTTTTGAAAAGAAGCAGTTATTTTTAAGATCAATTAAATTTAAAATTTCTCAAAAACTATCCATTTTAGAGACTATATCGTAATTACATAATTTAAAGGGATAAAATAGTTGTAGAAAATGGTGAAATATATATGGGGTGTTCCATTTGAAAAAACGAGGTTTTAGATGTTTGAAAAGTGGCAAGTTGATGACCCTATATAAAATCCCCTGTACATTAAAAGAAACTTTCGCTCCTCTCAGACATTTTAGTTACCTCTTATCTTTGCACTTACAAAATGTTTTCCCTTAACTATCATTAACAAAGTATTTGTGATGAACTGTTTTTCCGTGAATTTTCATATTTTTCACAGTAACTTGGCAACGCCGCAGCTTTTTGAAATAAAAATTTAGTACTGGACGTGAAATTTTACGCTGAAATTAATGGTGTAAAAATATACAGGGTGTGTCATTTAAAAAATTTGACCTTTAAGCTGTCCCGCCTTAGTGAAACACCCTATATATTTCACAGTATTTTAGAAATGGGCATCAAAGTAAGCCCTATATCTTTTACTTAAAACATTTTTTTCATATTTCTTATAATAAGCGTGATATTGAACTTCCTCGCATTAATAGGTCATCCTGTATATCACATGACGGTTTCGCGATGTAAAACCACAATGTATTACATTTGGTAAATTTTTGCGAAGAGGCATTAAATTATTTACTTGCTAAGACGCCCATTATTACCTCTATAGTGGTACTTGCAAAAAGCCATACATACAGATTTACAAATATCCTGAATTATCCTGAAAAAAAAGATGAAAATCCATAAATTTAATTTTCTCAAGTATCTCGAAAATGGCTCGCGATATGCAAGAAAGCTTAAAATATTTGGGGCAATATTAAGGTTAATAAAAGATTTGGGGAAATATTAAGGTTAAACATGACATGACGTTTTCGCGATGTAAAACCACAATGTATTGCATTTGGTAAATTTTAGCGAAGAGGCATTAAATTATTTACTTCAGGAAAGATAGCCAAATACTTAATAGCAACATACCTTTCACGTAAACGCAAGGGGATGTGACGCCTCTCTTTTGTTTTCTTATGGACCCCTGATTTTCTTTTAATCAACTCGCCAAATGATTCTAGATACAATTATGAACAGAGCAGATTCCTATTTGTTGTCCCTTAGAAGTTCCATACATTTTAAATTCACAGTGACCTATTGGCAGCGTTAAATTCTGTTAACTTGATATTCACATATTACAATCACAGTTGTATCAGTTTCAGGTCATCTTCGTTTAGTTTAAATGTTTTATGAGGAACAATAAGAAATAAAATTGCCTTTACCAAATATACTCAAATAAATTCTGAATAATAATAATGACAGTAATATTTTTTTACTTAACAATAATTACACAAAGAATAAAAAAAGGAACAAACTAATAAAATAAAAAATTTCAAATGTTCAAAATATCCTCCGTTGTTTTTAATACATAGTCTGGTTTAAACTATTATACTTCTTACAGCTTTTCCGGGTCGATCGATTGCAAAACATCAATATCGTCCCTCAAACTGTAAATATCTTCAAAATTGTTTTTAAAAATTACGAATTCTTTACATTAATTGATTGCGCAAATAATACAGTTGCGAAAGAAGCATCTCTCTACTTTTTTTTTTTTAATTAAAAGCTACAGATTTGGTAATGAGTGAATAGGTAACAACGGTTATCTTCCCTGGCCACCTATATCTCCGGATCTCAATCTTTTAGATTTTTTTCTTATGGGGTTTTATAATAAACAATTTTTAAAAATGATTTTGTAGATGTGCACAGCTTGAGTGGAAATATAGAATGGGCCAAACATAATTATACCCCTAGATTTTCGCTTGTAACTTGTTTGTTTATTATTCGATCTATATATATTGTACTTTAATCAAAGCTAAATCTTGCCGATTACAGTCGTGTATTCAATTTGTAAAAAATAATGAAATCGGAAATGGTGGATATTTTCAAAAATCGTCATTTTTTAAAACTAGCTAGCATGTGTTTTTGAACTTTTTTATAAATTCGGCTAGGTTTATTTCTTAAGTCTTTAATTTCAGACCGAGGTCGTTAAAATGGGTTAAGCAGTAAAAGAATTACTGCAAATTTAATAAATGGCTGGACAAAGAATTATTAGACGCACCAAAAACAAAATATGCTTCTAGATTTTCGTTTACTTTTTGTTTATTATTCGATGTTTATTTTAATGGGTTATAATTTTTTTCTCAAATTTTCGTGGACAATAATTGTAATTCGTCGCTCTGAAAACCTGTGGGCGAGTTTGATTTAAATACGACTGATTCTGTGTATTTTAATGAAGACATTTTATGCAAAAAGAAACAATGGAAATGTGAGAGAAATTAATGTAAAATTTAATGAAACCTTCCATGCTAGCATTTGATGAATCTATTAGGTAACACATTTTGTGGTTTGGCGCTGGTATGGGTCTTTTGTATAAGGTAAATTAATCTACCCTGTCGAATTTTATCATCCTGCTAGATTATCTAGATTATCCTTCCCCGCCTCCAGGGTATATACAAACTTAACCAGGAATAATGTAGTCATTAATAATACGGTGGATACAAACATTATAAACACCATAAATGCGGGTTAGCTATGAATATAAAATGAATCCTATTACGGTAGAGTGCATTTACTTTATACTTCGCTATTTTTTTAACGTAGTTCTAAAATGAAATTGCGTATGTGTATGGGTCGATTTATTGACCTCGGTTTCAGAGACATCCTCCTAGCAGACGATTTTTAAACAATGATCATAATATTATTACCAGATTTTGGAATTTAGACTTTATGTAAAAACATGGGGTATCTTTGAGAGGTCTGTCGGTATCGAGGGTCAGTGTTTTTTATTTAAATAACAAAAGAATACTTTCAGCTATACCAGCGTTTATCTGTACTGGCAATATATGTTTTTTAGATAATTTTTTTGGTCATCCATCCTTCGCAGGTGACAAACGTTGGCCATCTTGTTACAAAGAAGTATAAATTCTCAACTTTGCATAATTCGTGACGTCACAACTAACGAAGTCTATTGAAAAATCCCATACGGGGGGAACGTTCAAGCCTTTGATTCGAACGAAATTTCGTGAACTGGCATATACAAGCAACTATTTGTCTAAATAATGAGGCACGCTTCTCAAGCGTTTGCGACAAACAAGCGTCTGAACATTCAGTATTCAACTTATAAGTAAACCTGGCCAAGCGATGGTAGATTCAGGGTTGGCCGCAATACCAATGCCATCGCGCGCTTGGTTACGATGACGATGACACGACACACTTCAGTTGTTATCTGTCGGTCGATGCATAGAGTACTAATAAATAATAAATAATGTCGAGCGTAATGAGTAGAAAACCACCGGACGTTGATAAAGTGATAAATTTATCGGTGAATTTCCGGATTTATTCTATGATGGATGTAAAATAATTTGTAAAGTTTGTGATCGAGACATGTGCTGGAATAAATACGGTTGCAAAATTCATGTCAATAGTATCCGGCATAAAAATTAAAAAAAACGTCGTGTCTTCTTTGGAACCTCAGTTTATGTTTGATTTACTGTTAATGCTGATTGCCTGTGACGTTCCGCTGCGCATATTGGATAAACCAGCATTTCGGGAGTTCTGGAATAAATACAATCCCCAGGTGAATTTACCAAATCGTTCATCGTTACGTAGATATGTACCAAGTGTTCGTGAATACATTGTAAATAGGATTAAATGTGCATTAAAAAATACACGGCTGTGGTTATGTGTTGATGAGACGACAGATTGTAAAAAATAATTCTATTTTAAATGTTATAGTACATATACTCGACTCTGTTAAACCAACATTTCCACTTTTACTAGCTAGCAAAAGACTAACTGCGTGTACTGGCGAAACAATTACGCGGGTGGTGTTGGAGACTTTCGAAAAATTCAAACTGTCAACAAGTCAAGTGTTGATGTTTGTGACCGACGGTGCTGCGACAATGCGTTTGGTGGGTCGTTTTCTTCAAAGAGATGATTGTAGGTTTTTACATGTTACGTGTAAAGTGCATGCGTTCCATCTTGTAGCAGAAGCGATTCGAGAATGTTTTCCAGAGGTAGATGCATTAATAGCAAATACAAAAAAAGTATTTCTCAAATCTCCTAAACGGCTTCGAGCATTTCACACACTGTGTCCTGGTATTCCGGAACTACCAGAGCCGATTCTTACACGTTGGGGAACGTGGTTGAAGGCAGCTTTTTATTATGCTGAATATTTTCAACAAATGAAAGCTGTGATACTACAGTTCAACCCTAACGAGGCTGCAGCTATTAAGGAAAGCCAGACAAGCTTTCAAGATGTTTCCCTTGAAACATATTTATAAACTATTTATAACAATTCTAGAGGACTACACGAAGCAATAGAAAAATTGCAAAATACTTCGTTGTCGTTAGTAAAATCGCTGCAAATAGTGGACGACGTAAATACACATCTACAGACTATAAATGATGCAAAAAATAAGCCCGTTATTGAAAAATTCGAGAGTGTATTACGGAAAGATCCTGATTTTACCAAATTAAGACAAATTTGTGATGGTGCATCTACAGCTGCGTTAAGTGAGTTCACAGAGTGTTTTACTTATGCCTGTATTACTTCCGTAGATGTCGAACGGTCTTTTTTAAAATACAAACATATTTTTTTCACCACAGCGAACATCGCTTACTTAGACAACTGTAGAAACATATCTGATGCTACACAGTTATTATAGAAGTGCTCCAGTTTGTGATAACGACAACCAAGCTACTTTATAAATCTGCTTAAGAAGGTGAGTTTTGTACATATTTTTATAAAGTGTACCAGTATTAATAAAATTTATTTCCATTTATTTATTTATTTATTTATTATTAGTTATCACTTAGATATACATTGTATATGTGTGAACGTCATTTAACAGTTTAATAATAATGTGCAGTAGTGCTGCACAAAATATAAGGAAATACATAAAAAAGAATTTAAAGCGAACGAAATAGTACAAAAACATACATCACAATATATAAAATATTTTTGTTTTTATTATTGTACTTATTCAAGTATTATGATATGATGCATACCCAGTACGTCTCTGTATGATTAATGACCTTAGCCAGGCTTACTTATAAGATATTGGTGTATTCAGTCTGCTACGAGCCGCAGGCAGCAAAGTAACCAAGGCGCTAGACTCTGGAATGTCGATACCTGGATCGTACCTCCGTGAATGCATTTTTTTCGTTAACCGGAAATCCAGCAATCTAGCGTTCCAGATTCTAGCGGCTAGCCACTGTGTTACCTGCGGCTCATGGTAGACTGAATATACCAAGCTAAATGCTGAATGTTCAGAGGGCTATTTGTCGGAAACGCTTAAGAGACGCACCCTATTATTTGGACAAATAGTTGCTTATATTGATGACTTCAAGTTCACGAAGTTTCATTCGAATCGAAGATTTGAAGGTCTGACCTAGTGCTGGAATGATTCGAATGAAAAATAACCGATCATTCTGTTATTGAAATATCTCGAGATATCTCGAATACTCTTGTCATGAGAATTCGAATGATTTAGTTCTCAGAGAGTGGTGTCGCCGACTGCTGATTAAATAATCGATATTCGTATCAGCGGCTCAGTATTCAAATATCAAATACGTGAATTGAGCGATGAGATACGATGCGAATACCAGCACTTGAACACATATTAAGATTATTAAGTTTAGTTGTTTACCGTCTGCGGTGCTTTGGTTGTGCTGATCTGCGGAATGTAGATGGCAATATTTGCTGATGCCATGATAAAAATATACATTATTATATCATGGGCTGATGCCATGCGGAGTTGGATAGTCTTGAGTGCAGAACGGGATTGAGTTACGTTAAAATTTATAATTGAGAATTATATAGAAATAATGAAAGACTGTCAGCCAAATCCATTATTTATGATTATGAATTATGACCTGAGTTCCTGAATGTCGCCGAGCCACGCCATCGATGTCAATTTCCTCACTTCTCGAGCTCTAACAACAATTCGAACAATCATTCGATTATTAGGGGTATTCGAATAGCCGTTATTCGATTATTGAAATCATTCTGTTGTGCCCAGCACTAATCTGACCCTCCCCTGGACAGATATTTCCGAGATATTTGATAGAGTTATGGCACCAAGCCCACTTAGAAGTTATTTTCTTAAGGCTTGACAGCTCATTTGTGTTGGTGGATTTCCAATTTTCATTTCAGCCGTTCGTAATAGATCGCGCCTCATTAGAAATGTTATCTATCAACTCTACTGTTTCAGTTGTCGTATGACCCAAAGTTCACGGCATCACTTGCATACTGTATTTGCAATCTCGTCAGTACATTATAGTTGAGTAAGCCGGAACAAACGAAGAGCTCTTGTTGTACTAAATTAGAATAGAACTAAGTCACCGACTTGCAAGTAAAGAAAATAAATTCCACCAGCAGCTCTTTGTTGCACACTGGGACTGGATACACAGGGTGTCCAAAAAAGTAAACGGCTATACAACAACCACGAATAGGAAATTCAATTTTGTGCAAAAAATGTGTAATGAACTAGGGTCTAGAAATTCTTCCAAATGGCGTAATGGCCCTTCAAAGATTGTTTCCAGATATAAAATAATTTTAGTACTTTTTCTAGAAATGGATAAATACGAAGCAAATAAAATATCAGATTTTTTTAAAATGCAAACATTGTTTTAGGCAAAAAATGTTAAAAGCCTGGCATACTAGGATCGGTTCCGAGGATACAAAATAAAAACCCGTTTCTTTGAAGGACCATAGTGCTCTTAGAAAGCATTTTCGAACACTAGTTCCCATTTTTTGCTCGAAACTGAATTTTCTGTACGTAGTTGTCGTATGGTTGTTTACTCTTGGAACACCATGTATAATCTGGAAAATAGCAATTATAGGTACTTTAATTTGATTAATCTATTTCTATTTTCTAAAAATTGTGTGTACCGGGCTCGTTTGCATTTTAACGTTGACAATTTCTGAAAATAGACAAAAAATTCATCAGTCGAATTGTTCATTATGAAGATGTTCTTATTCGAACAGTTAAGATGATAAAAAAAGATTTTTTTACTTTTCTTCGAAAACTATTTACGGATAGTGCTTTATGTTGATCATTAACAAAGTTATAAATTTTGACAGCGTTGTAGCAGAAAGATCTCTGAAGTATGGTTGTTTCGAATTTAGGTAATGCCAATTTTTGGACATGTCTTTCATTTACATTATGAAGATTGTATCTAAAATTTAGTTTATCACAGAGATACGATGGCGTGGAAGAGATAAGTAGAAGTAGACGATGAACAAATATTGACATAGAATATTTGAACAGATTTTCAATATTGTGCCATTTAAGTTCTATGATTCTGTTAGACACATGGTCATACTTTCTTAAACGAAAGCCATACCGACAACAACTATTCTGAACTTTTTGCAATCGATACAAATTTAGTTTGTCTAAGCATGGAATGTAACATATATTACAATAGTTTAATATTGGTAAAACTAGTGCCTCACAAAGTTTTTTACGTAGATTGTAGTTTATTAAGCTAATGTTACAATAAAGTAATTTTAATGCAGCATACGAATTTTTTATCAATTGCGTAACATGATCAGAGAAACGCATGCTATCGTCGAATATTAAACCTAAATTTTTTACCTTACTCATTATTTTCAAAGGTTCATTATTTATGTTCAGGATCAAATTTGATTTTACGATTTGAGAAAAGCAAATAACCGAGCATTTAGATGGATTAAGCTTTGAATTATTTCCTTTTGAATAGTGTGTAATAGAACGAAGATCTGCATTTATGTTATTACAAGCTGTATTGATAGATTTGGGATCAAATGAATAGAGAAGTTGGGTGTCGTCAGCATACCCTTGCATTTTTGTTGAATTGACACATTTAAATAAATCTGCTGTATGTAGTAAAAAGAGAACTGGACCCAGCACAGATCCTTGAGGAACACCAGATGTGATGGTGAAAATGTTTGAAAAAGAATCCCCAAGAACTACTCTTTGAGTCCGAGAATCTAAATATGTCCTAAAGAAATTAGCTGAAATGTTGTCAAATCCATAATATTTTAATTTAGCACAAAGGAGGCTGTGATCTAAAGTGTCAAAGGCTTTAGAGAAATCTAATAAAACAAGTGCCGAAGCTTTACCTTTATCTAATGATTTAAAAATATCATCACAAATATTTAGTAACACAGAGGTAGTGCTATGACCTTTTCTAAAACCCGACTGTAAATGAGAGATAATATTATTTTTTGACACATTCGTATATTTGAGGCTGAATAAATTTTTCTAAAACTTTCGCCATTGCAGGTATTATGCTTATTGGTCTTAGATCAGAATAATTTTCAGGACTATTTGTTTTTGGTAGAGGTTTTACTAACGATAGTTTCCACTGGTCTGGAAAATAGCCAATTTCTAAACAACAAATAATGATATTTGTAACATGTACAGCAATTACGGATGTGCAGTATTGTAGCATCTTGGCGCTAATATTATCACAACCTTGAGCATTTGAATGAAGTTCAAGAATGATATGTTTTATTTCATCAATTGTAGCAAATTTAAAAGAAAAAGTCATTATCAAACTTTTTTGTTTTCAAAACAAGACACAGCATTTGCACAGTTATTTGGAGGACTATATACAGATGTGAAATAATCATTTATGGCTTCGGGATTTTTTAAAGTCTGCGGTTTATCAAAATTCTGTTTTATATTCAAATTTTTTAAGGCTTTCCAAAGATCTTTTTTTATTATTACTTTCTTGATTTTGTGATAAATAGGCTGCCTTTTCACGTCGAATGGAAGCAACAGTTAAATTTCTGAATTGCTTATATATGTTACGATCCTGCGGACTGTTCGATTTTTTATATTTACTTAATAATTTATCGCGTTCTACCATTTGTTTTATACCATTTGTAAGCCAAGGTGCATATGGTTTTGTTATACGAGATGTTATAAACGGTGCGTGTTTAATTAAATAACAATATAATATTATCAGTCAGATAACATATTTTATCATCTATATTATTTAAATAAAAGATATTATCCCAAGGAATGCTTTTTAAATCTACCAAAAAGTGGATTCAAATAAAAAATGCTAACTAAAGTTTTCTCGGGTCTTCTGATAAAGTCCACTCTCCAGGAGGTGCTCAAAGTTTTTGAGGAGGTGCTCAGCACCCCCTGGCACCCCCTACCTATAGGGCTGACTGATTTCCGAAGTTTCCCGAAATAAATCTAAGTGTAGAAGGATATAAAGATATTTTATTCACCGCTGTAAGTTTTGTGTATTAAATTGTAATGGATAAATTTCACTCTAATGGCATTTTAATTCCTCTTTATCTTATTTTAATCAAATAAATTGCTTCTTGTTTAATTACGTAAGTAATGCAATGTTTGCACAAATTTGCCTTTATCGTTGAACGACACGCAACAAAAAAATAAAAGATAACTTTTGTTCAATTATACATCACGAAATGTATTTGAAACTATTGTCCCAACATTAAAATGCGAAACGCTATTAAATTACATAAATATTAAAATAATAATGCACATAAATATCGATAGCGTCCTGGAAGTAGGGCATCCGAAAACTTGTCGAATTAGCTTGAAATGACTGTTTATGAAAATGGTTTTGTAAAATTAAGCTCTACATGCGAATATATGATCAAAGACCTCCATAAAGTATGGAACAGAAAATTTATGAATAGAGTTGCTCACGGCGACCGCTTTTATATGGTCATTTGTACTGTTCCGATACTGATACATTTAGGTTGTCGCGATAAATAAATAAAATATCTACATATTACCTACAGGTATAAAGCTGATTACGTTTTACATGTCACGTACCCAGGACAATGGCTCCGATTGCACATTAACGAACATTTTCATGAACAATAACTTCTATGTTTTCTGCTGAAAAACGTCTCCTTCCTTCGTGGGTAAACACACTTATATAGCGGAAAATGATCTTTCAACATGTACTGAATTATTATTTGCAAACTTGAACTTTACAAATCACTTGCAGGATGTTCCTCATTGAAACACCGATTAATAACACGTAACTTTCCTTATCAAGAACGGTGTCTTTATAGCTCAAAAATGTTGGAGAGAACAATATTGAATGCTCCAAATCATAATTTTCGATGATTGCTTTGGACTTATGTAAAAGATTCTTTTCTAAAGAGATTTTGCAAGTAATTACTCCTACATCCTTGGTTTTTTTCATCTTTGATCAACATGTATATTCCCAGATGATATATAACGGCGTTTTTCTAAAGTGCCTTAGAGAAGGGTAACAGTTGGCACACAGAGAGAACGTTTTTTGCACACAGAGCGACATTTTTTTTTGTTTTATTTTCCAGATTATTACAAGCTGAAGTTTCGGCTCTAGGTTAAATTCTTTTAAATCCTGGCAGTGCGCAGGGAATCCGTTAACATGCACACAAGAAACTGCGGAAAACCGATATGCCGCACTAGGCAGAACTTGGCAATTGGCCGACACGAAACTCTCGGTCACTTCATCTGGAAAGATAAGAAAGTGGTTTTTAATGAGATCTCGAATGGAATTTCTTTCCGGAAATAAAGGGCCTGTTAGTTTCGGGCGCCCTTTTATCTTATTCATGGATTTTTATCGTTCCTGCCTTCAGTTACAGGTGAACAATGGCTGTATCGGATGCGGCTTATAGGGAGATAATATACTAGTTTAGATTTTTCGTTTATCCCCGAATTTTGACTGTATTTAACAGACAGATGGAAGAAAAATCGTTTTGTAAATGGTATTATACAATGCGTTTTTCAGAGCTTACACTGAAAGTAAGTTATTTAGGTACTTAACCCTATCAGACCTGAATTTTCTTATGGATATAAATTTTTTTTTTTCGGGTATATGTTTAAAAAAAAGGGGTCACATTGCATTTATAATTTTTTTGATCATATATATATGACCTTTTTTTTAATATCCACTGTAATGGACACTGGGATAAAATAACCTAATAACTGCAAGTAAACAAAATATATATTTGATGGCTTATACTTAATTATAACAGTTTATCTGACATGAAATTCCTGAAGCAGTTTCTCCTCTTAATGAAACATAAATAAATACGACATTTTTCGCAAAAAAACATGAGTTTTGCCTTTGCAGTGTGGATTTTTGCATCTACTGGCTTCCTTTTTTTCATCATATTCAGGGCAATGATCCAACAAGTCTCTGAATTTCTCTTAAAGGTCTTCTTTCTGAATTTATCCGTTTTGGTGTACTCCTAACTGTTGGAGAATTATTTTCTCCACGTGGATGACTAGGTCCTTTCCTCTGTATAGGTTTACCCATAAGAATTAGTGCTTCACCAATCGTCATTTTAAAATGATGTGAATCGAGAATTTCTTTGGAGGGAGATTTCTGTGCTTGCATGTCAGTTTTATAATTCTCTCCAGCTGTTAACGCAAGCAAGATCAAATGCGTGAAAAATCATACTTAACGTCCACATCTTGGATTTTATGAAGACTCTATAATACGCAAAAGTTGATCTAATAAATCTACTTCTCCTATAGATTGATTGTAGAGCTTTATTGCTTCTGGCCTTTGAATATTTATAAATTTTTTGTTGGTCTTGTCCCACCTCTTCACTGTATATTCTGTATCCTTTCCCATAAAATTAGAGCCTGTTACTACTGCTTTATTGTCTTGCCATTTACATAAGACTACAGATCCTTCATCGTTCACAACTTCCTTACTAAATCCTCTCTCACATTTATTAAATTCTTTATCTGGGGTAAATGCTGGTCTTTGAAATCTATCTTCAGTACCTACTGAATATACCGGGTGAGTCACGAATTGCGCTCGCCCCGATATCTCCTAAAATATTTGGAATAGAAAATTGAAATTTCGAGGGCTTATTATACGACTAAAATGCCATATTTTCAATAAAAAATCAAGTTTGGTGCACATCCGGTTTGACCGGAAATGCCCACATCTTTCGATTTTTAAATGAAACCCTATATATTTTTACATTTTTGGAATCTAGAGGAAATATTGAATACAATACATCCATTTTGGTCACTTTTTGATAAACATTAAAAATTTTATTAAAAAATCTATTTCTGAATCCAGAGTGCTGTGGTGCCCAAAATATATTTTAGTTTGTGTGCTACGTTACTATAAAAATAAAAAGAGCAATATGATTGCATTACTTAATTGTCTAGAGGCGTTTAAAATCTTTAAATGTGATTTTTACCCACTAACTCGGTTTTTTTTAAATGGGAAGTTAATCGTTCACCAACATTTTTAAATACCCCATTTTCATACGAATCTAATGATACCAAAATTTTGAAAATCCGCTCAGAAATATTTGAGATTTCAGCCAAAATACAATGCAACCAAGCTTTTAGAAACATGCGGCTAATAGATTAGTGGGCTTTGGAAACTAAAATGACAAATTTCTGTTTAACATCTGGTAACCTAATAACATTGGAAAAATCATAGTAACGTAGCACACAAACTAAAATATATTTTGGGCACCACAGCACTCTGGATTCAGAAATAGTTTTTTTAATAAAATTTTTAATGTTTATCAAAAAGTGACCTAAATGGATGTATTGTATTCAATATTTCCTCTAGATTCCAAAAATGTAAAAATATATAGGGTGTTTTATTTAAAAATCGAAAGCTGTGGGCATTTCCGGTCAAACCGGATGTGCACCAAACTTGATTTTTTATTGAAAAGATGGCATTTTAGTCGTATAATAAGCCCTCGAAATTTCAATTTTCTATTCCAAATATTTTAGGAGATATCGGGGCGAGCGCAATTCGTGACTCACCCGGTATATGTATCTGTTAATTCTTCAAAAAGTAAGTAGTTGGAAAAATAGTTATCAAAATACACATAATAGTTTTCGGGTACATCTTTGGTAAGGTGTAATACCACTGAAGGATCTAGACCAAGTTTTTGAAGCAGTTCCTTTGGCAATTTAGTTGTTACCCTTGATAAATCAAAAAGTCATAAGCCAGTCCACTAGCTCCGGATGAAACAAAAATGTTTACACCCCAGGTATACGGCTTATTTTTTACATACTGTTTTATATCAAACCTCCCAGTAAATCTCCTCGTCAACACTCAAGCTTTTCTTTTGAGAGTTCAAGACATCTGTTTCGAATGCTATCAAAAAGGGCTAACTTTGAATAATTTATCATTTGAACCGTTTTTCCAAATTGTTTACAATATGTAATTTTTTTCTTAATTGGAAAAACCTATCTCGACTCATTGTATTTACAAATGATCCAATATTAAAAATAGTTTCCCAATACATCCTGACTCGAGGAAACGATAAACAACCCATAATGCAGTGCAGTCCCACTAAACTGGCATATTTTTTGTATTAGTCTATTGATATCAACTTTTCTAAAACAATTATTATATATTTTAATCAATTTTATGAAAATTATTGTAAATAAAACATTTTTTATACTTACGCTGTTCGTTACTTGTTGACGCCGCCATTACTAATAACTTTGAATACACCACAACTCGTTACAATACAGAACTAAGCGTAACATTCTTACAGATTTCTACTCTAGGGAAGATAAAATAATGTGTGAATTGACTTTTAGACGACTTATAATACACTAATTTGAAAATATGGTTGCATAAATGTAATATCCATTACAGTGGACGCCGGGTCTGAAAGGGTTAACAAGCATCTGGCAAAACTCACTTAATATTAATTCAAAAAGTTATCTCACTTAAAAATAATTTTTAAGGCTTGCAATTTTCATGAGAATGACGTGTTGAAGGTGGATAATAAAAATTAACTAAATAATCTACTCTGTTTGCCTAACATGTATGTATAGTAATAAAAATGCTTATAGCTGGAGTTTAACAGCGAATGTCAAGACGCTTAGGCGCGTTATTGATAGTAGCCAATTTTAGTGTATTTTTCGAAAGAAAAGTTGATTGAAGCGGACAGAAGTAGTGTAAAAACGAAAATAGGAGTAAAGAAAGACATAAAAGAGAAAAGGGTCCCTCGGAAGAACTGGTCAGTTAAAAGATTTTAACCAATTAAATATTCTAGAAAAGTGACAATGGCAGGGACGTCAGTTTCGATAATTAGTGACAGCAAAGAAAACTTAAGTCAGTCTCAAGAAGATATGATCGATCTTTTAAGAGTAAAGAAAAGGCGCATTATGGAAACAGAAAACCCAAATTTTAGTCATTCTTCAACAAGTAAAAAATCCACAACACAGTTTAAATCTAGTGACATAAAGACATAATAAATTTCAGACCATAGCAGAACATACTCAAATGGACATAGAAACAAGCAACCCAACAAATTCGAACCAGACTGAAAATGAGGAAGTCATAGTGAAAATTAAAAATCAAAGACCACCACCAATTATCATTCCATGACAAACTCGTCGACCACAGAAAATTAAATATATTTTTAAACAGTAGTCTGGAAGGCACATATTACTGGAAACATTTAACATACTTCACAAGTTTGCATCTAGAGAAATACGTTGACTGGCAAAAATGCAACGAGAATTTCAAACTAGGAAAATTAGAATTTCACACTTTCACACCGCGCCAAGAAAAAACACACGATTTGTACTCAAAGGTATTTACCATAATGTAGAAATTGATGATTTAAAAAGTGACCTTATTCAAGAGTTTACAATAAATGTTCAAAAATATATTTAAAATGAGGGGCACTCGGTATCCTATGTATTTAGTAATTACTGATGGTCCCATCACGATCAAGGAAATTCAGAGAAAAGTTATATACCTCGATCACACCGCGGTTAGGTGGGAAAGGCACATTAATAGTAAAATTATCGTTCAATATCATAGATGTCAGTTATGGGGTCATGTAACAACTAATTGCCACGCGGCCCCAAAGTGCTTAAAATGTGCTAAATCTCACCTAACCAGAGACTGACAGAAAATGTGCGATCAAATGTGCAAATTGTAATGAAAACCATACCGCTAACAGTGTAAATTGTCGAGTATATAAAAACAAAAGTAAACAACTAGAACGACGAAATCTTCCCAGTCCCCCCACCACCAGAAGCGAGGTATGTTGCTACACCTGTTCCAAAAATAAATATCTGGGAAGCGAGAAGGATGGCCCATTCGTCCCAAAATCATCTATCAGGAACTTCAAACCAGGTAACTTCAAGACCTCCGTTTCTTTTTACATCCCTTGCTATTTCCGTCCCCCAAACATCCCAGACGAACGGTGGTATGAACCAATTCTCGAACTAAATGAAGAATTTAACAAGTTAGATCAACTTACAGATTTAGATAAAATGTTTATGCTGGTAAAGTATTTAAACACTAATTAGTCAACTGCAATTCTGAAATTGAAAAATTTGAGGTGTTTTTTTAAATTTACACAAGGCATCTCAAATAATACCTGGAAAGGTTTTTTTGAGTAAAAAAGTTCAATGTTTAGAAAAGCTGGTTTTTCAACTTCCGACGTTTCGGTAAATTTATTACCTTCTTCAGGGCAATTAAAATTTAGTTTTCAGCGTACTGTATAAAAATACATAAGATTGCAAGTAAATGTAGATATAAATTTTGTCCATGGGTTTTATAGCTGGTGATTATACATATGTTTAATATACATATAATATAAACATTGTTTATATATAAAAATATATGTATCAATATAACTGAACGTCGTTGTATTGAATAGTACTATTTGCCAGTTCTGAGGCGAATTCGCCTCAGAACTGGCAGAATTGAATTGTTTGGTATACTTATATTTATTTTTGGATTTCAAATATTTCAGATTGGTCCTATATACTTATTGTCACTATCACCGTAGACAGTGTTTTTTTTATCATTCATTCCCTTTGAAAACATTGGAAAGTGGAAAGACGATTTGAAGTTTGATACATTTATTTGTACCTTTTGTATGTAAATTAGATCTATTAAAGTTAAACGCGAACGGCATACCAAAGTGATTTTGTGGAAAAGTAATGTTACAGACTAGAAGCGGAAGGTTTGTTCTAAATTCTAATACATGTTAATGGTATGGAACGTAGGAACTTTGCAAATATTTGTTTCTAGGGAAAATCATGTTATAATATGAAAATAAATTATTACAAATGAGACGATTTTTGCAGTTCTGAAATTACAGTTAATTATAAATCATTATCATTACATGTATTAGGGTTTTTATTGGACTTCAGAAGGTTTAAATGGACTATTTCACTTGTCTTTTTAAGAAAATTTGTATAGTTTTGAATTTTAAATAATCCTGTATAAGGCTGTTCGCGAAAGATTTTACCCCCTCAACTTTCCTATTTTCCATCCTAGAAAAAAATGGCAAAGACAAAAGTTGTAGGAAATTTTCCTATCATCTCAACGCACTGTAGAAAACATTGAGCATCGAATTTCGAAGATACATACCCAACGTTTTTTAAAATAGATTACCCTATGTATTTTTAGTTTTTTGAAGTCGACGCTATATATATATATATATATATATATATATATATATATATATATATATATATATATATATATATATATAAACAAAAATTATAAATTTAACCAGGGAATGCAGCACGTGGTCAAAAAAAAAAAAAAACTCTTTTTTAAATTTCTAGCTTTCGAAACCTTATTGTTTCTTTATCAGGAATTCTACAAAAAATTATTAAATTACAAACTATTTTAATAAAGTGAAAAGGTACTTACTAAAGTGAGGTTATAAATGAAGCAATGAAAAACATTATTAACATGAAAACTAGTTCCTTACATTATAAAAAAACATTATTAACTAAAGGTTAACAACGAAAATCATTAATTTGTTGATTATTGACACATCAAAACTAGAATAATTAAAACAAACTGAGGCCGCTACATGCTACCTATCACTCTACAAAAAGCAATGGAATGTTGTGTAAAAAACACTAAAGAACTCTGCCTTTTGTGAGAGAAAGGGAACACCAGTGGATTATTTGCCAACTTACAAGGTAAATATCAGCCTGTCATTGAAATGTACTATACTGGGTGTTTTCCCGAATATGGTTATTTGCATAAGAATGTAGCAAATACGTGTAAATCACGCTGAGACCTTCTATGTCTGTTCTGGAGTTCATCGTTTGTGTCTGATTAAAGATGTGACACATTTCCAAAAAAACTTCTCTTACCCAAATTTTTTTCATAATCCAAAATTTTAAATTCAATTAATATTATGATTGTGTACTAATGCATGTTTTGCTAACATGCATGATTCTTTATTATGTCTGACGTCACTCCTATGTGATGTAATTCTATCTTTTACTTTTCTGCAGGTTTGGCCAATGTATTTTTTTTCACAATCTTCACACGGAAAGCAATAAACTACATTTGAAAAATTCATGATGTTATCTTCATCTTTTAATTTTGTGAAAAGTGGCAAATATTTTACTCATCGCCAATTTCCTGGAGGGATACAGTCTTATCAATTTCAGCAAGGGCTAATATATTTACTTCAGTCTCCTCGTTTATAATTACACCTTCAGTTTCATCATTTACCGGGCCAATTTTTCTAAAATGAGCCTCTAGTTTTATGAAATAATTTTGCGGCGGATGTCTTCTGATTGGAAAACGTTGTCCGTAGTTTATTGCAGCAGCTCTGGAATTTTTCCGGAATTCGCCGTAAATTAGCATGTCGACTTTTCCATTTTGTGTGTACATTTTTAATATACATTGAAACCGTAGACATAAAGGAACAACAATCAATTAGTTATATAAAAACTGACAGATCAAATAATATGTACTGCTCAATTATTTCCAAAGGCAACTTAGTTTATTTGCAAATCATTTTAATGCTTTAGATTATTAATACCTTTCATACGACACCAAAAGTTTTAAATATGAAACAATTCAATTATATTGAAATCCGTTATATTTACACTAATTTAAAGCTTAGATTATAACAATAATAATAATAATAATAATTTTATTTCTTCACTGAAAAAAAAATACAGAGTGGCATACAAAAACAGTGTAGAAAATGTCACATAAACAATTTAAAAGGAGTAAAACTAAAACGTTTACAACAAAATATAACATGAATAACATGAATACGTCATAAAAAAATGTCAGGATAAACTTAGTTAAAAGATGTAATTAAAGGTATAAAAAAAACATTGTGTATCTATTATAAGACCTATAAGATATAATAGTACTATGCCTAGACCGCAAAAAACATCATTTAGAAAAATTCTTGGATAGTATAACAATTTTTTCTAGCAGTAGTTTTTTAAGTTTTGACTTAAAAATGTGAATACTTCCGGAAACTTTAAGGTCTTCAGTTAGAGCATTATAAAATTTACATCCTTGATAGAGAAAACTTTTCTGGTGCATACTAGTTCTGTGGAGATCAGGACGTAATATACCTTTGGCTCTGGTTTCGTATAAATGACATATTTGATTCCTTGAAAAAAATCTATTATGTTTGAAAATATATGAACATACCTCAAAAATATACAAGCAAGGAACTGTTAGAATTTTTTAAGTTTTTAAAGGCATTTCGACAAGTCTCTCTGTAATTCAAATTTGCCAAAATTCGAACTGCATATTTCTGTAATATAAAAACTCTATTAACATTACTACTATGACCCCAGTTCACAATTCCATACCTCAGATGAGAGTGAAAACTGGCATAATAGAGAGTCATGAGGACCTCCTGACTACAGTGCTTAGACATAAATTTTAGGGCATAGCAACTTGTCCTTAATTTAATACATACATTATCAATGTGCTGAGTCCATTGCATATGACTATCAAAGTAACAACTAATAGTTTATTAGAATCACAAGTTTTTGTAACGTGGTCGGTGCCTTCAAAAAAGTATTAAAATCTCAGAATTACTATTTAATGAAAATTGAGTAGAGACAGTCTTACTCTTGTTTAAATTTAGTTTGTTTTTTTGGGCCCAGCATATTATTCTTTCATAAACTATTTCCGTTGTCACTTTAGCTTCAGTTAAATAGTTCTCTATAACTAAAATGTTGGTATCGTCGGCATAACAGACCACATGAACGTTTGGAATTTTCTCTAAGAAACTAATTAGGTTATTGGCAAATAATATATACAAGAGGGGTCCCAAAATTGAGCCTTGAGGAACACCTTGTCTAATGTCACAAGTATTGCTCTGCACTTCTCTCGACATTCTTACAATTTGCGTTCTATTCTCCAGATAAGATGTAAATATTTCAAGTGCATTTCCACGAACACCATAAAGTGCAAGTTTAACTTTCAGCAACTGATGATCAACAAGATCAAACGCTCTAGAAAAATCGACAAAAAGGCCTACAACATGTTTATGATTGTTCAAAGCATTTATGATTTTGTAATGAAAATCATATAGGGTAGACTCAGTGCTCTTATTAGCAGTGAAACCATGTTGTGATTATGACGATTCCTATAGGGAAGGAAAAATAGGGGTTACTATTTGAAAAAAAAATAGTAATTGTCTCTGTAACGCAGTGGGTCAGAGCGTTAAGTGACAAACATAGCTGGTTTATTGCCTATCGACTCCCGGGTTCAATTCCCGGTTTCAATTCTGACAAAGTCGAAGTGTTTGGTTGTGTGTGTCCGCGTTTTTTTCAACTGTGTAACCTCTGCCCGTGCAGCGTCGGCTTTGGTTTGGGGGTTGTCTAATTTATGTGGTATGTTCTTTGTGTCCAAAAGAAAAAAATTATTTTCAATTGTTTCAAATAATTTCATTATATTTACTTCATATTGCAACCAAATATCAAAAATGATATCCATGAGGGTAATGTCAAATATTTTGATTTATTATATAGAAAATTTCATGAAAAATCAGAATATGTTAAAATATACAGGGTGTTCCATTTAAAAATTCAAATTTGACGTCACTTCTGGTGAAACGGGAAGTGGTAATGATAATATATGTTCGTCAAAATGAGCCCGTTACTTCTCATACGTGAGTTTTAAAATTGAAAATTTTATTCCAATTTATTGAAAAGTGGCGGGTTGACACATGATCTCGTTGACACTTGGTATGTTGAGTATTTTCTCCAGCCTTTTGCGCAATATCAAGATTTCCATGGAAAATGTTTTTTTTTTGTTCTTTAACAACATATTGACCGTTTGACATTTGTTAAGCAATTTACCTACTGTTAAATCAAAACATATGTGGCTATTGTTTTTTGTCATACGAATCTTTTCCTCGCTATTATGTTGTATAAATATGAAAAAAAAATCAGGTATAGGAACGGGCCACCCTATTCGACATACAGTATTTTTTCCTGATAGTGAAGACTTATTACACGTGGACATATAATTAGATTGTAAAACATATGATATTCGAAATATGATCGGATTATCTTCGCTGTAGTTATGAATGTGTAATAAAATATATGTTTTTTGCGATTACTGCTCCTATCTATCTAAACCATCACGTCTGGTAGTTATTTTCGTGGACGTTTATTAGTATTCGGTTTAGCTGTGTTTCAAACCTGCTGTGAATATAAATTTGTTGCAGCGGACAAGGATAAAGTGTTATGTTCAGCTAGAGGAACTGGAGAATTGTAGCGACAGTTATATAATAAAATAATTTGTCCTTAAATATATGACGGCCAGGTCGAAAACTAAGCACACCTGCTTTTCGTCCAGAGAGACTTGAGAGAATCCTTTAGTTTACAATTATGTTAGAAATATAATAGAACGTATACAGAGTTCGGCAAAAATTCTGATTAGTTGCTGTAACTTTGCCAGTAAACAGTTTTTGAAAAATGCTTCAATGGCAATAGCGATTTTTGTGGGTGCCATTTACATTTTTTCTTGACAATTTTCCAAGAATGAGGAACTATTGAAAGAAAGAAAGATTCTGGAAGACCAAGTAAAAGAACATAGGAAATGGTTAACAATGTTAAAAATATGATGCAAAACAATGCTTCTAAATCTTTGAGGAGGTTGAACCAATAAACGATTTGTCTTATAGCATTTGCCAAACAATTTTAAAGAAGGATCTTCATTTATTCCGTACAAAATTCATTTACGTCAAATATTGCCAAGAGACTTAGTTCCGTTTTGTGAATAGTTCTCGAACAATTTAAACAATAATGACGTTTTGGACATTGCCTTTTACACCGGTGCGACCAGGTATGGTTTGAACTGAGCGATTATGGAATAATCAGCATATGAGAATTTTGACGGTAAGAAAAAAACCCTTACGAACACATTGAAACACTCCTGCACGTTTCAAAGTGGGTCTATAAGTGGCAGTATTGCCGAGAAGAATTTACTTCATTTTCTTTCATCAAAACGTAAATGGAAATGTTTGTATTGAACATGTGTTGGGTCCGTTCATTCAGCAATTACACGATGATAATGCGACTGGTAATGAATGGTGAGAGAGAGATTCATTGCTGTTCCTTCATGTTGTTCGAAGAAATTAACATTGAATCGAAAACAATTTTGTTTCGTGCAAAATTTAGTGAGTTGAAGATATTTTACTACATCTTGACTGAGATTGTTTGACTGAAGTAGATCCTTAAAGAAGTCCAAAGTCTGTGGGGTCTGAACGCTTGAAAACAATGAACAAACGTCAAAGGAGAGCAACATTTCACCTTCTTGCAGCTGAATATTTTTCACCTTATTAATGAAATCATTGGAGTTAATCACAGAGAAACTAGGTGGTGCAATAGGTAAACTTTCGAACTCATCTGTTATCCATTTTGATAGGTGGTAAGCGGCGATCCAGTTGCTCAAACAATAAGAAGCACCGACTTTCCGGGTTTGTGTATCTTGGGCAAGCAGTACAATCTAGGTACACTTGGGTTAGATACATGTAACCTCCTATTTAAAGCTGGTGTAATAAGGTTGTTGTAGGATTTAAGCACATTTTTTACTTCATCATCATTTTTGGTAATGGATTTCTAGAAAGTTTTTTATAAGGACCATTACTGATCAGGTTGTCTACCCTTTCATAATAGTTGTTCTCTTTATCTAAAATAACAACCTTACCGCCCTTATCAGCTTTTAAATAAAACAGTCCTTTTCACGCAATCGTTTGATACATTTTTCTACCCTTTGTGGATTTTGACTTTCTGTTTACGTTAGTAACAATATTTGTCGAGATTTGATTTCTGCAAGCATCTCTGACAAATCCTTTAGTGAATCAAGGAGGTATTGAATTGAACTTTCAACAAACTTACGTAAGCATTTTGTAAAGTCCATATGCTTGTAATTCAAGTGTACTTGGTTTACTCTACATATACTAAATCCAGCTATTTCTGCTTTGCAAACATTGTAACATTATCTGAAATGTGTGAATGGTCAATGTAGTTTAATCAAAGACGTGCGATTAAGAGGTGTGCTTGATGGTGTTTCTTGTTGAATTCGGTGTTTCTTGTGGTGTGTAAAACACCTAAAAAATGACAAAAAATTTTCCTCACACCGGTAGAGATACATTCGTTCGGCAAAAATACAATGGGACGGATAATGTTATCAATTGGCGATATTGCGTTTAAATAAATATTTACCAATTACATGATAAAAATATATATGTACTTGTGTTGTACTTTTGACTAAAAACGGCAGTTTTTATAATTAGTATCGCATATATAACAAAACGCTATTTTTTTATACTGCTTAAGTCTCTTAACTCTCACGTCCTATTTTTCGACTCCCCATTTATGGTTAAATGTTCTTCCAAATGGTCCATTCGTTACGTATATATCCTTGCTGAACCTCTGAAATTGTGTATAGCAATCAGTCAAAGATAATTTTTATAATGTCATTATTTTCACCTAAAAATCCGCATTTCAATAATATATTTTTTAATATGCCAGTCCTTATCAGTCAGTTATCAGACCATTATCTTTTGTTTCCATATCATTTACTTATTATTTCACATAGTCGGTGAGTAGAAGTAGGTCCTGTAAACAACAAAAGGTGTTGCAATGTGTTTTGCTAGTGTTGTGTGTAGTGATACATGTGAAGCAAACTTTTTTTAAATATGGACAATAAACCGTGGATTATGAGACTTCTTGACGATGTAGGCGAGGCGGCTGTCCTGTACGCATATCATCCAGTTTTTGCATGTGACCCATCTACTGTTATTACAAGTTTTAGAGGTTTGTTTATAAGTTTAACAAGGAAAATAGCATAAAATAAACGGAGGCTGCGATAAGGACCTCGACAAGCCGGCCATTTTCATTGTTAGAAAAGTTTTTGACATTCATAATGATATTGTACATCTTTACAATAATTATTATCAAGTAGGCAAAAAAGAAAAAGTTTAGGGGTTATATTTCAGAGTTTTATTTTTAAATTTTGAATACAACAAATAGGTTTTGCTCTCTCTCTCTCTCTCTCTCTCTCTATATATATATATATATATATATATATATATATATATATATATATATATATATATATATATATATATATATATATATATATATATATATATATATATATATATATATATATATATATATATGCATGCTGTATTGCGGGATTATATGCATTACAGTACAAAATAATTTGATGTATGTATGTATGTATGTAAAATTTAAATGTAATGAGTGATTAAAATTACTTCATTTATTTTTAAACTAAAGTTAAACATATTACCGTATGTACATATAAAGATGGTAACTTTTGTAAATTTTAGATAAAATATGTACTCGTGTTGTTGTTATAGTTCTTCTTAGACGAGCATAAATTGATTGATGTAACCTAAAAAAGTTTCTTTATGATAAAATCTGGTATCAATGATCTCTCGTTCTGACGCAGTTGTTTACAATAATCAGTCCTTTGACCCTTAAAGATATTTTAGACAAGAGCTTTTTACGTTTTGCTTTTTACGTTTCGAGGTCCTATTAGTAACGCAAATTGAGCCTCAACTTGCCCCAAAAGTTTAATTTATACATTCTCGTAGCATTAAAAAGAAATTCATATTGCCTATTTATTAATTTAAATATAATAATTATTACCTTGTCCATTTTTCAATTCCAATAATGCCATAAATCTGATGATAACTCATATATCTTTAAGCCCTTAAACTACAGAACAAGCCTAGCTAATGCCACTTCTGCCCATTCACGCTTGACATTCATGATTTAAGAATTCAGTTACCTCCCTACACTAGTTAAGTGATATGGTACTCCGTCTTGCTGCCAAAGTATCTTCCGAAATAAAGGAAGATCGTCTATAAAGTCCACTATTTCATATTCAAGAAATTGTTTGTATAGTAGCAGAAATCGCTATAGTGACGGCACGTGCTGGGTATTTTAGGACGACTCACGATAGCAGACATATCCTAATTGTTGAAATAAGAATTTTATTCATGATTTTAAACCTTCATAATTCTCTCATTTTTTTTTCCATTTTTCCATGATAGATGATCCTTAAATTTATGACTGCAATTATAAACATTTTTTCTTTTCTCAAAAAATAAATGGCGTAATTTTTTAAAATATTTTTTTCGCTATTACTAATATTGTCTTATATCCTGCCTACAAGGTATTGCACGACTATTGGGAGACCCAATATGAAAGTCGAACAGCTGAATTGTAGCAGTATCCTGATCCCTATTTCTGAAACTGGCATATATTATGCATTAGATCAAATTATAACGTTATCGTAGATACACACAGACCGAGTAACAGGTGAATAGACATAGATGTTTTGAAAATAGTCAAAATGGATTTAATTATCCAAAACTTAGACAAGAAATTCTGTCTGAAGTACCAAATGAAAGAGACAAAATTTATTTTAATTTGAATAGCTGACAACTATTATTACATATTTCCTGTTTCATAATAAATAATTTATAACCTTCTAATAATGAGAAAACATTTCTTAATTGATAATAATAGTAATAAAACTAATATTGATAATAATAAAAATTGTGGATAAACTATAGCAAATTAAATAATAAAAGTTTTGTTTTATATGGCGATGTCACTTGATATAAATAAGAAAAATATTAATATTCTAGTTAATCGTAACGCATAAACTTTATCGATGTACTATTGTTTAAAAATATATTTATTAAAATTGGCATTGTTCTGAATATATCCAAGTAAAGTAAATTGCAGTATTTGTATTTCAAACAACAGCCCTGTAGCTGTTAATTAAAATGTCTGTTATTTATTGTAGGGACTGTATATTGGAAATGAATAGTCATGTACAGAATGTTTGCTACGTAATGCAAGATGACTCCTCAAGTCATTTTATGAAGAAAATTTCATGTGAACATATGGTCTGAAGGAGTGTTTCTAAAATACAGAGTGTTGAACGATGTGGTTGATTTTTCAAATTTGATGCAGTAAATAGACAATATGATAGCTGGTTACACACAGAGAACTTTCTCTGCAGACTTAAATCAGCACAGTCAAAGTCTGCAGACAAATCTGTGTGTGAACACGTGCCAGTCTTGACCACGCACAGACATGTGTGGAAGCTTAAATCACATGCTAAGTCTGCTGATGCCACCGTCTGGTCTCGTATTTTTTTTAATTTTTCAAAAAAAAAATAAAAAATAAAACTGACTGAAAATGATCCCCGTTGTATCGGTCAAGAATTTTCGACTGGGTTTATAAAACTATAAAAATCATCCGATTTACTAAATCCAACGATTACTCCAACAATAATTTAAAATAGAGGCTATGAGGCTTTGATTATTGCAAAAATGTGTATCCAACTCTATGCAACTTTATTCTTATTTCTTCTGGGCATTTTCTCACTAACAGCAAAATAATACAAAATATCACTAAAAATGTTAACGATTTCTACCAAGAATTTTCGTCAAAACCAAATTCCATTGTTTTGGCAAAGTGTGAAAATAATTCGAAAGATTCACCCACTAACCCACATTTTTGTCTGCGAAAATTAAGTACATCAGACTTTTCTGCGAACATGTCTTTAGTTAGTGGGGTAGCAAAGATTTAGTTTGTCACATATCAAGTTTGCGAAAGAGCGTGGACTTAAACTACTGCTGATAAAATCCGCAGAGAAGTCTCTATGTGTCTGGCCGCCATATTATGTTTCTTCTTGGCTTAAAATTGCCATTTTGTGAAAAGTCGTTCCTGTAAAAACGAGGTTTTAGTATCTATTACCACCTTAATGAACGAAATCATGACAATTTCTTATTATTTTGGTAAGTACCTACCAAAAAGGTACTCCTGATATTTTTTGATCAACGCATCCGTTTACAAGATATTTTCTATTGAAATGCGTTTGTTTTTGTAAAATAGTTAAATTGACCTCCAGCTATAATACAACTTTCAATACTGCACCTCATTGAACAATGGATACCTCAGTAGTAAATGAAGGCAGCAAAAATGTAATTTATTGCAACTTTCATTTGAAATATGTTTTCCTGTTTATTCTCCGTTCGATAATAGTACATTGTGTATCTAGTAGTAAAAGCAATATATTCCCGGACGACGATGTGCTTTTACTATGAGGTACACATACTATTTTTTCTGAAACCGGAATCGATATTATTATAAATTAAGGAATTTTTATTAATGCATAACATTTTTTCATTACAATCTAATTTATTGCTTAGGAAATCGTTTTCTTGACAATCTTTGTTTATTTATTGTTATGATAAAAGTCAAATTCAGTACTTATTTCGCTTTAATACTTGTAAGTAATAAAAATATAATAAAAAATATTTAAAATGGACAGTGATGATGATGCCCAGGTGTTTGGGATACCACCAAAGTTAGTAACAACTGCAAACAATTTTATATATTTTACAAAAAATGCGTTTTTAATGTGAGTTGGTTTATCTGCGTGTATTTATTTACTGTCTAAAATATACATAAAAAACTTGTGCGGGAGTTACTTTCCCGGCTTGGGCTGGAAAAGTAACTTTCTCGTAGTGTTTTATGATGGTTGCTTTGCAACGGACTAAAATACTGGAACAGCGTATTTTGGGATCTGAAATTTCACCGAGAATGTAGACATTCTTAAGCGATTTCTGAAAAACAAAATTGTAGTAGACTGCAATTTTGACGTTGATAATTTTTTCTCAAGTTTCTCGATTTTCTGTTACCTCGTCACTTTCTACCATGGTTGCTTACACGAATGCAGAAGTTACTGGCATGCATTTTGTATATGGTTGTGCAAATGATGATGCTCTTGAAGCAGAGGCCTATCCAGGTAGACACATACTCTCTCCTCGGACTTTCAGTCGCCTCCATGAACGTCTATTTCAAAATGGTACCTTTTCCAAAACGACGGTATTGCAGAAAGACCTCGAATTAACTCCTTAAAACAAACTAATACTAGAACAATTGCTACACAGTTAAATGTCAGTTCTAAAACAGTTTCGAAGACTTTCAAGGAAAATGTATTGTATCCTTATCTTTTCAACGTACTGAGGCTTTGATACCAAATGATTATCTCATTCGTGTTAATTGGTGGTTTTCAGAAATGGATACTGCTAAATCCTAATTGCCTGTATAGCTTTATTCACAGAGAAGACGAACTTTTCAGGAGAAGATATTATAAATTTTCATAACAATCACATGTGGGCTCAGGAAAACCCACATATCATCGAGAAAAGCAAGGTGTCAGTACCAGTTTTCTAAGAGTGTTTGGATTGGTATCGTTAGGGATTACTTGATTGGACCACATTTTCTTTCTTCAAGGCCAAAATGGCAATACCTACTTGCAATTTAGTAATCTTCCACGATTTTAGATGTGCCTGATCTGATCAGAAGGCAGATGTGGGTCATGCACGACGCTGCGACTGCACATTTTTCTTTTAGTATGAGAAAGTTCCTGAATGCCATTCAGTATGAAGACTTAGATAAATCGAAGGGGACCACAACTGTGGCCGTGTAGGTTACTAGATCTGAAGCCATTAAACTTTCTAGGCTGTGATATAATTCACCATACTACTGTTCGACTGTCAATGAGACTATGACTTCAGGATTGTTTTATGGCTGTAGGTGGACATTTATATGCAATATTTTCTTTAAATAC
>JANEYF010002437.1:600000-887246 GCA_029963845.1 Rhamnusium bicolor | reverse complement strand
ATGTTGTTATATCAAGTTTCTAGCTATCATAGAACTCGAGATATTGAAGTCGGACGCACTATTACCCCACCCTGTATATAACAATTTTCAATCACTATACGATCTTTTGGTAATTCTAACAGCTCGAACGGCTGTTGATGAAAAAATTTAAGCAAAGAAATAGTGAAACAAAAAAATTTCTCTCTCTCGAAGTTTTGACAAAGATACATACAGTAATGATCATATCTTATTTCTACATGCATTCTCCGGATGTGATACAATATCTTCTCTTTTGCGTAGAGGTAAAACAGCAGTTCTGAAATTATTAGACAAACGACCGAATCAATTTCGCTTCCAATTCAATGCAATTTTCTTGACTGTATGGTGCTCCAATTAAAGAAAATTCCTTGAATAACTATCATTGCTTGTGCTTCTGTAAAGTACTGAGTAAAAATAAATCTATCAAGTTAAATTCATTACCACCCACAGCAAAATCAGCTGAAGAGCATTGTTTCCGAGTATATTATCAGATGCAGAAGTGGTTGGGCGGCAATGAGCTGAACCTCCAAGATCGGGGATGGGTATTAAAAACAATTTTAAGTAAAAAACATAGCACCTCCTGCTTCGGATTGTGTCCTGCCGAAAATTGGGCCTCCATTGTTCTTCTGTTTGCGGCATTCGTTATGACATTTAAACTTGTTTAAATGCTCATGATGAAATCGACGAAAATATAAGAGAAGGAGGAGAAGAAAATGTAGAAGAAAGATAAGAAGGGAAGGAGAAATGGAAGAAGATAAATATCAATTCTTGATACCGCCTGATTATGTTTGAATATTCATAATTCCAGCATATTGTCACAACTGAATAAAGCAATCTTGATTGATTTTATTAATAAATTACATAAAACCTTTCTCATCGAAAATTCCTTGTGTTACTTTTTAACATAGAATACAGTAAAATCGAGATATTTGCTTGATCATAACTTTTTCTCGAAAACTCCTAACTTGTATGGAAAAACTAGTAAGTACTTTTTTTGTAGAAAATTTTCTAATCTTTCAATCTTATAATAATTTCATATTCATAAAATTAAAAGGAACGGAGGTATTCGCGAAAAATCACTTTTTAACCCTTTACGCACAGTAAAAATTTATGTGTACAACGGATCACCGGGTTTTTATGAGACATTAATTTAGTAAAATTTAAAATTAAAGTGGAAAAAATTCAGCTTCTTTGGACTTTTTCATTAAATGATACATTTTTTGTTTAAATGCGCTGGACCATCAGAGTAGTTTATTTGCAGCAATTTAAAACAAAATCATAATTTGTCATATGTGTCTAATGTGGTATGTTATTAAAAATGTATAGTACTTAATAGTAATGTTTTCCGTCCCTTGGGAATGGTATGTATATTTAACATATAATCGTTTTTAATTGATTTTTTTGCGTCAATATGTGTTATCTAGAAAATATAATAAATATGGGTCAATACAGCAACATCTTTACTTTCGTCATAAATTAAAGATAACCCATACGATTCTAGAATCAAATAAATAATATACTGTTAATAAATCAAAAATAACTTACCTTTTGGAGAAAAACCGCTAGCACATACTTTTGGAAATATAATATCAACAGGTATTATAATAGAAACATATTGACATTCAAACGTAATACTACTAAACCTTAATTAAAATTAAAATTATAAAAGATTTTGTAAAGAAAACATTTCACCTGCAAATATAATTTTTACCAAGTGCGCAGCAAGGTTGGCATGCTACGGGTTTTTAATCTACAATAACCTAAATATAAGTCATAATCATAATATATTGATCCAGCAAATTCTAAACTTAGATCATTGACGCCAGTTTTAAGAACCGTTCCTTCACCCATCCACCTGACCAAAAAGTAAAACAAACAAAAAAAGAAAAGAAAGAATTCCATCATGCGCACTTACCAGTATTCGGCGACGTCATAAGTATGGACAAAGGACACTCATCATCGTCGAGGATGTATTCCGTATCGGGACATCCAGGCTGTTGTGTGACCTGGACAAGGCACCACTGTGAAGGATCGGTTTTTGTAAGACCATATTTATCCAACATTTCTCTGACTACGGCTCCCGCACAGTCCCGGACTGACAGGAGTAAAGTTTTATAAGGCACATCTTTTGCATAATGCTTCGCCATAAATTTTTAATGTACCACCTGAAAAAATTTGAGACGAGAATAATATAAACCGTGTATTTTTACGGCGCGACAGTATTATCAGTCAATAAAAATATTAATAATAATAAAAGTGAAAGTAACCACAATAAAAAAGAATTATGTAAAATTATAACATAAAACACAAATTATTCATCAAAGATACGCGGGGGACTAGTATTGCATTTTACTTATCCAACGATGCCAACAATGCAAATGCATATTTTTATATTTTGTGACATTTATGTGAAGAAAAACTATACTGAGACATCACAAATAATATTATTTATCCACGACTATTAAAAATAATGTATCCATTTATGTATGTGTTTCTTCAAGGTCTCAAGGATAATAATGCTAGCCATTATTCATTGCAGTTCTAAATTTTTTGTTAAAACTTCATCGATATGCCATGACGTCAGTCAATGTGGGAATTGCTATTTGATTTGAAACGTCAAAATGTTTGAATTTTTTATTGCGATATTTTACAAAAAATATATTATTATTTAATAGTCGTGGATAAAGATAAAAGTATAGTATTTTACTCGTATGTAATGGCTATTTATTCACTACGATGATTTCTTCACCCTCGTGAATAATAACCATCATTACAGTTCGTTGAATAATACACTATAATCGTCTTGTGACAATTTTAGAGCACATCATGTGATTTCTATTCAACTTGATCATTAAATAGGTCTGACAAAGTCATCTGTTTAGATCAATAACTAGTTGTCAAAAGGGGGTTTTTAGAAATTGTTTCATGATTAATTTCAGTATAATCACGATTCGACCGGTAAAAACCGAAAATAATAGCATTTCTGAAGTCATGACATAATTTGTCTGCCGGTGTCACAAAACATACGTTTTCCTTGTTGCCAACATGGGATAACTAATTAAGAAGGTGCAGTCTTAATCAAATTTATTTTATTGTTTTGTCTGTTTATAGTACGGCATGGTACCATTACCACCTGCGGTAATGATGGTACGCCCTCTAAATTTTTGGTATTTTTACGAACAAAAATCTGAAATTCGTAAATCGTTAATAAACCATATAAACACATGTTTTGGATTCTGTCAAATTTTCGTCGCTTCCGGGAAATGACCAATTTTTTTTCTTAACTGGAATCCCCAATTTCTTCTTTACGATTTCCGCAGAGCTAAAAATTTCTAGGCAACCATTCTTTTTTACATTTAAAATCTTTTAAAATGTCGGTCTTATGAAAAAATTTTTCGATACACAAAGAATCCGCACAGTAAATATTTGGAGTAAAAAAATTTTGGCAAATGGACTATGGAATAACTGTAGAACATAGTGAAAAACATAAAAAACTTTCGCCTTTTGTAACTTAGTATACGAGTCATGAAATTTTTTGAATAAAATGGAAATTCGAAAAATTCTTATAAACGGCAATACGCTTATACAACATACATAGTGTGGAAATTAAGTAACGCATAAATTCAGTAATTCCGTTGATATTAATTTTTTGGAAAAAATCTCGAAGTGGTATAGCGATTTTAACTTCAGCAAATATTTTCAGTCTAATTTCAGTTTCTTATGTCATTTATTTTTTAAGTTATGACGTCATCGACTTTTTTTTAAATGACAACCTATATTTTTTATTATTGATTTTTGTAGTAGTTTTTTATTCTGGTTCCGACCGTATAAAATTTTCGATATGTTACTATTTGAAAAAAATCGAGAAAAACAGTCTTAAAGTTCAAATAACAAAATTCATTAAATTGGGAAAATTTATCTAGTTGCCGGTGTATCACATTAGTTCGATATTTCAACTATTCGTATAATTTCAAAATAAAAACGAATGTGCCATCGATAACTTTCCGTCAAACTTAGGCAACTAGATAAATTTTCCCAATTTAATGAATTTTTGTTATTTGAAATTTAAGACTGTTTTTCTCGATTTTTTTCAAATAATAACATATCGAAAATTTTATACGGTCGGAACCGGAATAAAAACTACTACCAAAATCAATAATAAAAAATATAGGTTGTCATTTAAAAAAAGTCGATGACGTCATAACTTAAAAAATAAATGACATAAGAAACTGAAAATAGACTGAAAATATTTGCTGAAGTCAAACTCGCTATACCCCTTCGAGATTTTTTTCCAAAAATTAATATCAACGGAATTCCTGAATTTATGCGTTACTTAATTTCCACACTGTATATACAATCTATAAAGATTTTTATTCGTTGCAAGAACTCACGTGCCTAAAAAATTTTGCCAGTTATTCCCTCTGGTTTGTCTAGCAGTGTAATTATCAATAACATTATCTTTATATAAAATAATTTTTTTGACAAACAGAAAGAATAACATTTAAATATATGGAGCTTACCCGTATCAGGTCCGCCGTCTTTGGACCTAAATTGTTGCAGTTTTTTCTCAAGTTTCTGCTGTCGTCGTCGTCGCATAACAGCTTCTGGGTTTGATATTGACCTCGTAAATGATGTTTCAGGTAGCTCTGAAAATGATATTTTGTATATTATAGACTCTGGTTTTCGGTATTCGGCATAAAAATAATGCGAGATTAATATGATGATCAGAAACTAAAAGCATGTAAATCCAAATGTGTTAAAATGAGGAAGGGAATGAAACATTCTCTGGTTTCTTCTTCCGCATTGCGGTTTTTCCTTAAGGTTTTCACTTCCTTGTTTCTACAAGAGCTTCAAAATTTTAAGAAACCTTCAGTCTACCAGTCAAGGCAAGTCCAAAAATAGCAAGAATAAATTAAAAGAATTACATAGTTTGTTTACAAATAGATAAATAAATATGGTCTTTCCAAAATTGTGTCTTGTTTGTTTTAAGAAGGATAAACTTCGTTTCTACTAGTTTATTTACCAATCATAAAAATATGCAACATCCAACGTAACCAAAGTTGAAGCGAAACCCCAATAATGGCCCTTGGAGGACAATCTCTATGAACCGATGCAGAAAATACTTAGTTTTCACACTATTTTACACGTCAAATATTTAAAAAATGCTTTTTCTCGTTTTTTAAATACATATTGCCCACAATATATTACCTAATATTTTTTAAACAACTTTGGCCATTTTCTCTTTATACGCATCAAAAAATAATTTAAAAAACAGTTAAAAACTTTATAAATCTACTAATATTGAATGTCTCTCAAATGTAAAGATTAAATGTAACATATATCTTAATAAAAATTGTTACCAGTGTAAAGTTTTTCCGCTACTCCATCCTGGTCATGAATGTCACCATTTTCGATTTTCATTCTTGAGAGCTTTTCTTGTTTCTTTAATTGTTTTTTCTCTCTTTTAGACAGTTTTCTTCTGAAACTAGCATTCGAATCAATTGAGCCCATTGAACCCACCTGTAAACAAGTAAAAAAATACCTTTTAAACCTTTGTTTTTAGATATTTCAACTATAGTATAGAAACATAAAAATGGGTTTTCTTTTGAACATCATTTGAAGAAGATTTCAAAACTAAACCATTGAATTTGTGGAACATTCGTTAAAATACCTCCCTTTGAGAGATACAAAGTTTAGCATGTGCGTTTTATATCATATCCAATTTGATATTATGATGATATGAGTGAGAAATAAATTATTTAATTTATTTTATCTCGTTCATTTCGTTTATCTCGTTTATTTCGTTTATGTCATTCATCTCATTTTCCTATTTATCATATTTATCTCATTGTCTCATGTATCTCGTTCATCTTTTTATCTTGTTTATCTTATTTATTTGCTTTATCTTGTTTATCTTATTTGTCTCGTTAGTCTTATTATCTAATTTGTCTCATTTATCTTATTTAACGTTTTTGTATTATTTCTTCATTCATTTTGTTCATTTTATTTATTTTACACAGACGTTTCTAGGCCCCAAAAATGGAGGGTCTCAAAGAATAAAACTAAATTGAAAAAAATGTCATTAGTAACCTCGTTTGTAAAGATATTCAATAATTATTTTTGTAGCGGACGCTCCTGAATTGTGATAATAAAATTAATTATTTTTTAAGCAGAATTTCACAACAAACAAGCATTTTTGAAATACGACACTACTTATTTAGATCTACAGTCGATGCTTTCCAATATTTTATTTATACTTTCAATTCTACTTAGAAACCACAATCTTAACGTACGTTCCTGGAATCACAATAATAGATAATTATTATTTAAGTTTAGAATCGGGGTTCTCTAGTAATGACACTTTTAAATTCAACTTAGAAAAAACCCCCAATTTAACAAGGTATCATGGACCGCAATAAAGTAAGGAATTTACGTTCATCGTTTTCAACCCTTTTTACATAAATACCCTTACCTGACTAACACAGAGAGATAGTCTTATCATACCTTTCAACAGATACACATTACATATCTTACGCAACTGTAATTTTTCATACTTGTTTTGTTTTCCTTAATATAAAAACTTCTTCTGATTTCATGTTTTATTTCGTAGCATCAACTTTATATTTTTATATTTATTTATTATTCCTTCATAATAATTTTATGTTACTCTGTGGCCAGAGCTTAGGTTCACGAGCCACATTTTTCATTAGAATTAAATTTGTTGATTCAAAATTAAGTTGCAATGACTATTTTCTCAAAATTTTTATTATGCACCTAATACATTTTTGTTATCCGAAAAATATGCCCGTTCAGAAAATAACAAAAAACTACCCTCTACTGATATTAAAAAATAATGACGTCTGACGTTGACCACATCTTTTGAAATAACAGTGATACAAATTTCACAATGATGTCATAATATGTACAAATGTACCTAATTTATACTCCCCAATTTTTTTTTAGTCGTTTATTTTGAATTTTGCAAGGGCCGATCCATACGCTTGCTACACACTGTACATAAAATCGTGCTCCTGATTTCTTGTTACTAGTCCAATTTAGATATTTAATTCATATGTGCTTGGTCTGAGCCCCCAGGATCCCCGTAAAACCGTCCCTGTTATTTTATATAAATAAATAAAATAAATAAAAATATTTTTAATTAAAATAATTTACTTTTTTCATGTCAAATTGAATTTGGTGATGTGAAAGTACTGTCGAGGAGCATCTAATCGAGACCGATTTTTTTAAACTGGATTACTTCAGTGGTTAGTATTTATTCCTTTGAAACTACATAAAAAAAAAATCATGTAACATTTTTTAGTGTGTTATTTTAGGGTATTAAACATTTTTGTACTATTCATTATACAATATATCAAATTAATCTATTTTAATAATAATTTAAACACTGTCTTACCGTTTTATCGTCAACATTTTTTAATAAAAATCGTCCCTCCCTGTCGTCCACATGCCAATTGAGTTGGACAAGAAGAGGTTTTTCGTCAGGGGACATTTTCCTTTCGGGACAACCCTCGTGAAGTTCGTAAAGAGCGTAAGATGGTACGGAAAGCATTCTCATGTCGGGACGAAATTTTTCGACCAGTGTGCCAATTACATCTTCCACAGTAGCATCGGATGCAACTCGTATGCATTTTGTAGCGACTTTTTGACCAGAATCTTGAAAGTAGAAACGCATAACACCATGGAACTCCAAATCCTGAAAAATAAATATGCCTTATGTAGATTATATTGTTCAAATCAAATCAAAAGCTTCGTTATTTATTTACCGATTTCTTAAACTATTATGGTAAATTAAGCAGAATTAGGTATTCTAGCAAAGTTCAAAGTTGAAGTCAAAATTATCACCTCACCGATAACATGTACTTTGGTAACCTATACATTGACTGCGTCATTTGATATTATTTACGAACAGAAGTGTAAACATTTTAGGTGATACCAAGTCTTCTATTTCATTATAGATCTCACTCTTTAAGTAACCTCACAAGCAAAACTAGAGTAGGTTTAGGTCTGGTAACCTTGCAGGTCACTCTATGGGTTCTCTCCTACCACCCCATATATTTGGGAAAGTTTGGTATTAGTAAACGTTGGCGATATAGCGCTGAGGAACACCTTTTAAGAGACCGATGTCTAATAATTCGATATACATACATCGGTAACTATATAGTATATACATACAGATATTTAATTGTAACAGAACTTTTACAAAATGCTACAATTTTCTTTCAGATGACAGAAATTATAGAAGTAAACACTCTTTATAGCCGTATTATGTCCTAATAAGATAAACATAGGTCTTTATTATATTTTTAGCATGCGTCTCTCGACAGATGTTAATTGCTCTGGATATCTTCAATAACATTATTTATACACACCCACCAGAATAGAGCAAACCACGAAGATAAAAGGGATCAACTACTAGTGTCAACATCTTAAACCATTCATAAACTGCTACTAATTTACTACTAACTATATAATTAATACACCATTTGATGTTCACCGCTCTCAGTGTTCAACAATTTAAATACGAAGTAGAAAATTAAAAAATATCGAGTTGCTCAAACATAATATAATCTCTAACGATACAATGTCCGTTTTTTTAAAATAATTAAATGATTTATAAAAACAGATATTTAACTGACAGAGGTTTTACAAATTATATATATATGATGTTAAAAATGTCTGAAATACTGTCTGATCAGACCACAGGTCATAACCATTATTAATGGTGGATCTAGATTTTTAAGTATCGCAAGTTTCTTGATGTTTTCCGAGATGAAAATAATATATGAAATAATAAACGAAAATTCTTGTATAATATGCTACTGAAGTATCTCCATTATATTATACATATATTTATTATATATACTTAAATAATAACACTGAAAATAAATAAAGGTAATAACAATAAAAAAGATAAACAAAATAGGTTTTTTGGAATTCGTATAGGAACATTTTTAAAAAATAAAAGAAACAATATCATAGTTAAAAAAAACACCTTAACCTATCAAAACAATTTAACAAGTTAGAAATCCTTTTTTCGTGTCTTGATATTTGCAAATTTCCTTATGATACTGATTGCACGACGTTGATCCTCAACTATGTGTGTTATGTTACTGCCTCAGTTATTAAGTACGTAGTACAGTTAGTAATTTAGTTATTTTTTTCATTGATATGAAAAATAAAACAGAGAATCGATAATAATGTAAAATATATTCATACTGTTCCATGTATATTATTTTCAGTGGGAGTAATAAACAAAAGTGGCCCCTTCTACTCCGAGGTCTCAAAAATTCACTGTTCTAAAAGTCATAATATACGTGTAATTCTTAAAATTTTATTTTATGAGGAAATATTGGCATATATATCCGGATTTTATTTTTAAAAACCATCGTCCAAATGTCTCATCTCACTTTCAGCACTCTTACAACCGAGCCCTGATATTCTGCACTACGTGCTGGCACATGGCACATGGCTTCACTTGTTGAATATTATATGTAGAGTCGATGTAAACATAAGAAAAAATCTAAGGATGTAAGGTCTGGTGACCTCGAAGGCCAGGAAAGGTCACCAAACCTGGAAATGACTTTATTCCGAAACAGCTCTCTGACGGTGGCCATAGATTCTCTTGTTGTGTGGGCTGTGGATCCGTTCTGATGAAACCACATTTCAGCATTGTAACCAGAATATTGTCGAAGTTCTGGCTCGCAAAAGTTATGACGCATGACACAGAACCGAGAACTGGTCACGGTTAACGCGCAACCCTGAATGACCTCAAAAAAAATATATGGAGCGATAATGCGGGAACCTGACACTGAATATCAAAATTTGAGCTGTGCAACTATCTCTAGTTCTTGCTTTTAAGATTATTTAAGGCCCAATATTGCCAATTATGTTTATTAACATATCCTCGAGATGAAAATAGGCCCCATCATTAAAAATGGTCATCGAAGTTTTCAATAGCTTCACAACAATTTCTCATCTTTCCATAATCTGCTTCAAAAAATTAAAAAAGTGTCTGAAATAATATTTTGAATTCTGTTAATAACTGCGGGAATGACCATGAAACATTATAGGATGTCATAAATAAATAATTATGGGCAATAAGTGCACAATTGTTTTTTTTAATACTTTTGTCGATATTTTCTCCAAGGCACTTCTTAACTCCTGGATGAACATTTTACACACTATTTATTGAGCATTACACCGCAAAATTTAGTAACATAATTTGTATGCTTATTTACTTTACGAAAAATATTGTTTACCATTTATTATATTTATTATATGTTTTGTCCATATAATAATATATATCCACCACAAAGTGGTCAGTGGCTCTGCTGTATTGAAACAGCATTCATAAATCACTTTAACTGACCATTTAATCTGGAAATTGCAGTGATCCAGTATAATAGCGGCCTTGAATACATTTAAATTTAATCGATTTTTAAATCTGACAACTTAGTCGTACCTAGTTCGCTATGTTGGGTATAATAGAGCGGCAGTAACAGTATTGAAATAATGTGTAATAAACGTAAGCCAAAGCCTGCACACTCGACATACCATATGTCTAGCGCCAAGTGTGGCCAGTTGGAAAAAGAATATTTGCTATGGCTGCGAACTAGGAAGAAATGAGATGGAATATGACACACTCAGCGACCATAAGGATAGCCTTGGTCTATTTCCCACCAGCCAACTACAATACACCCACGCTGTTACGTCCATCTCGCTTGTTCAATCGGTCTTTGTTAACAGTTGGCCACATTAGCTGTTTTACACACGGTACACAGTAGCATGAAATGTCTTCGTAAAAAACCGCTGTACTTCGCGCTTCAAAAGAATGCACTTTAGTGTTGTTATTTATGTGGAAACTTAATACAGTTATTTTTTAGACGGCGTTTAAAGAATTTCTATTTATTAGAATTAGGTGACTCTCGTGTTATTTTATGTTATTTAATAGGATAGGGTGCGGTATGGTGTTGTTGAGGAATATTGCGGATATTCATTTATACCGTACTAAGGATTTTGCTTTAAAATATCGTTTTCTTAAAAAAAACCGAATGGGGTGCAACTAAGTCAAGGCCAGTACAGCTCTATACATATAGTAGAATGAGTTGTCTATTTAAAAACCCGCGATATTTTTGCTGAACTTCGCGCTCCTGGAGAATACACTTTAGTACTGCATAATTACATACATCATTCATACAAATTATAAAATATAAACACTTTACTATGTAAAACAATCGTTTCACTGTAATCCTAGACTGAAGTTGTCGAACTTGAACAACAAACAAGCAAAAAAAACATTAAATTGGTAGCACTGCACGCATGTTGTATAATTTACTTTTATCTTCTCCTTAACTTCCATAACGACAGGTCAACGGGGCATGTGGGTCATTAGACCTGTCTTCTTTCTAATTGAATTATGTGGCACTTCTAGGAAGTGAACATCAGTTTTTTCCGAATACAAATTGAACTTCAGAGAAAAAATTATTTAAAATTATTAGAAATTATCTGACTACAAATAGGTTTCATTAGACGTCCATATAAGGATTTAATACATATTGACCACATAAATGGATTTAATGTAAAATCATTAATTTTATCCATTGTATTAGTAAAAGACGTTTCCACGTGATCGGGTAACAATACGTGCAGATTTGACGCTACGAGCGAAGGCCGTCACCAGCAACCCTTTAAACAATAAAAAGTGGTTATCTCTACTCCCTGCCCTAGCTTTAGCATGGGCATTGAATTTTATCTATGAACAATTCTAAAACCAGCTGTGTTTGCTGTACTAAAGGTAGTATAGGTAGAATAAATCTTAACCTGTAAAAAATTTGGAACATTAGGGGCATCACGATACCTCCAAATTTAGCTAGTGTAAAAATGTAACTTTTTGTTTTTATGTGATACGTTTTCAGATAAAACTAGTTTACGTATTAACATTTTAAAATGAAATAGAATTCACTTTATCATGTTGTATAAATTTCAGTTTTTCTGTTGTCTGGGAATGTTTGAGTAGGTGTTTCCAACATAATATTATTATGTCTACATAAAAGCTTTCACTGGGAACCGATACTTCCATCCAAGCTCTAAGCATAATAGAATAAGTTTGCAGATTTCATGTCAAACATTTGCCTGGCTCATGACGATTCGTTTTGGAGTAAGCTTTTACTACAATATGCTTGTGCCCCAGGCGATTTCAGTCAAATAGTTAACAATTTTAATTCATTTTTATATAATAATTCTAGTACATAAAACCGGTTTTTTGAATTTAAAAATCGGTTTTCGAATTTTATAAATTTATCAAAAAAACAGGTTTTTAAAAACCGACAAACCCTAATTTTCAGAAATGCAACGGGAAAGTAAAAAACCGCTGCCAATTACTTGGGGATCAGAACTTCCTCACCGACGTGTGATGGAGTTTATAATAAAAGTAATTTTTGACGTTTCAAAAAAATCTCATTTTTTGACGTTTCAAAAAAAGTCACATTTTGACGTTCCAAAAAAGTCACTTTGACAAAAAAGTCACATTTTTTACGGTTCAAAAAAAGTCACATTTTGACGTTTCAAAAAAGTCACACTGGTGGAATGTCACTAATATTTTTTTTAGACCGATTTTGCTCATCAATGAACTCAATCTCTTCCTTGACCTCTAGAATGTGTGTACCAAATCTGAAAGCTTTATCTCAAAAAGTGTAGCTGCTATCGCGAACAGACAAAATTTTTTTTCTGTCTGAAATTTTGTGTATCGTCATAATTCTTCTAGATTCGTCCAGAAATGCAATACAAATTTTCAAAAATTTTTTCACGAATACATAACTTACTTTGAGGGGAGAGGAAGTAAAAAAACCAATTCAATTTTGAATTTCAGCCAGTGGCGCAACATTTCTAGACACAAATATGGAACAATACCATCTTTACTACGATCCAAGGCGAACGTTGTAATTAAAGCTCTTATATGTGCATCAAATTGGTAATCGCATTTTTTTCTCCAGACAAATAATATTCGGATCAGACCGTCTATTTCTGTAATGTTTTTGCTCACGTGGTATAGTTATTTGGTATTTAATTTAAAGGAAAGTCTAGTGCGTAAACGCGCAGTATTCGGCGGAGCCAGTAGAAAACTATATTATAATACTTTATCGATAATATCAGAGACAACCCGAGACGTGCAAGTGGATAGAAAATTTTGTCCGATTTTAACATTTATTCGCTATCTCTATTTAATATAAGAATAGGCAAATATAGCTGTCCTAGTCCGATAAAATGGAAGGTGAAAGCAGAGGGTAGCACTTGCACTGCTGTCATTTCTGTTCTATCCCGCGCTTTTTCTGTGGTATTTATCTGTCAACTTGAACTGACGAAAGAAGTGTTTGTTATTTTGTCGTGATTTTGATTATTTCTCGTTGTATTTTGTGATATTTGTGTGTTAAAGACTATTTCTCTTCTTAAAGACCAATTTCATATAACTGGTAAGTTATAAAATTATAAATAATTTTATCCGCTATATCTAACCTATATATTAATCAGAAAGGATAAACAGTATTAGAAAATGTGCTAACTGTATCCTTTACTTATTTCATTCCTCATAATGAACTTTGAAATTGGTTGTAGGTTATTTTTTGTTTGAGATGGCCACAGAGTCACGAATTAGATTGTGTTATGTGTGTGGTTCTTCGGAGGACGATGTGGCAAAACTTCATTATTTTCCTTCAAGGTTGGAAAGGTAAATTAAGGCCTGCACTAAATTAACAACACTTCTAACAGCACAATTTTTTTTGTTTTACAGGTCACAAATTTGGCAAGAGAATATGGGTATACATTACACTGAAGAAACTTTTCAAAATTATAGGATATGATCCCGTCATTTTACTGTTGAGAGTTATGTCGACCTAAGTAGTCATAGGTTGACACGCAATGCAGTCCCCACACTTTTTCCATGTCGTCAGTTGGCAACATACCAAGTGCAAGCAGGTAATATGTGTTTTACAAAATGTTGGTGGTGAGGGGTCCTTAGATATCAATCCATAGTTGTCACTAATTAGCTTGGTAGAATTATCGCAGACTTTTTACTATTATTTAATTTATTCAAAATAAAGAAATATAAATTTGAACCAATAAACATGCTAATATCTATCTCATTTTACTTCAGATCTAGCCTCAAGCGAGGCCTCAACTTCAAAGAATATACCTTAGAGTTGGCGGAGGAATTTCCTAGCATAGTGAAGGCAGCTAGTGAATTTTTGGAGGAGATTCCCAGCACTTCTGTATCAGATCAGAATGTCACCGTTCGAAAATGACCGGGGAATTATTAGAATTGGGAATCCTTGGTGGTGTAACAGGCACAATGAGGCACAGAAGCAAAAAAAAAGATGCTCGTGAGGCAAAATGAATAAAAGAATCATAAAAAAAATGGTGCTCGTGAGACAAAGAGAAAACTGAAGATTCTTTCGCATAATTAGAACCTTAATTTTTATAGAGCCACGTTGCGTGCCACACAATACATGATTTTTTTATCTAGCACTTAATAACATTTTAAGGTAGTCTCTGCAAGTCACGCCTAATAAATATTTTAAATTTAATTATTCTTTTTCTGCAACCTTCTAGAAATATAACTGTGAACAATTTTTTGAGTGGAAAATACATATTTACAGGTCTAGCCCGGCAAAGTGACATAAGGATTTGTAAAGTCTTTACCGATTCCTTATGTCATTTTCTGTTGACAAAAAGTATCCGATAACAATTAAAAATGATTATTCCAATCTTCCTTGAAAGTAAGTGTCTGATGTCTGTCAGTTGATTTTATATTTTATTAAAGTTAAAAAGTTTTTTGAGACTAGCAGGAACCATTGCAGAAAAAATATTGTACACAACACACCCAGAAAGTGACTTTACTGGACTCGCCAGGGCTTTTGCAATGGAAATTACCAGCTCGCCCTGTTAAGAATCACTTTCCCGTCTTGTTGCATAAATAACTATCATGCTTTCTTGATATTTTCTGTAATATATTGATAAAATGTCCTAAATTTGCTTTTTTGTATTTTTCTGATTTTAATAAATTTTGTACAAAATATTATTACCCAGCTACTTGTGTTTTGAGTGTTATGTTAATTATCCAATACAAAAACATATTTCTTTTAAATCTTATGTTAAGCGGTTCAACAAGGTTACAATTAACCTTTTGATTAGTTTAACATAAAAATTAATTGACCTCTAGTTTCGTATTCTAACTTTAAAATAGCTTTGTTTCTGCAGCAGTTGGTGATCGTTTGTGTATCAGAGATAGTCACTCGGTTAGTTTTTAACTTCCAGCGAATAGAAGTATTTAAAAACAACTAATCGACTACTTCTGATCCACAAACGATCACCAACTGCTACAGAAATAAAGCTTATAAATAATATCAATAAAATAATAAAAAGGGGGGTTTTGAATTTTCGCGGGCGTTTGCTTCTTGCGCTATCTACTTTCACCTTCCATTACAATCGACCAATTTAATACTGCTGATTAAATTTTAGCACGTACTTGCGCGTCTCGGGGTTGTCTCTGATAATATGTATACAATTTGTATTCCGATTATGGCATGAGTCTTGTTAGCACAAACAGCATCGACATTCAGTGGAGAGACTCAGTTCATCTTAGTCACTTGTCTAAGGATCCTCAACTCGATAGTCGACTCGGTCTAGCCATTCTTAGAGGCTTAAAGTGGGAAGAATCGAAGCAACGCTTTATGAGTCTATTACTGCATATTCAAAAGTAGCTGACACAACGTGTATAATTTATACCTACCACAACATACATTTATTTGTGATGGTAATTTATTGTATTCGGAATAGGAAATATAATTCCAATTAATGTGAACATAATTCGCGTTTCGAGGAATCATGAAGCTCCTCAAACAGAAGAACGGCGCTACCTCTTTCATAGAATACAATTAACAATTGGAACAAAGTTCTTTTATTTGACTACAATTAGGAGCATAAATAACTGTTTTGGTTTAGTATAACAAGCAGCTGTTTATTTTGTTAATTATATTTAAAATGATTATTGAGAAGGTGCTAATTGTCTGTAAAACTTGTACATATTTCATGGAATTGGTTACACGAATTGTTAGATTGTCGATCTGTATCAATCTCGGTAAAAAAAAACCATTAAATTTATTGCCACTTGCACATCTTGATCAAAAATTTAAACGAAAATAAAAGGAGAGATTTGAATTACGCGCCAGTTTGGCTGTCATGATGTCACAAGATTCGTTAGGAGACAGATGGGAGTTAGTAAACATGGAGTTTTACACGATAGAACAACGTGTCCTAATTGTTAAACGTTATTATCAAAATGGTGAAAGTTTGATTGCCACGATTTGTAAAGTGCGTCCAATTTTTGGTCAAAATAATATTCCTCATTCATTTACTGTGAAATGAATAATCGGAAAATTCGAAAGTACTGGTTCGGTTAGTGATGCGAAACACACGACACGAGCTCGTGGAGGTCGTTCAGAACAAAACGCCACGGCAGTTCGCGAGAGCGTGGCCGAGAGTCCAAGGACGTCGATTCGTCATTGTGCACAAGAATTGGACATTTAAAACCATCATAGCGGGTAGCGTTCACAGACTAAAAAATTGCAATTTTGAAATTGAAATTATAAATTGACCCCGTGTTTTTGTGAATACAAACCGATAATTTCTGATTTCTTATTCGATAAAATATCGTATTCACATATTTAATAATTTATTTTTCATAGTGTCAAACACCCGATTTTAAACTGTTCATAACAATAGAAACACTATCTGCATTTGTGCGGTATAAATCTTTGGAAGCTAACAAAATAAATGTCCTTTTGAGACATGTAGATTCCAACGCTCCCACCAACACATTGCCAATTTTCGGCCTAAATGCGTTGCTTGAGCATCTATACTGAGCCAGAGCAAATCTGGCAAATAATATGATCAGTTACTTGGGGAAAATGCACTTTTCTCAGTGTAGATGTGGTAGGAAGTTGCATTCCCGCATTCCGTCCCACAACACAGTTTTCTATAAATTCTAGAAACAGTGGGTTGTCCAACTGCGCACACGAAATGTTACAGCTCACCATAAACTTCACCAAGTCCATGTTTAAATTAGTCTGTTTGTCTCCCCCAATAAAGGCCTGGTGTTTTTTCGACACCACGTTTACTTATGGTGGTTTTACGTGTATAGAAAAGCCCTACATCGCACACGTTACAAGTGAGGTCCACACCATTAAACACCAAATTGGTGTAATCGCGAATCCATGATTGAACTATTTCTGCAGACACGGATTGCCTCGCCATTATTAAAAGTCCATTAACGCGCTGCACTCAGCAAAATAACAATAACGAAGAAATAAAAAGTCGACAGAAACTACCTACTTACAATCATAAAAGAAATAAAACGTTTTCATATTCGCCGTATACAATAGTTCTCCACCATAACTGTTTATAGACTAGCAGAATGAGTTAGTGCTGGGATAATTCAAATGAAAAATAATCAATCATTCGATTATTGAAATATCTCGAACAGTCTTATCTTATCTAGAATTCGAATAATTTAGTTCTCGGAGAGCGGCGCCGCCAACTGCCGATTGAATAATCGTCATTCTTTTCGGCATCAAATATGTGATTCGAACGATGAGAGTACAAGTGCACTTGAACACATGTCAATAATGTTGTTTAGTTGTTTACCGTCGCGTCGGCTGCGTTTTGGTCGTGATGATCTGCGTCATGTAAATGGCTATTGGCCACAGATACTTATGTACTGATGCCATTCGGAGTTGTATTGTCTTTAGTGCAGAGCCGGATCGAGTTACGTTAAAATCTATAATTTATAATTGAGAATTGTATAGAAATAATAGCCAACTGTCAGCCAAATCGATTATTTATGACTATGAATTATGACTCGAGTTCCCGATTATCGCCGAGCCAAGACATCGATGTCAATTTCTCCATTTCTCGAGCTCTAACCACAATTCGAATGATCATTCGATTATTAAAGACATTCAAATAGCCGTTATTCGATTATGCCCAGCACTAGAACGAGCAGAGGTAAACAAATATAAGGACCACGTAGTCGATGACGCCAACGTTAACTTCCTTCCCCACACTGGTGATCTACGACCCCTTATCGGTGTGGGTTTTACATGCAATAATAAGATTAATGTGTAAGTAAATACACTGTCAGAAATTACCTTTTTATTTTATTATTACATCGCATGTTTTTCAGAATATAGTAAAAGGTAATAAACCCGTCTCTGGCATGTCGCCCAAAATTCCTAATTATCTAATATAAATATAACCTCTATTTTCTAGCATTCTAAAGGCGCTTAAATTTGGAACATCCTGTACAGTCTTTATGGTTGGTTAAACATACCAAGAGAATAGCCCGCTCAGAGCGGTAAACCACTGGCATGCCAATATAATAAATAATTAATATTAAATTTATTTTATAAATGGTATAATTTGTCTTATTGGATGCGATAATTCGCATTTAAGACGTTACATTTACATCATCTCGTCATCAAACGTCACTCTGCAAATGAATTTATGCACAATGTAAAATTCTTGGGACAAAGCTGCGTAAGATGGGGTTAACGACTCCTGCCTACCTTGTGAGTCAATAGTTGTAACCTACTATTCAAGTTATAGTATTACCACAGAGGTAGTCTATGATATTACTATCTGCGATATTTAATGTTGACCTCTATAGTTTACCTTCTCTAGAGAGACTTCTTTCACAAAGATACATTTTTCATCTCATGAGAATTTATCAATGGAATGAGACTGTTACCATTATGATCCTGGAGGGGGAATTAGAGAATGTGAAGATTTGTAAGTTTTAGAATGTTCCGAGTGTACAAAATATCAGTCTTATTTCATACGCTAATTTTTGTTCCTATGTTTTGTCCTTAATCATATTGAGCGTCAATGTGAGAAATTATACTACTATTTAAAACCTTGTAACTTTAATACTGCCTACCGATTTTTAAAACGGAATTTAAATTCGGAAAGGGTAATTTATGGACTATTGCACAGAAACTTCCATAGCATCTTCTCATGTAAAGGAGAAAAAATACAGGGCGAAAAAAAATGCATTTTTTGTAAAATTCCATTTTAGTGCAATTTACGGGAAAACATAAACGGATCTACTTTAAGTTTGAGGAAACAATTGGTTTAATGTAGAACTGGTATTTTTTAAGAAAAACATTATTTTTCTCAAACTTGCCAAGATATTGAAAAATCCCAAGGGAACACATCCTTCTTCAAAATGGTAATCATCAAAAGTGTCAACAGTTACTTTCCCGGATATTGCAGAAGAGTGGAATTAGACAAAAAATGCACGTTTGTCTTTTTCACCATGTAATACTTCTTCTGTGCATGAGAAGGTACAGTTGATTTCAATAAAAACTGGTACACTTTCTTTTATCTATGTAAATCATTCGTTCTTTGATTGATATTAATAATCTTACAAATGTCACTTTGACGTTAATCAGTGGCGTCATTATTAAAAATGGTTCGACATCTAACAGATATTCAAAAATTTCGAATTGTTTCTAAAATTGAAGATGGTTGGTCCATAAGAAGACTTGCTGCTGAATACAATGTCAGTAAAACCACGATAATGAGTGTTAAAAAACAATGGGAAACCAACCAAACGGTATCCCGTAAAGTTGGTTCCGGTAGTCCCAGAAAGAGCAATAATCAAGAAGATGAAAATCTTATAAATTACCTAATAGAAAACCCTTTTCAGACTGCAGTAAATGCAATTTCAGAGACAAATTTCCCTGCTTCGGTATCTACTGCTTGCAGAAGAATAAAACTACAAAGCGACTTGAAGAGTTGTTCAGCGGCTAAAAAAATACAAACTTTCAGAAGAAAAGAAACAGGGTAGGATTATTTTTTGCACTCAACTATATAATCAATGATGAAAACTTCTGGGGACAAGTTGTCTTTTCTGACGAAAAGGTTTTTAAATCCCGTAACGATGGACATGTTCGCGTATATAGGCCTCCTTCCACTAGATACGACGAAAAATATACTTTCGATCCACAAATATCAGGAAGGCTTTCAGTTAATGTCTGGGCTTGGATGAGCCTAAATGGGTTTGGTGTGTGTTGGAACAGTGGTGGTCATCTCAATGCCATTAAATATATTGAAATATTAGACAATATTATGTTGCCGTCAGTAATAGAGGTGTTTCCGGAACATAATTTTATTTTCCAACAAGACAACTGCTCCATACATACGGCCCATCGTGTCAGGCAATGGTTTCTTAATAAAAACATAGAGTTGTTACCGTGGCCATCTAAAAGTCCGGATTTAAATCCAATTGAAAATGTATGGGGACTAATGGTGCAACATATAAGAAAATTAAATAACCATCCAAATAATGCCCAAGAATTGGAAGGGATAATTGAAGACGCTTGGGAGAACTTGTCGCAAAAAGTTGACCTTGCAAGAAATCTGATTTTGTCCATGCCTGCAAGACTCCAGGCAGTTTTAGACGCTAATGGAGCAATGACAAAATATCAGTTAATTCTGTATTACGTAATTGAAGTTCATTTATTTTATTTTTTTATTGTATTTTTATGTTCAGTTTGCATTGTTTACATTTTTTTTTAATCTCAAGTGGTATTTTTGTGTTCTTATTTTAAAAATAGAATTATCATTATTCAGTTAGTATTTTAATTACAACCATTAGTAGAATTATCCGTAACAAATATTATTTTTTTTTAAACAATAATATGGCAGGCTTGAAAATGTTTTGAAAAAGTTATTTTCTAATTAATTTTTAAAATTCCATTTGAATAAAATAAAAGAGAAACGTTTAATAAGTTTAAAAACACAAAGAGAACCGATCTCCTCCAAAAAAACCCAGGTCCGGGGTAAATCACCTCTTCTCCACCCCCCTCTCGACATGCCAGGCCAGCCCTATTTACAGACATATGCACACAACTAAACTATTAAGATTTTCGATTACAAGAGTTGTACCAGTTTTTTTTAAATCAAGTGTACTTTGAAAATGTCCGTGCAATAGTCCATAAATTACCTTGTCGGAATATTTCTCCGGTTTAAAAATCCGTTAAACAGTTTTAAAGTTACGAGCTTTTTCTTCTTATCTTTTCTTTTCTTCTTTCAATTACTCCCTTAACGTTTCAATTGACGCTTAGTTTAGTTTAAATGACCGATTTGTAATTTTAATTCAGCTCTATTTCTCAAATTTCTTACGTATAATGAGAAAATTAATAAAATTTTGGTTTTCGCATCTTTCCTCTTCTTATTTTATTTTAAAACTTTTTCATCCTTATTATATGGAAAATCTACTAACAATTTTGTATAAAATATATAATAATACATGTACAATAATGTACATATTAATTTTTTTTTCCTTTTTAAAGATACATACTTATTTATACAGTGTGTCCACCTAATGCGTTTTTGTATCATAACTCTATAATTATTATAGATTGAAAAAAAGTGAAAACAAAAGTTGCTCAGCATTCACCACTGCATATTCTAAAAATATTTTTAGTCATACAGGGTGCTTCGTTTTGGCTGGGTAATAATCAACTTTGTTAAGTTAAATGGAGCACCCTATATGTTATTGCATATTTGGTTAGTGAACGTCAAGAGCATTTCAACTACCATAACATAAACTTTATTGAGCAGTTCGCGAGTTCTTTGAAATTTAATAGAAATTTTGACGTATGTACACCGTTACAAGAAACGTTGTATTTCTCTAATTTGAAATGTTTTCAAATATTTCGATGCGTTAGTGAATTACAGTAGAAAAGGGCTTTTTTATTTATTATTTACTAAAGGGCGAGTTATTCTATAAAAAGTATAAAATAGTCAAACTATTAACCTCTTTATTTATTGGTTATTTAACATTTGCATCAAATTTATCAAAAATGTTTTTTTCTTCTTAAAATTTGGCCATAAATGATCATATACTCAAAACCATTGAAAATAAATATCACGTATGGTAGGTCATCGGAAAGCTCTTGGAATTCTCTAATCGAATATGAAATAACATACAGGGTGTTCCATTTCAAATAACAAAGTTATGGAGATTTTTAAATCTTCAAGTTTGGCATAAAAATTAGACATTCTGTAGAACAAAAAAATTTTAAAACCGGATACATGGTTTGAAAGCCCTTTTCTATTGTAATTCACTACCGCAACGAAACATTTGAAAGTATTTTAAATTAGAAGAATACAACGATTCTTGTGAAGATGTACAGGATTATTCGTTATAAATTTCCCACCCCTTGTCATCGTTATTATTGCCTATAGAAAAAAAAGTTTTAAATAAAATTGTGTGGTTATGACTGAATTTTGTTAAAATGCTATCAAAAGTATAGTAGCGTGCAGATTTCAGGGGATACAAAAAAAATAGTATATTTTTTTAATGGGCTGTATATTATTAAATTTTTTGGAATGATCCTTTGTTCCTGATTTCAAACACAACCATATGTTACCCCTACCATATACTGTTTTTGAGTTATTAAACGTCGAATATCTTAGTTAAACTAGTTACTGTAAATATGGAAAAGTCAACATTATTAAAGTGAGCTATGAAAATGACAACTATTATTTATTTATTTATCTATATACTGTCCTACAGGTACTCGACCCAACTACAGGACAGAAGGGTACTGAAAAATTGAATAAAATATACAACATAATAATTAGAGTTAACATTAGAATCAAAATACATACGTGGCTTTTCATGAATATTAAACAATACACTATAAAATTATAATAAAAAATTATAATAAAAAAAACATTGAACGGTTATAAAGAATTGATTAAAAAAAAAAAACCGAATTATTTAAACAAAAATATATTTAAGCGCTATTAATGAACCAAAGACTACTTAAGCAGAAGCATAATTAGTATCAAAAACTAATCTATTAGGAAAAACAAGATGCCTAGTTATTATGACAGTGTGCCTTTAGGGCCTTAATACTGCAATTGAATATATCAATTTCGCCACAGATGGCGTTCTGATTATTACAAATTACATGAAGGGGGAAAAATTTAATGCATTAGTACGAGGTGCGGCTAAGTAAAATAAATTGTTATAACGAGTTGTCGTTCTAGGAACATTAAAACAAAGTTGTGACATTATTTCTTGTGAATCAATTTTATTATTTATTAATTTGTGAAGAAATACTTGAGTCTCGCATCTCCTCCGTTGAGATAAACTATCTATAGAGTACTTATCGAGCAGATCTTGTTGTGGAAAACCGATGGCTGGATATGTACCTTCGGATTTAAAATACAGAAATTTCAGAAACTTACGTTGGACTGACTCTAAAGTATCTATGTAAACACTCTGATGTGGGCTCCAAACAAGTGAGGCATATTCAAGCTTCGATCTGACATAACAATAGTACAGCATTTTAATAGTTTCTAAGTTAGCAAAGTCACGAGAGTGTAACTATAAATCCATACAATTTACAAGCTTTCGATACTATAGCGTTGATGTGAATACTGAACGACAATTTTTTATCAAATATAACACCTAGATCCCGGAGTGTTTCAGGTCTCTGAAGCACATTGCTGTCTATCGAATAATCATATGTAATAGTGGACGATTTGCGCGTGTAAGATATAACGCTGCATTTTCGAAGATTAAGTGGAAGCTTGTATTTCATACACCAATTACTAATTTTAAGAAGATTTTCTTGCAAATGAATACAGTCATCGATGCTATTAACCTTGGAGAAGAGCTTTAAATCATCCGCGTACATGTTCGATAAGTGACATTTCTTTAATGAAATAATCAAAATGGTTTACAGTGAGGAAGAAAAAAAAACAAATATTTATACAAAATAGATTTATTTAGGAAATTTAAATATAAATATATGATCTCATAAAAGATGTTCGATGTGTCCACCATAACTGTCAATGCATAATTGATAACGTCTTCTTATATTTATAATTGCACTGGAAATGGCTTCATTATTTACATTCATTCATATTTTTTATTTCCTGACGAATCCTGACTTGAATACTATTATTATTACTATTATTAACAATGTCTTTTAGAAATTCCCAAAAAAATTAATCCATAGAGGTCAAATCCGGACTGTTAGGTGGCCATTTAATAGGTCCATATTGGGAATACATTATTCAAATGATCTCGAATGGGTAGGACACTATGCGGAGTTGCCCCATCCTGCATCCAAATCATATTATCAAGATCGGCTTCCGGAAAATACTGCAAAAGAATATTTTCTGCTTCTGGGATAATTATTTCCAGATAGGTAACTCCAGTTAAAGTATAACATAAAATATAGGTCCAACAATTTTGTCTCTGAAAATTCCACACCAAAAGGAATAGTTTTTCTTCCTGATTTTTTTTATTTGTTTTACCAATCTTTTTCTGTTGTGCTTGTTTTCCCACGACCTTTAATTTTTCCTATTAAAAACTCCTGCCGTAGAAAAGGATGATTCATCAGTCCATAATATTTTAGTAAAAAAATCGGGCTTCATCCAACTTTTGAATCATCTGGCGGCAAAAGTCCAGCCTTTTCCTTTTATGAGCCTCTGTTAAATCTTGTACGGGTACAATTTTATATGGTTTGTAGTTATTATTTTTTAACGTACGTTGGATTTTGGAATAACTTTTACCTAATTGATCGACTGCATTATTTATACTACATTCAGAATTTTCTAAAAAATAATACAATGTTTCAAAAAAGTCTATTCGCGAATAAATATGGATGGGCTTACCTACGAAATCAAGCAGTATATCTAGCTGTTCGTCCTGGTTTGTTTGAACTACACGCTTTTTTCTACTAAAACTGGAGGTATTGTTCACCTTTCAGTAAATATTTTTGAACGTATTTTCTGATGGTGTTGGACGATTTGGATACAACACCCTATATGCTCTTTTTGCTGCACGTTTATATTTGTTATTTTGTATATAACAAGTAAATATTTGGACTTTTTCTTCCTCACTGTAAACCATTTTGATTATTTCATTAAAGAAATGTCACTTATCAAACGTAATAGTTGTCATTTTCATAGCTGACTTTAATAATGTTAACTTTTCCACATTTACAGCAACTAGCTTAACCAAGATATTCGACGTTTAATAACTCAAAAACGGTACACGGTAGGGGTAACAGATGGTATATTTTTGAAATCAGGAACAAAGGATCATTCCAAAAATTTAATAATATACAGGGTATTCCATTTAAAAATATATATTATTTTTTTGTATCCCTGATATCTGCTACTTTTGATAGCATTTTAATAAAATTCAGTTATAACCACACAACTTTATTTAAAACTTTTTTTTCTATAGGCAATAATAACGATGACAAGGGGTGGGAAATTTATAACGAATAATCCTGTACATCCGTTAAAATTTCTATATAATTTCAAATAATTCCTGAACCGCTCAAAGAAACTACATGTTATGGTAGTTTATTGAAAATCATTTGAAGTTCGCTAACCAAATATGCAATAATATATAGGGTGTTTCATTTAACTTAACAAAGCTGACTACTACCCAACCAAAATAAAACATCCTGTATGACTAAAAATATTTTTAGAATATGCAATGGTAAATGCTGAACAACTTCTATTAGTTAGTTACAGAGTTATGGAACAAGTACGCACTAGGTGGACATGCGGTATACTAAGCTATGATTTAAATTAGTATGTCATTTATGGTATAAATTGTATATGTAATATAATGTATTTTATTTGTGAAAGCAGACAGGACAAGAAATGCATCAAACTATAAACTTCTCACCTACTTTCAAATGTTCTCTTCCGAATAGCATACAAAAAAGAGCCGTTGCTTCTATGATGGGCACATCTGAAATACTTGTTTGCAATAATAATGGGTTTGTTGACACATTTGGCTTAATTAACTATATGTACAGGACCGTATTATTATTAACCACCGATTATTTGATGTTCCGTTAATATATAGTTTTCACCGGTTGATGACTAGTGTTTTGAAAACGATTCTTGTTCAAGTTAATGGAAATGTCTCACTTTATTTTCTTCAGCTCGATCAAACTTCGTGGTTCTTTCAACACTTGTAATTTTTAAAGTATTTCTAATAGATGCATACAATGTGTTTTAAACATCAAAACAATTAAATAAAAATAACTTTTACTCTGGCATAAAAATATCTCGTTCACATTACAAGTTGCAAACAATAATTATTCCTTTTGAAGCAAAAATTTAATTTGTTCAAATCTAGGCGGGAAACATATTCATTTGTAATGTAATGATTACTTAATACTTAAATCAGTAACTGATGTTATGAACACCCTGTATATTATTCCATATTTCAATTTGTCCCGAAATTCTAAACAAAATTCATTATAGCACATCATGTACCTAAACTTAACCGTTTTCTAGATATCAAATTTTGAAAGTAACTTTTTACTACTCTCATATTTATTAAATAAAAAGGGCCCTAAAGTATGCACACTTATTTTAAAAATAACACAAGGTGGAGGATTTGGATGTGATTTAATTTTATTATTAGTTTTTTTACAGAAAATAAAAAAAGCATAATAGTTCAGGGTTGATAAAAATGCATGAAACGAAAAGATGTATTTTTTAATGAATGTCCTGGATATTTAAAATTTTATGAAAACAACAGTTATGCCAGAAAAAAAGAGAGAAAACAAGTTTTAATAAACAACAAATATTTTCTTTGGAATTCTATTCTATAAGGTGCTCAAAATGTCCAGCATTTACCTCCTGACAGTAATGAATCGCTGAACAAAATTTTGTAATGAATCTAAAAGGGTGTTGGGAGGAATAGTAGAAATTTCATGCCTTATCCTTTCTTGCAACTCTTCGATATTTTGCGGCCTATTTTTGTAGGCAACATTTTTTATGTGACTCAACAGAAAAGTCAAGCGGGGTCATATCGGGAGGCCTAGCTGGCCATTCAATTGCACCCCTGCGTCCAACCCATTTATCAGGGTATGAACTTCCTCCATCCATGTTGGATTTTGATCTGACTAATACCTACAGTTGTGTCGGTTTACGTGCCCGTTTAAACAAAATGTAGAGTCATCAGAAAATAATACGTGGGTGACAAAGTTGATATTTTCATTTAATTTATCCATAATAACTTCGCAGAACTCGATCCTACGATCATAATCGTCATCACTCAATTCCTGTAACAAATGTATTTTATATGGATGGAATTTTTTCCCGATTGCAAATTTTTTGAATGGAATATCGACTCATGTTAGCCCTCTGTTTTTTACCACATCTAACATGATATTCAAAGAATTTGTTTCATTTGTAACGCTTACTAGTCTGCCACTTTTTCATCGATCTGTAACACCTTCAGTTTCATGAAAATGCTGCACTGTTTTTGAAACGGTTGATTTAGAAATACGTTCCCGATCGGAATGGTATTCATGAAAAATATCCACTACTTCACTACACGATAAAAGTTAAAAAAAAAATACAGTTATGTAGGGAATTGAAAGACCTTTCAAAAGATGTATCACTTGACCCCCCCTTTGTTTTTAATGTTTTTATTTGTGAACATTTTATTAATAAATCTCTACTTGTGAAATTAAGTAAAACAGTGTTTTTGGTGTTTACTATTAAATATGAGTACTGCACAAAATATATTAAAACTGAAAGATGGACATAAGTTGGGTTATGAAGACCGAGTGAAATTCAAAGGTGGTGGCCGTCCAAAACCTAATATGACGATAAAGCAAACATCTCTTGATAAGAAAAAAGAAGTTAATAGGTATTTGCGAAATTCAATGTACGATTTCTCCGAGTGGATTTGCGGATGCGATGTAAAAAATACATTTTTTCGTTTCAAATGCCTGTTATTTGGTGATGATCCTGATCCTATATGGTCCAAAATAGGTGTAACTGACTTGAAACATTTAAAAATAAAAGTACAGAAACATTCGCTCGCATCAAGTCATATGAATAACTGTTGTAGTCTAGCAACACTTGGTACAGTTGATATTAGAATGCAGTTAGACAGTGCCTATAAAAAAAAGTTTAAAAGCTTACAACGAAAACGTTTCTAAAAATAGATATATTTTAAATAAAATAATAGACTGTGTATTATTCTGTGGAGCTTTTGAGCTAGCACTACGCGGACATGAAGAAACTGAGTCCTCTGAATCCGGGAATATTTCGAGGTCTAATAAATTTTGTATCTGAACTAGATGCCATTTTTAAAGACCATTTGCAAAACAGTACTGTGTTTAAGGGCACTTCAAAGGCAATTCAAAATGAACTTTTAGATTCGATACTGGCGATTATTCACGAAGAAATAAAATCTGAAATTAATCAATCTGACTTCATTGCAGTTCAAGTGGATGAAACAACAGATAGTTCCAATAAAATACAAGTAGTTTTTGTGTTTAGATACGTTTTAGACGGTGTTGTATGTGACAGATTTTGGAAATTTATTCAGCCTCAAGGAACGACATCGCAGCATTTGACAGATGTAATTTTAAAAGAGGTAAAATGTCTGAAAATTAATGAAAGCCCTGAAAAATTGATAGCACAAAGTTACGATGGAGCATCAGTAATGAGTGGTGCTTTTGGAGGTGTACAAGCCAAAAGTAAAAAAAGTTATCTCTCAGCAAATTTTATTCATTGTTACGCTCATCAACTGAATTTAATTTTACAAAAAGCATCAAGTCAGGATAAAAGCATAAAATTTTTTTTTGCTAATTTACATAGCTTTTCTTCATTCTTTGGAAAATCGCCAAAAAAGAACAGCCGTGTTAGATAATGTTGTTAAGGTGAGATTACCTAAAGCGGCTCCAACACGATGGAATTTTAATACAAAGTGCATAGAGACTGTTTATACCTATCGAACAGAATTATTAGATTGTTTAGAAAAAAATCATTGATAATGAATCAGAGAACAACACTCTAAACCAAGCTATTGGTTTAAAAAACTACTTACAAAATGAACATTTTCTTTACTGGTTAAATTTTTTTCATTTAGTTATGCCTCATTGTGATATATTGTTCAATCAATTACAAAAATGTAATATCGACGTCATAACAGTAAATAAGTGTATTGGCGTTTTTAATAGTAAAATTGAAGAAATCAGAAATAAAATTTTGAATAACTATTTGGATGAGACATCCATGCAGTCTGCCCAGAGATGTAAAACGGAAGAATCAAAAAGGAGAATTTCATTAGAATTTTGTGATATAATTACATCTGAGATCAAAAACAGGTTTGGCTTCAGTAATCATTTAGCAGTGTCTCAGTTATTTCACGCAGATCGATTTAAAGATTATAAAAAAAGCTTTCCTCCAGATATGTTTAAATTAGTTAAAACGGAGTATCCAGTCATAAATCATTTGAAACTTAAAACTGAATTAGAAGTATTATATAGCCGAGAAGATTTTTCCAATAGTGAAGGTGCAGTTGCTTTGTTACAGCTTTTTATTAACAATAATTTGTGCAATACTTTTTCTGAAAGTGTCAAACTGTTAAAAATCTTGTGTACTCTCCCTATGACTACCGTCGAAAGTGAACGTTGTTTTTCCACCTTAAAAAGAATAAAGACATTTTTAAGAAATACCATGGGTCAGGAAAGGTTATCTTCTTTAGCTATGCTTACCATAAAAAAGAGCATTAATAAAGAAGATAAAATACTTTAATGAAAAAGTAATTGACCACTTTGCATCTCAAAAAGACCGGAGGATCGACTTGGAATTTAAATCACTTTAAAAGGTAGGTAATACAGTAAACTTTTCTAATTGACCCCATATCTCTTGACCCACGAACCGCCACTGCTACTACCAGTATTGCATCTAAATGTTCCGCAGATAAATTTTGATACATATTTGCATTTATATTCAATAACAACCCCTCAACGTCTGCAGATGAACTAGTGCATAAAAAGTATGTAAACTTTTCACTTAACTGCTTGCTATACACTTTTGAAATCAGCATGGTATATTCTAAAAAGCTACATAAATACTCATATAAGAAAAAAAATACATTTTTCTTTCTTATCTCAGGTCAGACAGTAATCTTGTATACGATGGTATTTACAAAGTAGAGAAAAGTTAGTATATTAAAGTGTTTTTAAAATGTTTAAATACTATCACATTATCAGTAAATAATATGTAAAGAACTAATTGGGGGTTCACTCAACCTGAAATACCTTTAGCTGGTCATTTTCAGAAAAGTGATTTTAACAATTTAACATAAACCGGATGTATGTTTACGGATTGGCAAACTATGTTTAGTACATACATTTAAAACCGATAACATTTTAATAATAGTAAATTGTATACACTTTGCAAATCATTTCCATTTATAAATAGTTTGTTTAATGAAAGTACACGTTTAGATACGATAATTAATAATAACTTGTGTATAAATTTCCAGCTACTTGAAAACCAAACCAAACCATAGAAACGTCAGATTTTTTCACCTCCTGTTAAACTCACCCATTGGCCATTTTCTTACGATGCAATTACAACTAATTATTAATATTTAACGGGGCGTTTGTATCAGATTTGATTTCATGTGATTGTGAGCTTTCGGTACGTTTATATGATTCTCATTAAAAGTAACCTAGAAACTAATTTTAATTTATGGAAAAGAGATTTTAAATGACAATGATATGACGTCTACGATGATATATGATCAACAAAGATGGCCTGATCTGATCTAATACACTATAATTAGTCCAATTTGTGAGAATTTCTATTTCTTAACTTCTTAACAATTTAAATGGCTTGTTTATTTTGACAAATTTTATTAATTTATATACAACTGAGAGTCTCCATGTAAAAAGTCCCTAAATGAGATTTTAACATTTTGAGATATTGTCTTTTAAGGGTTTATAGTCTATCTATCGTATAGTATATACTGAAACTAGGTGAATGGTTATGTTCTTATTATTCTGATCTATAATCGAGTTTTTTACAACGTAATTTTAACTGATTTTCTGGATGGTACGACTGCCAAGTAGCAGATGGCGGCCTTAGGCCAAAAACTCACAAATCACTTGGGGACTTTTGGCATGGAATCCTTCAATTCATGTTTAAGAAAGAAATGAAAAATACTTCGCTTTTTACTGTTTCTTTAGTTTTATTGGACTCAATATACACGTCTTCATAAAAAACCTATACTGTTAATATACTAATCTACTAATTTACCGTATTAAACTATTGATAAGTGTATCCAAGATAGAATTGTAATGATTCGTACACAAAAAACTTTTTAACTTGTTTCGTGTAAATCGCATGTAGTTTTATGTTCCTCAAGTCACGTTTTTGTGTTCCGTTCCGTCTGACCTATGTAGACGACATGACTGTTACTACATATAACATATTGCTAATACCACGCTTCCAAAAAATCTCTTTACTACAATCTGCTCTACGATTTATAAGTAATTGTAGACGAATCTAACGCAAATACCGGATTAAGATATAATTATCATCGTTTCATCAATCATCAGTCGATGTGCTAGGATTTACTATTCAATGAATCATAGACCCTATATAGACATATTTTTCTCCTTGAACGAAGCTATTGAATTCATTCCCTAATAATAGTTTCTTGCTATTTTCAGGTCTGATTTACCTTGTGCAAATCACTATCATCACGGCGCTCCAGAGGCGACAATTTTTTGTAATGTGATATTTAGTAACAATATTGATCGATTATAATGATAAAAATAATTAAAGTATTTAACAAAATAAAATAAAATATGTTTTTTTCATTAGATCGTTAGAACCGAACGAAGAAAAAACGATTTCAGCTCCATGAATTGCCATATTTGGTTTTTCGTCCTATCCTGGGAATCTTCTAACTAAAAACTAAACACTAAGGACATAATGATTTATCTCGCAATCAACGATTAAAACATTTTCATAATATTTTGTATAATAATTTCAAATCATATATTACTTTAGTTGTCTGGCTGGCCAGTGGCCACATAAAGAGTAAGTGTAAGAGGTCACCAGGTTAAATTGACGATTGGAATAACTGACTTCACATTACCAGAGATCAGATTCGTAATTATTCATAATGGAGAGCTGGGTGTAAAAATCAGGGCATCAATCAAAGAAAGCAACAAAGCACGATACTACGATATAAAATTTTATAATAAATTGAAGAATTAAATAACTAAACATTAATGATTTATTAAAGTAATCTGAAGCCGGGCCGTTTTAATGCAGTCTACCAAGCGGAGATAGGAGACAGAAGACAGACGTACGACATACGCCGAGAACTACGTATATCGATAGCGCAGTAGAATAAAAGAACCAGTGCAGTAGTTATATAGTTTTGTTTCGTGCGTTTACTGCCTCCTAGATTATAGATACTTTTATTAGTTTTATCATGCTTTTAATGCGTATTTACACAATTTATCTATCTTTTACTTTTTTTATGTGGTGTGATGGAAGCGTCAAAGAAAAATGCAAGTCACGTTTCCTACAAAAGATGTAAAAATAAAAGGCACACTGGAACATTAGAAATTTTTTTCTTTTCCTAGTGATCCTAAAAGGTGCTATTTACATATCGACGTGATGTTTAGCAGATGATACTATAGGCTTATTAATGATGAAAGTGTAACTCACAACCATAAACAACCGTTAATGGACAAAATATAATAGGAGAGTCTTTGTAAGTTACACCATGCCCCTCACTGACGCCAGTCAATTTCATAAAACTCAGTTTTAGAATATCTACAGAGGTCGGATTTACCAATCGGATATGACGTAAAACCAGAGTTGGCTTTAGGTGGTTATGTCAGATTTGCATGCATATATGAAACGGTGTCTTACTTTGAAATTTTTTTAGCGAATTCCGTTGATAAAGTCAATGAAAGTTGATAAAGTCAATTTGTTATAAACCCTCATTCGAAGAGAACTGGCGGTTTAAGGGGATGTACTTAACACTAAACTAACACACTCAAGTATTTTTCACTGCCGGTTACAAGAATAAAAGTATATTATTATCTGTTCTAAATGTTCTGGAGTTCAACTTCGGCGTCTATGTGACCTTTCGCAAAGTCACCACATTCATGTCCGGTGTAGCAAAGTCTACTTCTTTGCCGTTTAAAAGGTCTATTACACCTGTCATCATAACAAATCCGGGATTTTTTTTAAACAGTTTGTAATTTTGTTTATACTCTCGCACCAATTTCTCCCTGTAATTGAAAAATATATTGTCGAAGATTGAACACAGCGTTTATAGCATGAACTGTAGTAAATTCTGCTGTTGGCTGATTTAGAGGGTTCCGTATGGCTAGAGGAATTCGTGAAAAACTTCCGTGTATGGTTTCCAGATTTTCTTGAACAGTACGATGCTGCCTCTAGCTCCAAGTTCTCCATCGCGTTATAATGGGCCCTGGAGTTAATGGAGTATTTGGTAGAATTTCATGAAATAGTCGTACATGACTTGGTGCTTTAAGAAAAACTTTCTTTACAGTAAAATATCAAATTATCAACATTAGGGTAGCACCCCTTAATAGTTTCGGGCAATCTTATGAAGCCCATGTGCTAAACATGTTACATGAAGTATATTCTGATATGTTTTCCTCAAAACTCTTCCAGCAGATTTCATATAATTCACCTCATCGTTAAGAAATAATAAGAACGCAGGTGTGAACTTTTCTCTAATGCGCTCATTTTTTGCGTCACCTATAGAGCGTAGCAGTCGATTTACTTCGTCCATTATTTGCAATGACTCCGCTAACGACACGTACTGTTTTGTAAGTTTTTTATGGCATTATGTGATATTTAATAGTTTTTGTGAATAGTTTTTAAATCTGTTTCAACGGAAATATCTTCGAATTTTGTCTAGCTTTCCTTAATAGCTGCAGCCTCGTCAGGATTGAATTGTAGTATCACAGCTTTTATTTGTTGTAAATATTTAGCCTTCAACCCCAACGTGTATGAATCGGCTGTGGTGGTTCGAAAATACCGAGACAATTTTTAGATTAAGATAGACTTTTTTTTACTTGCTGTGGTGGTTCGAAAATACCGAGACAATTTTTAGATTAAGATAGACTTTTTTTTACTTGCTATTATTGCATCTACCTCTGGAAAACCTTGTCGAATAGTTTCTGCCACAAAATATAAAGCATGCACTTTACACGTAACATGTACCAACCTACAACCGTGTTCTTGAACCAAACGCATTGTCGCGGCACCATCGGTCACAAACATCAACACTTGACAGGTCAAATTTTTCTAACGTCTCCAGCACCACCCGCGTAATTGTTTTGCCAGTACACTCAGTTAGTCTTTTGCTGGTTAGTATAATGGAAATGTCAGTTTAAGAGGTTCCGCTACACATACTATAACAATTCTAATAGAATTTGTTTTATAATCTGTCGTCTCGTCAACACATAACCACAGCCGTGTATTTTTAAATATTATTTTCGCGGTTACTTCGGTATTTGATATTTGTTCGCCGGTTGTTGCCCCTAAACACCTGATATCACACCATTCAACCGCCACACGACTAGCCAGCTTTATTAATTAATGTGCTATCAATTTAGTTCTACGATCATCACTCCCTATACCTTATACCCGTAAACACCAATTCCCATAGAATATGGTCCACTATGTAGATATTTAATTTTTATTACATTCTCTTTAATTTATATGAAATGTCATATATTTAATCACAAGTCTAGTTTATAGAATGCGACTGAATGATTATTTGCATTAATTTTTATTTACTTTCATACTAATTTTTCTATAAATAAATCTGATGATGTAACTACGTTAATTTTAATATTTTAAGCAAATACATCTAGCGGATTCCTAACATTTTTTCAAGAAAATTATCCTTTCTGTAAAAGCCACTACTTACAAACTACAACTTATTTGAAAATAACTGATATGAAAGGCCATTAACATTTCAACGCCACTTAAAAATTCCAAGCAGACTAATTCGATTTTAGCGTTTATATAAATTTATTTACTTTAAACAATCTACGTTGTTGTAACTATTTACGAGCGACTTTTTCTATACACCTGATACTTAGTATGCAGATTTATTATTATTACCTTGTCCTTGTCATAATATGTTTATATACAATCTTTGCTGGTATTCACACATAAATAAGGTGGGTTGTACCTTAAAAAAGGGGTGACAGCGTCGTTACTTTAATTTTTTTAATGGGAAACACGCTTCAGCGGTCTGGGTAGGTACTTCCTATTTTTCATTGTCGAAAATCAACCGACCATGCCGAATAACTTGCTATTGAACACATACCTGTGGGCGTATTTTGACATGGGCGAGCATTTTTCTATAAGGAAGGATTCTTCCATGTAATTAAAAAACCCGAATAAAAGTTTACTGATGATATTTTTAATATAATAATGGTAAAAATAATACCAGACTTTTTATCTTAAAATTATATTTAATTTCAACAAAAAAATTAGATACAGGGTGTCACATAAATGTTACCGCTATGTTATTTTCATTATTTTCAAAGTTCAGCCAAGAAACAGACGAAGGACTTTTTATGTAGATATCAACTTTCCTCATTATTTTCTAGACCAATATTAAATATACGAGGTGAGTAACAAGAATAATTTATTTAAATGAATAACAAATATTTCTAATTATTTCATGATCGGTCCAGCAGTTTTTCAGACATTTTTAAAGATCTAAGACAATTTGACATTAACAATACAACTAATAATTTAGTTAGTGGGCTAGGGAAACAAATGAATTCAAGAGATATTAATCGAAAAAATAAAGTCTATTATATTTATGACAAAAATACAAAAAGAAAGAATATATTACACAAATTTTTAACTCAAAGATGACAAACATACGAAATGAAAAATACATATCGTACAATACAGGTATTTTTGAATTTGAAAGGGAACTATCAGTCATTTGTAAACACAAAACTCAGTAACAATTCACTGAAATTCATTTATTTTCATAGCCCACTAATTAAAATGGTAATTCATTGCATTCTCAACATCTAATTCTCTTAGGTTTTTGGTAATCAAAAACTACTGGACCAATTATGCAATAATTATATAACGCAGATATTTGTAATCAGAAAATCTAACAAACTCAAATATACAAATATATATATATAGAAAAATCATACTTTTTGCCTGCATGTTTTATTTATATTGGCCTAGAAAATGACAGGAATATGAAATCTAGGTACATAAAATTATTGTTGGTCTACTTTTTGAAGGAACTGTTTAGTTTAAAAATAACTAAAATAACAATGGGTTAACACTTATGTAATTTACCATGTGTATGATTTACCCTGTATGTACAGGGTGGGCAAATTTCGATGTATGTATAGGGTAACTCGGTAACTGTAAGAAATACAAAAAAAATTTGAGACAAATTCATTGACGAAAACAAAATCTTGCTATGGTCTTTGTATTCGAGTTATAAACAAAAGTTTGGTTGTTTGTAACATTATGAAAAAAATAACTTTTACATTCTTCATGCACTTTTTTCTGTATAATACAGTAGCGTCGAAAAAATTTAAAAAAAAGGTACAATTTCGAGTTACGGCATAAAGTTGTATTTTTTTAAACGGGAATCATAGTTGGCTATGGTTTAGTTAAAAAGAAAATTATTTTTTCTTTCAAACTCTATCATATGTGGGGTCGCTTTTGATGTGTAAGTATTTAATAGCGAAAATAATCTTTTAGTAGATTACTTTTTGCGTTTTTTATATTTATTTCCAGGTAGACCTTTGTCATCTGTTACAGTGTTTATCCGTTTGTCAATAAATTGCATATTAATAATTTTGTTTCCGTCATAATTACACCCTATACATGAATATCTAAAAAAGAAAAAAATGTAAAATTTGGTTTTTATTTTATCAAAATCATACAATCAAAACTAAAATATTGCAAATTAACTATCTGCAATTATTTATAAAATGTTCTAAACTGACAGTTCGGATAATTCTGTTTGATAAGTGAATATGTTGAAATTTAAAATTATTAAAAACTGAAATTCAAAAGTTAATGATATTATAAAGATAACATGCATCGCCCCCTCCAAAGAAAAAATATGGATTATGTATGTACATGCTTCATTATTTTTAATAAAACTATTTGATAATAAATAGACTAAAAAAGTTTAGATATAAAACTAGGTCAAAAATAAGGATACATATCTTAAAAAAGTAGGTCGTCTCTTCATTTGCATTTGAATAGGAACTTTGTTGACTATTGATCTTGTCACCGATATAAACGATGTATAGGATTAAAAGGTACTATATGAAATGCTAATCTCAATGCCTTTTACTTTTTTTTCCATTTCTGACATCGGAACTTTAATACCCAGTCCAGTTTGCATAATTACATATTTACAAATTGTGTACTTACCATTTGACAGTGAAAAATTCTACATAAATTATACATAACTAAAAAAAAATACGCAAATGATTCTAGCACCAGTCAAAAAGTAACGTCAACTGCTTGTTAACGCAGGCTAATTATATCAATAATAAACATCACCACCACCAAAGCAACCCTCAAATTATAAAGCAGAAGCTGCCTTGAGGAGTTACACTTAGAAAAACGTGGATATACAACCATTTCCACCGACACAGTTCAAAAGTTTACCCATTACACCACCTGTGATTAATTCTAATAATTTCGTTAATAAGATGAAAAACATCTAGTTGCAAGAAGATGATGTGTTGATCTCCTTTGGCGTTTGTCCATTTTTTTTTCAAGTGTTTCGATACAACAGACCTTGGACTACCTTGAGGATTTACTCGAATCAAACAACTCAACATTGCATGAAAAAATTGCTTTCGACTCGATTATAATTCCCCAGGGATTGGCTTGGGTATGTGGTTTAATACAAAAATCACTGATATCAACAACTTTGTTTCTATGTTAAACAGCCATTTCCGTCAGTTAAATTTACATATGAAATAGTAAACTCTGGGCCACTACCATTTTCAGATGTATTAATAATTCGCGAAAATTAAAAATGGCGAGATCTAATTTTCTAGTTTATCGCCTATTAAGGAGAGGTTTGAAAAAGAAAGAGTAATAGATATTCTGTACGTTCAATTGTTAAAATAATTGGGAAACGTAAATTTAAAGATACACTTCGGGCGACATACGATCCTCTATTCACGAATGGTAAATTCTTTAAAGGTATAGGTATGACAGTGGTTCATTCAGCAGGAAATAAACTATTTAACTTTAATTTTTAGGCAATCCAAAAGACAAAATTGTAACAAACGAAAAGTAGGAGATTTACGAAATTAGCTTTAATCAAAAGTATGTTGGACAAACTAGGCGATCAAATCAAACTAGATTCAAGGAGCATATGGCTCATCTCAAATACGGTGGAATAGATAAGCCTAGAGTTACCCAACATGCGTTTGGGAACAACCATAAAATATATAGTAGCAATTTATTATTAATTAGGAATATAACAAATACTAGACAGCTGGATGTAGAGGGCCAATCCCATATAGTCCGCTGTATTGGTTAGTGAGCACGGTTCACCGAACCGCAACAATAGTTTGGGTATAAGTAGGATACACTGTTAGCATAGGTCAGTTTTAATCATCTCAAGATGATTTCAACTTGGCTGGCGAAAGCAGTACATGATGCTTGGGTGTTTTGTGGAAAACTACGTTAACTTTATAACAAAGGTTCCAATCTACTCCAAGAACAAGAAATATGACAACACCGGTTCGGTTATAGAACAGCGCGCCTTCATTGGTTGTGTACTGGCGGCAAATAATTATAAATTATTCTGGTTTACATATATACTTTTTGTAATACTAAAAAATTTAAAATGGCAACCATTTTAATATAATGCAGGATCACATTATAAAAAAATTCAACTTTAGATCAATAGTCGTCATTAATTTTATTACAATATCAGTATAATGTCAGAAAGAACATTACAGTGGTTTATAAATAATAAAACTATTTTTGTTTATGGTAGAGGAATTTTAAATGCGCGTCAATAGCATCATGCAAAATAATTTTATTTAAAACTGACGATCTAACGGACTGGTTAGTAACTGTTTGTCAAGCATCAAGAATATAACAAATTAGACTTATAGGTTTAATTAACGCGCTATAGTGGCCAACTCGGTAGCCAGTTTATACAGAATTGAGCAATGCACAATATACAAAGTGTCTAGCACGAACTCACCACTGCCGAAAAGGTCACGCATTATTAAGGGTAGTTTTATTACATTTCAGTCACAACTGAAATATGACCTAAAAAAACTGCATACATTTGTTTGTAATAATTGATCGTCGTGGACTTATGTGAACCTGCCAAATCCAATTACGTTCACTAAGTAATAAATAAGATATGAGAGAAATAAGAAAACGGGATATTTCAGTTTTTTAAGGATAATTTCAGGAATGAGGCAAGTTATCCCAGATTTATTTTTGGATCCTTAAAGAGAATCAAAATGTGCAACTTTTTTGTAATTTAACCAACTCTGAATCTCTTCGGGTTTAGACCCTAATAATGGTGTACATTGTAAAAGTTACCACCCTGTATACACAATTTCTCAAAATCGGACGATCTATATATGATGGGCTTACAAGCTGACTTCTATCCTTAGAGTACACTTACGTTCAGCAGTTTTATCAGCAGCTCCAGCATCGTCTTCTGCCAATATGATATCATAATAATCTTTCCAGTACATTCCTTAAATTGTAAAAAAATCCTATTCAACTGGTACAAATGGATTTAGCTGAAGTAGGTATGGAGATGCCATATATTAAAGCTAAACTTGACGTTTAGTCAGATAACATGGAATGACAATGAATCTGACAAGTTGATATATCACATGCGGATCTAAACCTTTCATATATGACAAATATATAGTTAAAGTTCATCCGATGAATTTACTTCTATAAGTAAATATTCATTCAAAAAGTCAGATATGACTGAGTCCTTGGTCAACCCAAAAAGGATTATCGGTAATTGCCCACATTGATTACCCACTCCAGGTACATTTACTTGCTCCTTTTAAATAAATTGACTACACCAACAATTAGTATGATTTTAACTTTCGAATGAACATAGTATTTAAAATTTCTAGTATGCCACAACGCCATTTAGATGTTGATCAATTACTTTTAAATTTACACATCTATTTTACAACGGAAGAAAAAAATTGTTTTCCCGAATAATAATGGAGCGCTCAAACCAATATTACAAGTGCATAACCGTGTTTGAGAAGCACTCGGGTGAAACAAAATGAACAGTTTTATTTTAAAAAGTGACAAATCGAACAAGAACGTCTAAATAAAGGTTCGCACACATTTGTACGTATCGAGCGCATCAGGCGCATCGCACAAATCGTATTATTTTTGCCAACATCGCACATTACTTCGGATATGCTTTAGGTATATATTTACATTAACGGTCAAATCACGTGTCACGAGATGAGCAGTTCAAATGAAGAGTTAGTTATTTGCAATTGCATGCGCGTTGGATGATGGGAAAAAGGGAGAGGCAAAGGAAAAAACTAAGATTTTGGGTTCATAATATAAATATGAAGATGAAATTGTACAGAGAAATTCACACCTTATTTGTCGATTTAGTACAGGATGATATAAAATTATGAATAATAAACTCATCATCCATTGTGAATTACTAGGTGACCAGAAGAAAAATAGTGTCAGTAGTAGGGTAGTTTGTACTGAATTACGACAATTCGAGCCGATTCCTGTTGTGACATCACACACTCACGCGAATTTTAGAATGACGTCACTAGTACGTAACGCGTACACAGATTTGATTCTTTTCACAGCATCCTAAAATGGAACTCCCCTCATGCGATGTGTCCGATGCGATTCAGTGTGACTTGTTCCGTTTATAATAATGAAAATAATCATTTTCGTCCTATTCGAACGCCCGATGCGTCCTCTCGATGTGAACAAATGTGCGCTTACCTTAAATGTCGAGCATACCTGAAAAAGGTAGATTTGCTGATGCATAAAAATTTTAAATGTGTGCATCATGAAAAAATGTATCTTTGGACACTTTTAACTGAAATTAAGTAAAACAATAAGATTCTAATAGAAGAAAGAAGATAATCGAGAAGCTGTGTGTGAAAACATAGGGCAGTTCTTCGAAGAGTGCAATTATCAAGTGATTACATCCATTTGAGAGCAGAGGAATGCGCATTTGTATATTTGGATGAAACCTGTGACTATATCCAATACTAACGTACGTAAATTCATCGGATGAACCGTACTTTTTATTTTTGAAATGGTAAATTTAAGACATAGTCAGTTTCTGGATGAATATACATAAAACTTAATTTTAATATAACTTGAGAATACCTGAAATAGTTTACAAATCTTAAATACTGCTCACAAATTCATTTCTTGGCATGTTTACAACATACGAACAAGGCCCCAAGTAAAATTATATTAAATATAGCATCCCCGCGAATATGTTATGGTTACGCCCATGATAGTATTAACAGACATTTCTCCAGTTTTCTTCAAAAAACAATGTATTCATTCAAATTTAGTGCAAATATACCGTTTGTTTCAACTGAACTACTTACAGTTCTTGAACTTGTCAGACAAAGAAACCCAAACAATGTGCTCAACTAAAGTTTTTTTTGCGGCTTGATTAGATTGGTTACGATATTATGACTACATCGGAAATTGGATGCTTTATTTGCTGTCAAGTGGCAATATTGAAATGTGCATAGAATAGTGATGATACGGATGGCGGGCACTGCTAAACTCAGTTATTTTAATGCTGTTTTAGAAAAAAAAATCGTTATCCCTTTTCCCCCTTACATGTCAAGTAGTTAATTCAGAGTTGAAAAATGTATTTATAATTTATTAGTAATAGTCTACTTAACTTAAGAAATGTTTAGCATATCGTCTTGATATTAATTAAATTAAAGGACACACCTGAGACGACTTATATTTTTATTTATTACGAAACAGGTTGGAAAACTTTTTTGCGTAAGAGTTTCTATTAGTGCCTTGTTGCACTCCTGTCAGCATATCAATATCTGTATCTGAGAGCTATAACGGGTTAGATCCAAATTTCTCAAACTGGGATTATCGGTTTGTCTCTTAAAATCTCCACCGCCCATTATACTGTGTCAACACAATCATTAGACAAGCCATAGTTTCCAGAGTTTTCCAAGATGTAAGTCTTATATTATCCCTGCCAAATTTAAGACTTGTATCTTCAAAACTCTGGAAACCTATGGTTTGTCTAATGATTCCGCTGGTTCAGGGCTCGCTTTAGAGGCGGATAACCCGGACGCCTGTCCGGGTCGGCGAACCTGAGAGCGGCATTTTCGCCCCTTGAATGTGAAGTAAATATTGATAAATTAATTATTCTCAATTAATATACACTATTTGTTGATTTTTTTCCCTAACTAAAACTAAGTACTATGCAATTGAACTTTGATCTTTGTAGTTTGTTATGTTTTAAAGTTAGAAAAATATTAAAACACCTCTTTAAAAAAAGCATATTTATTTTTGAAATAATGGTTCGCAATTTGTCCATCTTGTTGGGATCCACCACACCTGAAAAAATCCTACTAATTAATAAATTATAATTTTGTGTAGTAGCCAATGGGTTGCATAAAAAGATAGAAAAAAATCTTCAATTACGATTAGTCGGTGACGGTGGATTAGTCTGTACCACGGTTTAAAAAAATGAAATGCCTAGTTTTAATTATTAAAAGTTAACTATTTTTTCCAAAAAGGGGTTGAAAATTAGCCCGAAATGTTAAGAAATTCGTTTTTATAGTAGAAAATAGTTTAAGTAGGTAATTGAAACTAGGCATTTTATTTTTCAAAACTGTGAGATAGGCTAAGTCACTGACTAATTGGATTTGAGGGTTTTCCCAATTTTTATTTTTTGCAACGCCGCGCCGTGTCTTATTTTAACTAGCGTCTTTTGCATTGTTTAATTTGTTGTTTTAGAATGTCTGACGCGCAAAGAAAATTGTCCGGCCATCAATACAAAAAGAGAGGGCTAGAGAAGGAAAGCCAAAAGCAAAAACAAGCTGGTGCTCTGCACAGTTATGTACAGGGCAGGTCCGGTAGTACCATTAGCACCAAAACAAATATCTCCAAAAATTCAGATAAAAATGAAAACACGAAATCATCAGAGAGTGTTGGTGACCAAGACCAATCAATACACGATATTTCTAAACCAATTTTGTCACCAAATGAAAGCAGCCTACCAACTGACACCGCCATGGCATTTACAGAAGGCACCCTGGCTAGCACTAGTAGCACCCTACCTCTACAAACTGACCCCACCCTACCTCCTACGGTATGCACTTGGACAAACTTTAGGTACAGATCCAGCATTGTGGCCCAGAATTTTAGGAGATGCCGAAAGAAGTTTTTTTAATACGACAAGGTCTACCAAACCATTGTTTAATTACAAACTTTCTTATGAGGGCACTGGTCGAAAATTTAGCGCAAATTACTATTATCGAATTTTAAGAAATGGTGAGTAAATTATAAGAGACTGGCTAGTGTACTTCACTTAAAAAAAACTGCTTTTGTTGCAAAATTTACGGCCGTGTCAAGTTCTCTTTCAAAAGAAGGTTTTAAAAGCTGGAAGCACATCTTTGAAACTTTAAAGGATCACGAAATTTCTAAAAATCGTATTCAGGCTCAAAAATGCTGGCCAAAACTCAGTCAAAGGTTAAAGTGTTTTACAACTATAGATGCAGCGGAACAAAGCGTTATTAACGCTGAAACGAATCACTGGTACGAGGTGCTTATAAGAATTGTAGCAATTACTAAAATGCTCGGTAAAAGTTGTTTAGCTTTTCAAGGTACAAGCGACAAGTTGTTTGAGCATAATAACGGCAAGTTTTAAAAAATAGTTGAATTGCTATCTGAATTTGACCCCATCATGGAGGAACACGTGCATAGAGTGCTTAAAAGAGGAAACAAAACCTCACTATCTTGGAAAAAAACATTCAAAACGAGATAATAGACTTGCTTCACGAAAGTGTAAAATCGCATATTATTGCTGAAATAAAAAAAGCGAAATACTATTCCATAATATTAGATTGCACTCCTGACGTCAGTAAGGTGGAGCAAATGACCCTGATAATTAGATATGTTTCTATCAATAAGTATGATTCTGATTCAAAAGATGTCAAAATAAAAATCTACGAAAGCTTTTTAGGTTTCTTATCTGTGGAAAGATCTACAAGAAGACAACTATATGAAAGTATAATTGAAGAGCTTCATGAAATGGGACTTGATGTGCAAGATAAAAGAGGGGCAGGGATATGATAACGGGGCTATCATGAGGGGCAACAATGCAGGAGTGCAATCTAGAATTAGGAATCTAAATCTATTCTACGTTCCGTGTAGTACCACTCGCTCAATCTAGTGGTAAATGATATGGCAAAAGCATCCTTGGCAGCAGTCATTTTTTTTTTTAATACAGTCCAAAAAATATATTTTTTTCCTTCTACTTCTCGATGGGCAATATTATTAAAACATGTCCAAGGATTAACATTAAAACCTTTGAGTGACACTCGATGGGAAAACAGGATAGAAGCTTTAACGCCCTTAAAATTTCAACTTGGTGAAATATACGACGCTTTGCTAAGCATTTATGAAAACTATGACATAGATATCTCAATAAGAGACGAAGCTTCGGGTTTGCTAAGTTACATTAAACAATTTAAATTTTTATGTTCAATAGTCATATGGTATAAAATTTTTAAACTGTATTAATCCCATAAACAAGCTTATGCAAACATAAGATTTTGATTTGAAAAAAGCACTTGATCTTCTAGAGAACTGTAAAAATTTCTTTAAAAATCTCCGATCACATAAGTCTTTCAATGAAATTATTATTGACGCAAGAGAATTGGCTGATGAAACTAACATTGAAGCTAATTTTAAATCAACGACGCCGCGACACCGCGTAAGACGAAAACAGGCCAACTTTTCATTTGAGGCAAGGGACGAATCAATCGAAGATCCCAAAGAGAAATAAAAAATAAAATTTTTCATCTATACTATTCATCAAGCATTAAACGCACTAGATAGTCGATTTGAACAACTGAATCCCCCATAGTAACCATTTTCAATCTCTATATAATATATATGATTTGAAAACCATGCCTAAAGACACTGATAAAGATTTGCAAAGATTTGAAAATATTTTGTCTGATGGTGAATCAGCTGACATTAATGGTCTAGGAATTGTTAGAGGAAATTTATGCAGTTTGTGCACTTTTGGGCAAAAAAACAAAGTTCAATGATAATAACAATGTTAAATTTTGCTCCAAATCTTAGTATTGTCTTAAGAATACTACTGACTATTCCAATATCAGTAGCAAGTTGAGAAAGAAGTTTTTCAAAATTAAAATTAATCAAAACCTTTTTTACGCTCAACTACTACGCAAAATCGACTAAACGGCTTGGCCATTTTAGCTATTGAACATGAAATTGTTGATCAAATAAACTTAAGAGGTAATAAAAAAATTTGCAGAATTAAAAGTGAGAAAAAAATATTCTTCTGATCATAACTCACACAAACAATGTATTACTGTGGTTCTATGTATCTACCTTTTGTTTTCTATTTAGGTTTTAGGTATAAGTGAGAAAAAAAATCTAAATCGTAACAGCGGTAAAATTGCACCCTGTATGTTTAAAACTAAGTAAATATTTTTAAAATATAACAACTAGGTATCTATAGGTACTGCAACTCTATTTTATTTTAATTTATACTGTTTTGTACCAAATGTTAAGTTTTAATACTTGTTTCATTATAAATATACATTTTATTGCAAATTAAAACCATCTTTAATCTGGAAAAAATAACTTTAAAAGGGGCGAGTTTTTTGTCCGGGGCGGCGTAAACGCCAGAGCGGTCCCTGCTGGTATTATAAGGCTTTAATATAAGAAGGGCAGATTTACCTAAATGCTTAATTTATTACGGTTATCATGAAATTATTGGTTCGTTCAAACAAAATCTTCACGCTGCATTTGCTAAAAACTCAGTTTTGGGACTTGGCTCTCAGATGCTTATCATCCAAAGAGTATTAAACTGCTTTGTGTACTTCAACGATAGATGTGGGTATGAAGTACAGAGAACCAGGATGTCTAGTGAAGTGGTACGAAGTCGTCGCCTACGTAGTCTGGGTTCGATCCCTGCTAGGAACTGAGATTATTTATTTTAATTAATAGCTGCAATTTAGTTCGCGCATACAGAGGATAAACTTGGACTGTGGAGACATTTTGTTAATATTTATTCATATTTTACAAACGTTACGATTTCGACCGACATGACACAGTTCTAAACTTTATTAATTACATATATTAGTTATGTCTAGTTATCTGTGTAACTATTATATAACATATCAAAGAAATATAAAACGTACAGAAATACTTTCTAAATCATATCGTCAAATTATATGAACTAATTAATAATTATATATGTATATAAATAAATTAAGAATGTTTAATTAAGATAAGGTTCCCACAAATAAGAGAAATATTTCTTGAGGTATTTATTATACAAATTAATAAAATCTTACGAAATGTGTACGTAATATTTTGACACTGCAACAGCTTTTTCTACATATTTACTTTTAAGTTGTATAAAAACTGAGATAATACTGAGGATAAAACTAAAGCAAAGAAGCCCAGTAACACAACAAAGCATGGATATGCATTTCATTTTCCAAATCCTTTTAAGTTTTCATATACGAGTACACATTCTGGATTTATTTGATTTCACACCTGAACTATTTGAATTGTCCAACATGCTTATTTTTTTGATAATTATAATATTTTAATTCTTTAGTGTACGTACCTGATATAATTGTTTAAATATAATGAAATTAACTTTTTTCTATTTATTTAATATTTAATTTTGATTTATAAGATTTTGAAATTAATGTGAAAATAATTTATTGATCATACATACTTGTTTTTATTAATATACTTATACATCAAAAGTCAAAAGTCTACGAGACAAACTCAGAAATGATATCTAGGCAGCGGAAATATTTGCCATCTTTCATAGTTTTATAAAAAAGTTCAATAAACAAATTAATTTACATGTACCTATGCATTTATTTAGATAGGGTGGGACAATAGTGCGTCCGATTTCGATATCTCGAGTTCTATGATAGCTAGAAACTTGATTTAACACTTCCTAAAAGTATACAGGGTGGCCAAAAAGGATTTCTAAATTTACAACATTTTCAACTGATTTTCTCAATTTTATCAAATGGACACCCTGTATATTTTTGGACGATGTGATGTAGGATTGAAAAACGAAAATTTTTTTTGTACGTGCACTCCTATGGCTATTTGTGACCATTTTCAACTTATTGACCAATAACTGCAAAATTCAGCAATAAAAATTAAAAATGTGGGTTCTTTTCAAATAATTCAAGAGATGGTATTATAATATGCGTGGTACGTGATGCCCATAAAAATAACACACCAACAACAGTACAAAATTTGAAGGAAAAGATAATAAATGCTTTTAGAAGTATCACTCCAGCAATTTAATGAACAGTAGAAACCTCAAAAGTTGATTGAAGATAAAGTTACTTTGTGAAAATCCATTTTGATTTAAAAAATTTATTAACACTTTTTTACTTGTCTAATTTTCACTTTATTTGTTATTTTACAACTAGTTTCATCCTATTCGGACATTTTCAAGTAAACTGTTTACTTGAAAATGTCCAAATAGGATGAAACTAGTTGTAAAATAACAAATAAAGTGAAAATTAGACAAGTAAAAAAGTGTTAATAATTTTTTTAATCAGTAGAAACCTCATTCCAAAGACGCGACAGAGGCATAGAATGTGTGTCAATCAAAATGGGCAATAAGTGGAGCACTTTCTATAATATCTTCGTATTCCTGATAGCCAAATTCTGCAACTTTGCCCCAATTTAACCGATGCTGTATCTCTTACCGTTTCCGAGATCCCTGTAGTGAGAAACGAATTTGTTAGAACCCGTATGTATCTGTGATATATGTAACTAGTCATGCAAACAGGATCTATGGGGAAGTCGGGATTTGTCGTATATATAATTTATAGGCAACTAAGCACATGTTCCGCAGTTAGCCTTGCCTTACTACCGCGTAGAGTTGGTTACTTTCACGGCATAGTGTATGGGGACACTATATAGTATATGGGGATCAGATAGGCTCAAAAATGTATGAAGAAGACGTGGGACTGCATTAAATAAGGAACATATTGTTCCGACTGTTAAGCACGGTGGAGAATTTGCAATGGTCTGGGGATGTGTAGCAAATACTGGAGTGGGTAATTTAACATTTATAGATGGATTACTGGATAGGTATGTTTATCTAAATATTTTAAAGCGTTATTTAAATCAAAGTGCTGAACAATGAAATCTTTCTTAATTAGGAAGTGATTGCTTTATAATGCCCCCTCATGTTTCGGAAATACCCCCACAATCTCCGGACATTAACATAATTAAAAATATGTAGGAAGAACTGGACCGTCATATAAGAAAACACGAGATTTTTAATAAGAACCAATTAAAAACACTTCTACTACAGGAATGGCAAAAAAATACCCACAATAGGGTTAAATCCGGCCACTGCACAGGCCACAGTAAAACTTTAATTTCATGCACGAGTTCGAAATTTTTTCTCAATTCTTTCTGTACATGGACAACATGGAGGAGAATGATGTCACCATAACCGATCGTATTGAAATAATGTTTCGCTCACCCCAGACGATCACAGTTCCTTCTTAATAGCTATAAAATACCTGAGTTGTTGCTAGGCTTTCTGCAATCCCAGATTATCTCCATACTCTTATTATTATTTTATCCAGTTCCAAACGAAAACGAGACATTTGGAGAACAAAAAAGCTACTTTTCCATTGCAGATGTCCTTGTGACTACTCTAGTCGGCTTCTGCGATTTTCTCTCGATAAACAGAAATCTTTAAAGGGCGCCAAGCATTAGAATCACCTTCATGGCTTCATGAAGTGTGTTATACAGTCTTATCAATCACTCACTAAAATGTTAGATGTGTTATGCTGTTGAATAACTAATTCATATACAGTTATGATGTGGTTTCTTACATCTTGAAGCCGTAAAAATCTATACCAAATTGGGTTAGTTGCTTTTGTAGTCCTGTATGTCATGTTCACTCATCAACGGTATCCTAGTATTTTAACCACAATTGATTTATAACGCTTTTAGTGGTGTTCCTCGAGCCGAGGCAGCTTCAAGCGCAAATGGCACATAAATTAGTTTCACTTTTTAACTGTCTATACAGTTAATCAATTACAAATTGAAAAAATTCTACTAAATTTCATCCTGATATTATATACATATATGTATATATGAAGAATAGCAGAAAAATAATTTATATTTATCATTTTCTTTCCATAAGAATATAAGTACGAACCTATAGGTGCCAAAATATTTAGTTATATTTTAAACAACAAAATCTATACATAAAGAAAACAATAAAAACAACGGCATTTTTTGTTGAAAAAAAATGGGTATACAATTATTATAACAACCATTTTGTACAATGTTGTATCTGTTATGCTTTTTCATTATCTCTCTTTCCCTTTTTAATAATTGTAAGCACAGATGAAGAGCTCTCGCGCAAAGCTTGACAAATCTGAGATATGTAATTCTCCAAAATACCGGGTGGGCCAAAAAAAAAACACTAATTTTTGTTTCTCTTTGCGAATTTTTTGTTTCTGAAGAAACAAAGAACAAAGGAAGGCCTTTTTTCAATTGCGTCCGCTATCTTAAATTTTGATGTTTCAGCCATGTTGATATTTGATCTTTGTAGCTTATTCAATCAGCTAACTATTGACACAAAGTTTGCTGAAATCGACCGAGAAATAAAAATTTTGCAAACAATAAAAGTACGGCTTTTTCTTTGGCCCACCCGGTATAACAATTTCCTCCTAAGACAATTCCACGTGTTCTAAAAGAAAGTGTCTTTTGGTAAACACAAAGTTTGTAACATTTTCACGACTACACCAGCTAAATATGAACAAAAAATAATGATGCATTTTAAACTATTTTCAAAAAACATCAGGACTTGTTCAGTTTTGATAATGAAGAGTGGATTTGTTTAAGTCTGCATTAACTAATACAGAGACTTAATTTCTGTTTAAAACAACAAGTAAGTATCCAAAAACTACACTTCTGCAACCGAAACAAAGCTTCCTTCACTTTCCATAATATAAAAAAAACCAAAAATACAAATCGAGAGTTTTAAACAACACCAGATTTTTTTCACATAGTTGGGTATTAATTTACACTGTCCAAATGATGGTGTAAAAATTAAACTACTAAAATCCATGAACAAAACAAGACATTGCCATTTTAAAAAAGAAAATTTATGATGTAATAACCTGAAAACCTTTAAATATGCAAATCATAAAAAAATATGTGAATAGTTCGACGTGTCCAATAATTTTAAATACATACTGTTATTCTTATCAACTTCTTCCTCGCAGATATATGTATGTAGATTTTAACATAAAAGCATTTTTAAATAGTGCGTTCTATGACAACCACTCTATATTTTATTTCCTGATAGCTTCAGAGCCTAAAACGACGCTTTAAAGGGCTGTCAGTAATGCCTTCTTAAAATAGCTTCAACATAAATCAACTATTATATATCTATAATTATAATTAACGTATGGCAGTTTGACTTGTGGCAAATAAAAAAAGTCCATTAATATTATAGGAAAATAAACAAATGTGCGTTAAACTCTATAAATAGATTAAACACAAAACAAATAAATAATTTGTTTTCAATTGGAACATGTTTTTTATAATACTGTTTACACTGTTCAACAAGTTTTTGATGTATGCATATATTTTTTATAATTAACTTAATCAGAATCGCGTAGGTTAATGAATGATTCTTTTCATCTACACTGTTCTCCTATAATTTTTTTTATAAATAATGTTGATTGCACATCTCATCAGACAAATGTAAAAATTACAGACCTCGTCCATTTGAGTGAATCATGTCGTCGGATAAAGATGCATTATGCTAGTGGCATTAGTACGAAAAAAGAAAAAGAAATAAAAAAATTATGGATACATCCATATTCAGCTCAGCATATACATACATCGCAGTATATTCAAAAGTAGTCAGTCAAAAAAAATAATGGAGGATCCGGCAAAATTTGTATCATTTTATAGAATGACAGACGAGCTTTAAGGTACTTCTCGATAAACTTGGATCAAAAATCAAGAAACAAGATTCAAAACTTTGTGAAGCTATATCACCAGAGGAAAAATTAATAATAACTTTAAGGTATGTTTGAAATAATATTTATTACCTCAATATTATGTTTTCATATTAATATTTTGAAGTAGTTACATTTTAATGATATTCATATTCATTATAATTTGGTGACATCAGAGGCGTAGTTGTAGATGAAGAGCATGAAGATGGTGTTAGAGCGATATGTTGTGTATTTTGGGCAGGAATGATTGTATGATGAAAGCGTGAATGCTGCTGAATTTGGTGGTTCCTTTGACCTGTAAAATTATGTGAAGCTGGTGTATAGAGTATATCACCTATAGTTTGTATTGTTTTCAATTTGAACTCATGCTTTTGGTGATTAATCATTTTATGTAGATCAGACTTTTTAGAAAATGCAAGTCTGGGTCCTCTGTTTTAGGAAGAAAAATATTCTACAGCTATGTTTTCTAAAGGATTTAAGGCTTTCCATTCATTTATTGTAGCTTCGGACTTAGGCGGTTGCTCACTGTCCTGGTTGGCGTCTATCATATTTTCGTTATTAATTTTATTAACACTTTCCTCTTAATTAGAATTACAATTTGTAACTTCAGAATCTTCATCCGATTCATCAACGGTGACATCGGCTGATGTTTTTGGAGCTGGAATGCTACCTTGTTGCAACTTGATTTTGTAAAAGGCAAGAGGAAGTCTAAATACTCTGCCAAATAATACTTTCTCTCTAGTTGCTGCACATCCACTAGGAAGCTTTTGTTGCCTTAAGTGCCGTTTATATGCAGATCTTATATTCTTCCATTTATCTTTACAAGCTGCTCCTGGAAAATATATTTTTGTTACAGGTATTTTGCCACAGGAATGAATTTCAAGCAGCTATCATTTAGTTTTATGTGAGGTCACTGTACAATTGGACGAATAGTTGAGGAAGTTTCAGAAAAAATATGAGTGTTTGCAAGAAGAATACGTCTGTTCCTGATGAAGCAATGTGGATTGATATATCAAGTCGCTTTGATGAACTTTGGAATTTGCCTAATTGTATAGGCAGTATCGACGGAAAACATATTAGAATAATTTGCCCGGCCAAATCCGGATCTGCATATTATAATTACAAACATTTTTTTTCTTTGCAATTGTTAGCTATAGCAGACGCAGACAGCAATTTTATTGCAATTGATGTTGGTGATTATGCGAGAAATGGCGATGGTGCAGTATTTCGCAATTCAAATATTAGACATTTTAGGACAGGAACAATAAATTTCCCCGAATCACAGCCTCTACGTAAAGTACCCAATATGCATGCTTTTCCGTACTACTTTATAGGTGACGCGCTTTTCCACTTTCAAAACATTTGATGAAGCCCATATCCGTCAAGAGGTTTAACAAATCAAAAACGAATATTTCACTATAGGTTTTCTCGAGCTCGTCGAAGTGTTGAATGCGCGTTTGGAATAATGGTTTCGAAATTCAAATTACTTGAAAGACCTATCCTATGCTCACCAGAAAAAAGTTCACAAAACAATAAAGGCGTTAAGCGTTTTGCATAATTTCATCAAGAAAAGAGAAGGAAAAATGTCTGAGCCTTGTACTGAACCAGAAGAAGCAAATACCGCGTCACAATTGCATCCTCCTCAGCCTCACAGCCAACGAAGTACCACTAATGCTATTGAGTTTCGAGAAAAACTATGTACTTATGTAAATGAGTATGCACCTTTACCCTGGCAGTCTCAGTATTGTGTATTAAACTGTATTACTTGAAAGTATGCTTATTATAGAAAATGTAAAGTACTTTCATTCCTTATTTAATATGTTTGATATATATTTCAATAAATTTTATTAACACTAACCTGGTTCATTTATCTCTTTCCCCACTTCATTCCACGTTTTTTCTGGTATCTGTCGATTTGAATAATTTTCTTGGTTGTAATCATATAACACTTCATATTTTGCCACATTATTTACGAATTCAATATTAAAAGCCGGATCGTCCTTCATATTTACTACGAAATACTGCATGCACCGCAAGATATAAACGACAAATGATGCTTGAAATTGGAATATGCATTGTTGTATGAAAGTTGTCGTCGACAAGTTAGAGCTTCTTCGCGACGTGTCTGTCAGATGTACGATTCTCGGTTAATAATCAAGTGCTTTAAACTAAAACGACATGTCGCAAACGTGTTGCAAACAAATGTCACGTATTCTACATTAGGAGCGAAGTTAATACAAATACTGCAAACAATTTTATGTTTCACAACTGAGCAAAATATTTCGCAATAACAAAAAATTCCCTTGATTATGATTATTGTTACATCCAATAGGAGGTTGCGGATGAGGTGTGAAAGGAAATGTCACTGCGACCTGAAGCATGTTACTGAGTTAGTAGATGGATTCGCCAAATTGTCTTCTAAGTCGCTATTTTGATACAATTTTAAAATGACAAGAGTCCAGGATTCTAGAATGTTATTTACAACAATAGAAATGTTACTTGCTTTTGATACAGCTGTAGTCGTTCGTTTTATCTTTATTTACTGCTAAATACCTATTCTGATGATAGGAAAGTGAAATTAACTTTTTGCTTTTAACTCGTACTATAACTATTCACTTTTTAAAAACCATATTTAGATGTAAATTAAATTTTACAAATTGTAAACAAAACGTCATGATTCTCATGAATAAAACTGATAGCTTGTAGACATGCAATCGTAAATAAATTCTTTGATTTTTATGAATGAAACTACATTACTCTACATTATCGACCGAGGAAGAAGTGCGAAAATGGCATATTTTTATTTAAATGAAATTAAAAATAACCCCACTAGGGAGCGTTGTTAAAAAAATGAGTTTAAATTTTATTCAAGAACGATAAAGTAATTTAAGAGTTTAAAGAATCGTCTGGTTAAGTACAAAGTATACACTACAGATCTCGATTTCACGCAAAACCTGTGTTTAATGCGATAAAAAGTAACCCCCTGCCGGCGCGATACAATGCACAAGCGAATGTCGAAATCAGCCGGGGACCGGAGACTCCGCAATAAATAACATTCACTCTCGTTGTCCTGTGCTGACGTGACAGAAGCGCAGAGCTACTGTCTTTGTCATCTATCAGTTTTCTATTCCATCACTGTCTGCTACATTAAATGCAGGTTTTGCACGAAATCGAGACCAATAGTGTATAAGAGAATAATATAATATTTTTTAAAGCTGAATATTCAGCGGTCAAATAGTCGGTAATGTTTACAAAATAAATATAATAGTAATAATTAATAAATTTGCCACTAGTGCGATTGGGGACCCGCCTTGGCCCTTGGCCTCTCACTCCATTTCGTAGTAAACAAGGTCACAAAAATTACTTATTTCTAATGAACACTGGTGGGTTTGATATTTCACAGGTATAATATCCGCGCTTTTGAAACTCGATAGACGTATAATTCATGGTTTGCGTAAACAAATGTTATATCGAGTTGACTATACACTATACGTAATTTCATTCACTATGGTAATCAAGTGCTCCAGACTGAAGTGGGTTACTCCGTATTTAAAATGTCATTCATAACAATCATAACTACTAGAGCTCGGAATTTAGGTATTAATGACGTCAAAACCAGGATTGGCTGTAGGTCATGTGTCAACGCGTAAATATGTTCATGCATTTCTAGAAAAAAATATTAAAATAATAATTATTAGGTATTACATAAGTAGTCTTTCAAACCTAACATGATAATAATAATAAATCTCATAGTTCTGTATACTTTATACTGTCATTCTACTCTGAATGCGCTAGTATACAAATTTTAGGTATACAATAAATCAAAAACAATACATATATGGCGGTATGTTGGGATGTTATTTCATTTATTTTTTCGATATCTACATTCTTTAATGAGTTAGGATTTTTTGGTTTTGTTCGATTATACTTAACATATTTAATATCTATTCGATCTTAATGAATTTTTTCGACATCTTTGTTTTTCGTCCAAAGGGATTGAAACTTGCACAGGATAGCAGGCTGCCAAACTCGAAGTGGGGTGTGGAGATGTTTTACATTAATTTTTTCGATATCTACATCCTTTCACGAGTTATAAGAATTTTTTGGTTTTGTCAGTTTATGCTTTACATACATACATATTATTACATCTATTCGACCTTCTAGATTTTTCAAAACTTTTAAATGAAAAGTTCTATACAAGAATTAAACGAGGTCTATGAAAAAGTTCACATATTTTAAGTATACGCAAATTACATCTGTCGACGCTGAACACTCCTTCTCACAATACAAATGGATTTTTTAATGAGAGGCACCCGAGATTAACTCCGGAACATTTACAATAAATATTATTAATACACTTTTACTCTCGTGATCGCTAGTTAAAAATACATGTGTATATCAGTGTTACATTCACCAATACATTCAAATGTCTCTACAGAATTTAGATACCTCCAGCCGTTCATGAGTTATAAGGGAAATATAGTGTGACACCATCCCCCAAATTTGGCTAGTGTAAAAATATTTTTTTTTGTTTTTTTTTTTGTCACATGTTTTCCAATAAAACTAGTGTACGTTTTAACATTTTAAAATCAAATAAAATTCTCTTTAGAATGGTCTGCATAACAGCCGCCACTGGAAACTGATACCTCCGTTCGAGCTCTATTCATAACTTAGCAATGGATAATTACATATTTCATTTCAAAAGAAGACGTTTGAAAAAAGAGACGATTTTCATTATGCTCAGTAATGTACGACGAATTTACAATACTTCATTCTATTCAATTTTTAAACATTTTTGTTACTAGCATTCTGAATTTTAAGCTCATTGTCTCGAAACTTTTTTTTAAATTTCGCCTCTATCTCAGACACTGACTGAAACACATTTTTTTCTTAATAAATTTCACATTGTCATCGAAAAAAAACCAAATTGTATTATTTTAAAAGTTACCACTTTGTAGCTCGTATTTACAATTTTGGAAAAATGTACACTATGTACGGGCCAACACTGCAAATTATTGTTTTTATTACAGATCATCGCATAGTTCTGATGAACCGATCAATTGACGTTTTTTTTTTTTTCAACAAATTTTCCGGTTTTTTTATTATATATATATACGAAATGAATCAGCAACAACAAGCAATATTTTCCCAAAGTATTCCCAGTGTTGTTAGCAATTCTTTTTGAGGTGACATTTGAGGAAGTTATCATCATTATGAATCAAATCCAAAATTTGGAGTGGGCACTATTCTAATTTTAAATTGACGCTATATTTATATCAACTTATCCTTTATGACTGATAATTTGTTCCATGTAATATTTTGTGTTACTCATCAGCTTACCTCATTTGGCTCAGACAACTCGAAAAGATCTAATCTGTTAGCATTCCACTGGTTGATGACATTTCGCAGGGCCTCTCTTTCGAGGGCCCTGCGGTCATTCGAGTTTCCATGCATCTAAATTTTCTGAAATAGAAAGAAATACATATTAATTAATTTACTATAAAAACAATTAAATTGTTTGAATATCTCAATTTACTTTTCATCAAATTTAAAATCTTGAGGTTTTTTTACTATTTAGAATAAAATTGTTATGGTAACCATACTGAATTTTTCTGAATTAAAAGTAGCACTCAGCAAATTTTACAAAATAACCAAACCAAACACATGTTTCACTTTCTCTATATTCAACTTTTGTTTGAGCTCTTATTGCAAACCATTCTAATTCAGACTAATAAATAAGGTAATAAACAATCCATACTCGAGTCAGATAAATTTGCTTTTAAATTGTTTTAAAATGTTCATATTGTTACGTGTTTGCTATTCACACAAACTATACTCGTAGATTCGTTGATTGAAAGTCCAGATAACACTTACTCACTACTTTATTTACTAATTAACAATACAGGGTTCAAAGAAAACCCTTAAGATTCAACCCTATCTATTAACTAAAGCAATAATAAATAACCCTTTAAAAGTGTAAACATTTCCAAAGCATCGTTAACTAAAAAAAAATAAAAATAAATGAATAAGGCTCTTAGGAGGGGAAAGTTCTCACGCTAGAAATTACTATCTATATATACGTGCCTTTTCTCAAAACATAAAGGGTTACACAAGTGCAATCCTTATCTATCCTTAATACATAATCTGAGATAGTGATATAAGAATAATATGTATACACTATACAGCGTGACTTCATTTTCAAGTTGAGACCATTGGTACCTTGGAACCAGTAGATGCGAGTTCGCTAGGCCGGACCTGATAATTTCCGTATTAGGTGATATCTCGGGTGGTATTGTAATTAACAATTTCCTGCAAATTTAATCTTCCGCGCAGCTCGACCTAACAGATTCTGTGACAAGACCTTACCTTGTACTGCAGTACGTAAATTCATTCTAACAAATTCGTAAAACGGTTCTTATTTTGTGGTGTTGTAACAGCTGTTTTATTTCTCTATTCAGTTTTGAGATGATACAGTCAGTATTAAGATGTTATTCTTGTGTTTCCTTGCCCCGCCAAACCTGCCTCCTTACCGTTGGACCAACCAGGAACCAATGACCCGACCACAAGATAAGCCCTATTCCAAGTTCTATGACTTTATTAGTGAAAGAAAATTACAGTCTACTCGCTATTATTTGATCCCATATTATTTGGTCCCTCGAGTCGGATTGAATTATTTTATTATTCAATTCAATAATCGACAATCTACTACAAATATTGCGAATTCTATACAAAGCTTTTCTCTTGTTTATATTTTGTTGGTTTACCTACCGCAATTATATTCACATATTGATTGAAAACTGTAATCTTGTGTCTCTTACTGTTTCCAAGAAGCCAATAGTATCAACTCGAAAATGAAGCCATCCTGTACATTAAACAAGCACACTTGATTAGAATTTACTAAGCATTAACGACTGCAACTGGTGGCATATACTGGTATAGGGGCACACTCAGGGGCGAAGAAATTAATGTGACATGGTATGACATTAAAATGTCTATTCTAATGGAGAATTTTACAACCATTTAAAATAATTATTTGATTCATACGGACACTATTATTTGTAGATATGGAGACGCAGGTAATACGTCATTGTTTTACAGTATAATTAAAACGATAGTACAATTAAAATGTAATCAAAGCTCTAGGTTGCGAATAAAATAAGGTATACATTTTTATGTATTGGAAATGAGTAAACCACTTTAAGAGCTCTTAATATTACATTTTTAAATTTTAAATCACTGGCAGTAAAAACGAAATACTAAGCGTCTATACTTGTTTTACATGTGTTAAATAATTTATCGATAATATATCTACAGAATGCTCATTTCAAGTGTTTCACTTGATTTTCTAGCTATATTGTTAGAAACTATTTTTTAACGGAGGTTATAGTTTTTTCTTAGGGTGTCAGAATACAGCAACAGAAAAACAACTGATCAGGTGCCGGAAATATTTGTCATTTTTCAGAGCCGGCAGTTATAAAATAAAAATATATACACCACATAAAAATTCACGTAATATGTTTATTTATATATCTATAATATAATAACCAGTATAATCAAATGTAATATTATAGGTAGTTGGCACTTTCTTCCCAGTTAACTTAGCAACACGAACGCGTGCGGTTATTTTCGTGGTGGTCTATGGTTTGGTTCTCGCTTAAAACGCTCTTAGCAATGGCGCAGTCATCACCGTTTGTGCATAAACTACAAAAAATGATTTAAAACTACGATGACCATAAAACAGATGGGTCACATATTCTGTGTACTCCATGCAATCGATGTTACATATTTCATACACGCCGTGATTGTGAAAGACATTTTTTTCGGCTATCCATCGACAAAATATTGCCTGTACAGTTACAAAAGAGGAATTTTTCTATGATTTGTGTGTCATGTTCTGTGCATGTAGTCTGCCTTGGAACGTAGTCGACAATGCCGAGTTTAGAGGTTTCTTTGCAAATTACGTACTAGGTTTTCCTTCACCTAGTAACATTGTGTAAAACATATCTACCAAGGATGTATAAAAATGTATTGGGGAATATTATAGAGGACGTACGAAATAATTTTTTGTGGGTGACAGTGGATGAAACAACTGACTTTCGGTGTAATATGGTTGTTAATGCTATACTAAGAATTTTGAATGTTCAAAATGCTTTGTCTCCGATATTAGTCATACTAGTCGAGGCATTAGTAGCTATCGGTCCTGAACACTCATCCAGTTTCCTTTCTCTGCTATTCATCAAACCAAAGCAAATATGGTCGAAAATCCAAAATTTCATTAGAAATAAATTTTACTTTTAATCACAAAGGTGGCTGATTCGGGTTACATACATTACTTGCCTCCGGTTTGGCCAAAAATTACGTCACTTGATTACTTGCTTGCTTCATGATTGATTTCACAGATTTCGTTAGTAGTAGTGCTGGATGAAAGTGACACAATTCTGTGAAATATTTCTTTTCACGTCTATTTATATTAACGTCCTGGTGGAGCTTGGTACATTGCTATTCCACCACTCAATCAGGACAAACACACATACAACGACCATTTCCTCCGGCACTTCCCAGATGCCGCAGCCGAGACTCAAACTCAAGAGAGAGACAGTGACCAGTCGTGTTCTGCCACACAACAACGCTCTAGTCAACTATGCTACCATCTCAGTATTTTAAAAGTAAGTCACTATACATCCATGCCCTAGCCGGGATTCGAACCAGGAACTCCTTGGTCTCAAGCCTTACGTATAAGCACCGAGTCGTTTTTAAAATTCTAACTTAGGACAATTTGACGCCTAAAGATCACTGTTGATGTTGGTCGGTGTATTTTAGAAACAAGCAGTATATTTTCTTTACATGTTTTCATTGATTAACTAAAACACAATTTCTACGCCAATATCCATTTGTCTCTAATTTCTAATCAATTCAAAACAAAATAAATCTTTATTTACATCTGACAATTTACGAAACTATAAATTATAATGATGTTTCCTTATAAATTAATTATAAGTGTAATTAATGATAACATTTAAAAATTAATTGTTATCATAAGTGTTGTTATCTTGTATTATATACTAATTGTCGTAAATTGAGATTATTATTAAATGGTTAATTTAATACTACTCACTGTTTATGACTATCGTATACCATATAATAACACATAATTTTCAAATTTTAAAATATTATAAGAAGTGTCAATCAACTCACAATTCAAAGAAAAAGTGTGATTTCTTGTCATTTTTAATTAGACCTCTTTAAACTTCGGTATTACGTATCGAATTTGGATTTTTCTATTTTGAGTTACAGGCTTCCCCTTTCCCCAAAAAAGTGTATAAAATCAGAAATTCACCAACAAGATACATTTTGAGAATAATATTTATCATGCAGATTAAATTCAATTTTTTTATTTTACTTCCCGTGCAAAAAAATGAAATATGTTAATGGCGATGTAAATGTCAAGTATGTAATTGGTGATTACATACGACACATTTTTATTCGGTATTGTGTGACACTTACTTAGTACTATTATTAAACAATTTTTCTTTTGTGTAACTTATAATAATTGGTGGTGACTAGTAATATTAATATCAACGTTTGCAATATATTGTAGTTACATAATTCGTTTGCATGAATAATTATATACATATATTTTTATATACAGGATGTATCAAGTTAACTGTGCACCATTGTTAAATTTATTATTTTTGGAGTTACGAAGCCGGGCATTAATAAATATACATACTTCTTACATCTCTGCAATGAACTGTAATAAATAAATACAGGATGTACCAAGTTAACTCTGCACCATTGCTAAATTCATTATTTTTGGAGTTACGAAGTCGGGCATTAATAAATATACATACTTCTTACATCTATGCAATGAGCTGTAATAAATAAATGAATTTGAATTTCATTTATTTTCTAGTTATTGATTTAAGCTAAATTTGACTGAGAGGGAGAGGCAACTGACAAATAATTCTGAATGGATAAGACAATCTTCTCTTTTTATAACCTTTTTAACCAAAGAATTATTGAATTCAAGGTTTTCGGTTTGAGTTTTTCTTGAATTTCTTTTTTTCTGAAATTATTTTTAGCTTGAAAGATACAATCCACCAGAGGTTCGCGCTTTGTTGAGTTATCCTATCAATTGCGCCAATTTTTACTTTTGGGTTTATCAAACGATTGTTTTAAATAATTTTAACTTAGAAGTTTACTCGCATGCAGTTCATGAACGAAGACTAACGATTGCCCGTGTTTAAGTACGATTGCTGCGAGGACTGTTGCTGTATAAATTCAGTGCGATTCTCAGAAAAGATTAGTGCGAGTTTTAATGTGGGTATGTAGAGGTTTATACAAACAAAAACGAGACAAAAACAATATTTTCTAGAATACTTCTTTAAACAAGGTATAGTACAAGAAATCGTTATAGTGACGGGACGCGCGGGGTAAGACGTTACATGAGGGCGGGAAATGTCTAACACATGACATCTTCCGTCTTTTACACAGCTTACATTAAAGCGAGAAAGATGATTGTTGTTTTTGTTGGCACGTGACCGAGGCGGAGTTTCACTGATATTCTGTAATAGTAATTTGTTTGGCATCATTATTTTATATGTTTATTTGCTGGTGTGTTTTTGAAAATAATTTAAGAAGGTTATCGTGTTGCAGTGAGCTATGTAATATATGGTAAGTGGAATATTATAAGTAATAATTATTTTATACCTGTTTATTTGCCGGTATGTTTTTGAAAATGATTTAAGAAGGTTATCGTATTTAATGTAAAAATGTTTCGATCGTGGGAGACCTCTACGTCTACATTTTATTGTGTTTGTGAAAATGAAAGTGATAGTGATTACTGTGATAAAGAAAATCAAAGTTCGTCAGTGTTTTCAGTAAGAAAAAATCGGCTACATTTTAACGAGCAAGCGAAACAAATTTGTCTTAATGTTTACAATAATCTTTTGAAACGACGAGCTGATGACCCTAATTTGTATGATTTAGATGTACTAGGTGAAACATCATCTCTTACTAACGTTCCCCGTCCCGCAATACACAAATTGGTGAAAGAAGGTGCCCTTCTAAGAAAAACAACGATCTGGCATCAGTCAATCGAAAACTCTGGACCCATCGTTAGCAAAACTTTTAAGAACTTTAGTTTACGACGCGTATCAGAAAAATTAAATCCCAACTATTGACGTGGTAGACAGAAAACTAAAACAAATGGATTATCACCTAAAATATGGCAAAAGAACTTTAGGAACTTGGCTGAGAAAAATTGGATCTACATATCAAACTATTAAAAAAATGCATGGCGATTATGAAAAGCACACGAATAGTGGATTCATATCTAGAAGAGATAAAAGAACACAAAAGGGAAAATAGACCAATTTATCTAGATGAAACTTGGTATGATACTCATGACACCGCACCGTAAAAAAAGGATGGATCTCGGACATGTCAATTAATCTAACTGTGTGGAAAAAAATATAGAAGATTGTAACGTGGATTACCACAAGAACATGGAGGGAGAAATATTTGAGGAATGATTTTTCGTAGGATCTTGGGTTGGTTTTTGTAAATTTTGTTCATCTAGAAATTTCTCAATTTTATTGATATATTCTGTTTCTTGGAGAATAACTGTACTGTATTTGCCTTTATCTGTTTTTGTTAAAATGAGTTTATTGTGATAATTTTTTTCTTGGATACCTTTTATTGTGGCTGTATGTGAAGGGCTAGTCGTTTCTGTGGACTTGTTTATTTTCTGTGCTATTTGTGTTTTACGCTTTGGGATTTCATAATGGTTTTATTGTTGTTTGTTATAGATAGTTCTGCATGTAAACCTAGTATTTCTTTTTGTTTTTGTATGTTTCGTGGTTGCGGTGTGAACTTAAGAGGTTCTTCAGTACTAGTGAAATTTGTATCGGATAGGTTGACGAATCTTGGATAAAATTTAATGTTTTTATTAAATTGATTTATTGCTTGCTTTTCTTGAATTTTTGGTAAATTGTTAATCTTTTTTCAAATGTGTCTGATATTTTCTATAGATAATTTCACTTACTTGGTTTCTTATTTTATCTTCAAAAACGTCAAATTCAATTGGATATAATTTATATGTAATTTGAGAATGTAGCACTAACAAATGTTGTCTGAGGTTTTGATTTTTACGATACCAGCATTTAATTTCTTCTTTTATCCATGTAGTTTTTGCTGCAGAATATATCTATAAAATTGAGAAATTTCTAGATGAACAAAATTTACAAAAATCAACCCAAGATCCTATGAACAAATTTGCAAAAGAAACGAAGTCCTTAATACAAAGTTTTGAATATTTGTGACACTCCGAATTTGAAAAAAAGAAGACTTACATATATGAACTGTGAAGCCCCAAAGTTGTATGGCTTAGTTAAATTACACAAAACATCTGTACAAATTTGAATTATATTATCAACCATAAACTGACCCATCCTTCTATTCAGTTCAGTTTATATTTAAATGAAAGTAAAATCTGTGTATAATTTAGTTTACTAGTTGTAAAATAACAAATAAAGTGAAAATTAGACAAGTAATAAAAAGTGTTTATAAATTTTTAAATCAAAATGGATTTTCACAATGTAACTTCATCTTCAATTAACTATTTGAGGAATGTTTGAAAATAACCTAATTCCAAAATTAAAACCGAATAGCATTATTGTTCTTGACAATGCGAAGTACCATTCGAGACAACTATATAAAATTCCTAACAAGAGTTCTACTAAGCTGGAGTTATATATTTTTTTAATGAAACATGATCTCTATTATGAGGAAAATTATAATAAAGCACAACTCTTGGAAGTCCTGCAAACGAAAAATTATGAGAAGTATATTATAGACACTATAGCGAAGAGTATGGCCACAAAGTGTTACGATTACTGCCATATTTCTGTATTTTCAACCTGATTGAATTAATTTGATGTAAATTGAAGAAACATGTCAGAAAAGAAGTAGTTTTCCGATATTCTAAAAAAAAGCGTTAATTCAAAATGAAGTGTCGAAAATTAACAAGGTAGATTGGGAAAAAAGAATTAGGAATGTAATTACAATTGAGGATGATTATTTAATTGCTGAATGTCATATAAATTATGAAAATAAATTTATTATAAATTTGAACGCGGATAGTAGTTCATCTGAAAATTAACAAGAGGGTGAGAAGGGCGAGGATCCAGAAGAAGAAGCGATGTGAGGTGAGGTAAAGTGAAGTGATATGAAGTGAAGGAGTGAATTTAGTGATATCAAGTGTATTATTTATTTCCCTTTTTGTGCTTTCGTAGTTCAGTGCTTGAGAAATAATCTTTTTTCCAAATAAACTGACCACAGTTTTCGATTTAGAAAATTCAACTTTTTTCAACCTGTGTAAAAAAGTTTACTTTCTCCACACTTCTCGACCAATGAGAAGACGGCATTTCCACTTTCTCAACACATCCTGTTGTCCGACCTCCCCTTTAAAATGGACTCATCTGTCAACAATCTGACGCTATTTGCCAAAACTTTTCATTTGTGATTGAGTTTTAGTGATTTTCAATGGTGTTGTTGCGAAATAGTGCGAAAATTTCTACGAAAATCGTGTAAATAGAAGGGTATAATGGATGTTTCGTCCGATGAGGAGATTATTGATAGTACGCCACCAGAAATTGTGAACGCTGCGAAGCAAAGCTCATTTAACCTCCTACCTGAAAGATCCAGGAAAAAATATGAGCAAACTTATTCCACTTTTATGGACTGGCGCAAAATGAATACGATGAATACCTTTTCCGAAAATGTATTGATGGCTTATTTCGGTGAGCTACAAACTAAATACAAGTCCTCAACTTTGTGGTCAATATATTCGATGTTACGGGGTACTTTAAATTTAAACAATGGGTGAACATTGAACAATATTCAAAATTGAGGGCCCTTTTGAAACGCAAATCGGAGGGCTACCAAGCTAAAAAGTCCAAAACCTTCACAGATCAAGAGATTGATAATTTTATAAAAAATGCACCAGACAAAGTGTATCTTGCTATGAAGGTAAGAATGTATACCTATGTAGTTCCTGATAGGCAAATTGTGGTAAATTTGATTTTAGGTTTTCCTCATCATGGGAGTAATGAGAGCATGTCGATCATGTGAATTGAAGGCGATGAAAATTGACGACTTGGAACATATAAATAATTCTGTGCTTATGACAGTTCCAATAACAAAAACTAAAACTATTTTTTTCTGTAACTGGAGAGTATTATCAAATTATCAAAAACTATATACATAAGTCTCAGACCACCGAATGCAACACAGGCTCTCTTTTTAAATTATCAAAAGAGCAAGTGCACTATGCAGGAACTTGGAGTTAATAAATTGAGTGGAATGGGCAAGCAGTTAGCAACGTTTTTGAAACTTCCAGATCCATATCTATACACCGGACATAGCTTCCGCAAGTCATCTGCGACAATACTTACAGACGCAGGAGCAGATATAACAGCTTTAAAGAGACACGGAGGCTGGAAATCATCTACTGTAGCCGAGGGCTACATAGATGATTCGATGAAAGACAAAATGGATACTGCAAATAAGATTCTTAGTGCTATTAACAATAATAATCCCACCACAAGTGCAAATAACGCAAATGTGATGACTAATGAGAATCTCAATGTTGATGTAAATTCTCCACCTCTCAGTATTATCAATTATGGAACTATTAATATTAATATTGTAAAAAAAAATAGATAATTGTAATATTTTTCCATTTTATTTAATACGATTGGAAAAAGTATTGTGTTTAACTTGTGACAATTGGCCATTTCTACTCGGATGAATTGCTCCACGCGCCTTCGGCTTGTGTCGCAAAAAATGTCATCCTCATGGAAATGGCCAACTTTCTCACTCATTGAACAATATACTATTTTCAGGATGTTATTATTTATTAATATTATTTTTTTTCATTTTAACAAAAACACGTCTATCTGTTTTTATTATAGTAATAACTACTATTAGAATTCATTGTTAGTTTATTTATTGAGAAAAATATTTGTTTCTGTTACTATTTTGAGAGTAACTTTTTTTTATTTTGTTTGAAAGGTTTCTTGTTACTTTTTAAATAATTTCTTTATGCTATACTAATATTCCATATCCATCCTCCTTTCCTGGCAAGAAATGCTCATTGAATTCTCGCAAGATCTAGCAAGAACCTCGCGGTTCTTGCTAGGTTGTAACAATTTATATTAAGCAAACTTGAAACTGTAACTACTGTACCAGTAGTCAATATTTTAAATTCAATACTTTTATTTCAAGTTAATAATTTTTTCTACAACTGGTAAATTGTTGCTAGTTAAACTCAGCACAAAAACCTACATTGAAAAAGTAAATGAGCGAGCAATACAGATAAATCCGGCTGTGCGTTCTGTAGTCTCTTACCCAGCACGTCCTGTCACTAAAGCGGTTTCTCCTACTATGGATAAGCAACACATTGCAGTGTTAATATGTCAAAATATGTCAATTTTCAATTGCCAATTTATTATTTTTTTTTAATTAATATTTCTCATTTTTATTTTGGCTTTTTTGTAATTATTATTATTATTTTTATTTCTTTTTGTTAATAATTATGCTGTATTCCCATCCTATAATTCGTATGCAAATACTGTTGGATGGTGTATCTGAAATGAAAATAAAAAAATACATACTTTTTTAAACTTCAATTTCAATTTGGACATAATAGACCCAGTAATATACGGGGTCCTTCAAAAAATATATCCCTACGGAAAACTTTGTTTTTTTAAGATGCACACAATATTTGTGTAAAGCACTCAATACTTGTGCAATTTATGTAATGTTCGTGCAATATATGCAATATTGCATGTTGGAACACATCTTCATAGTGGTTACTCCCCCGCAAAAATGTTTATGTATAAAATATCGAATTAATGAACAATATAAATGCAAAATTATTTTATGATATTTCCCCACAATAAACATTTTTCTAAACAGAAATAAAACCTCATATCAAGTATAAATGATGTCAAATGGTTACTTTCTTTCTAATTCGTGCATAAAAGAATTTTATGAATGCTTTTAAAATTTAGCGAAAGCATAAACTGTTAGATATATTTGGTTTCTACACATTATCAATTACTATGTCGTATATTAATAATAAATAAACTCTCTTTTTAAAGAATAATTTGAGCGAGATAGGGCAATTTTGCTGCTTATTAAGAAATAGTAAAACAATGCCTATCAGCACTTTTCTTCGGTAAAAAACACGGAAAACAAATTCCAAATATAAAATTAACCATGATGTATAAACTACCAAATAAAGGAAACAATATCATGTATATAACTAACACATGCCATAAAAGAAATTGCTGAATACGCTTCCTTCTAACATTTCCCATGCAGTCTTGCAGAACCAACTGCACCTGACGTCCAACAATGTAATCATCTGTGATGTTTTTAAGACATTTCTTTTAAACTTGCACGTATAAAAGTTAGTTTAGATATAAGGTGTAAAATGTATTTTCTTGTTTTAAAAACACAGCATTCTCAAATTATTTTATACACGTAATATGCAGAAAAACTAATTCAGTATTAATTCAAAAAAGAACACTTCTAGAACAATTCAGATTTATAGATAATGATGTAATTAATCAGAAATTTTAACACTGAGCATAATATGAATGATACTTCTAAAATTTAAGACAAAAGTATTTTTAGAATAAGTTGTGGGATCAAGATTTAAAAGCAATCTTATAAAACCTACGTTTTTAGAGATCAAAAACCCCTTATAAATTAGTGGCTCGCCCCCATATTATTATAATTAAATACAATTTTAAGTGATTAAGTAAGATATTTAAAAGCGTTGTAGAGTCTAATGAATGTTTTAGTTTACGTACAAGGAAACTCTAAACTTTGAAGTCTTTGATATGTATGAAATTAAATTATTAATAAAATAAATATAGTTTAAAAAAACTAAAAAACACGCTTTTAAAGCACATCAAACTAAAAAAAGTGAAAAATAATTATTAATATAAACTGAAAACAATAATGAACGAAAAATACTAGTATTATTGTGAAAAAAGCGTGGGGCGCTTTGTGCCATATTTTTCGTATATCGAGCAACCCACGCTTTTTTCACAATAATACTAGTATTTTTCGTTCATTATTGTTTTCAGTTTATATTAATAATTATTTTTCACTTTTTAGTTTGATGTGCTTTAAAAGCGTGTTTTTTAGTTTTTTTAAACTATATTTATTTTTCACTTTTTTAGTTTGATATGCTACGAAATCGTGTTTTGTAGTTTTTTTTAAACTATATTTATATTGCTTATTGATGCTGATATTATAACATATTACGATCCAACAGATATTTCTGAAAAAAAAAAATACTTTTTTATTTCAGCCATGGGATTTGAACTCACGCCCGAGGAGTCTGTCGTTTCGCGTCGACTGCCTTAGCCCGCTCGACCACCGACCTAACTGACAATTACGGAATGTACTTACATATTAATCTTTTGCTCTCACGCAGAGGATACGTGAGGAAAGGACTGGCGATCCTGATCAGGATAATGATATAAACTTATCAAATCATTGTATTGTTCCCGGTTCTTCGTAAGTGTACAAAGTTTCAATTAAATCTGTCCGTTTAAAGTGGGTCAAAATCGAGTCCAAAGAGTCGGTTACAAACAAACAAACAAACAAACAAACAAACAAACAAACAAGCAAACAAGCAAGCAAGCAAACATACAGGTGAAGCTAATAAAAGCGTGTTAAAAAGATTAAATAAAAAAAAATATATATAAAGAATTTGCACAACGATGGTTAAGTATAAGAAAAAAAAAACGCTTTTTACTTTCTTATACGTAATATAAGGAAGTGATTTTTTTTCGACCTCGAGATTTTGATTGATATATATGTTCTGACCCCTCCTGAATCCATTCTGACTAGTGTTGTAAAATTTCGGTAATTTATCGATTGTTGCAAATATTCGGGAACTTTCGAGAATATTTAATTTTTTTAGGAAAATATAGATATTTTATGAAGAATATATAAACTGGATTATATAATACATTAGGTACATCGCCCATCTTAATCCGAAACAAATTACAAATAAAATTTCTAATTTGTTCCGGGGTGGATTCGAACCATCGATATTCGGTACCAAGTAAACAGCTATAGGCGCTTTACCCACTCGGCTACTATGCCCATTGTAGTAATATTTCAGGCAGATTTCGTAATTAATCTTAAGTAATGAAAATGCAGAGCGAGAAAAATTTCAAATGTGGTGTACTTGTATTTTTTTAACTGTTCTACCTTTTCGAAAATTTCGAACAAAATATATGTTACAGGGCATAGTAAGGGGCATTTAAAAAAAATCTGTGATAGTGTCTCAATATACGTGTCATTTTATATTTTTTGAAACTTTTTAATTTGGAATTTTATTATATTGCTCACTGCAAAATTAAATTATGTTTCATTTAATACTTCTTTGCAGTATCTAGCACATACAGAAAGCAAAACAAAGATTTTTTACATTATTAAAGAAAATTTTTTTTGTTCAAAATTCGAATAATTAATTTATTTCAAAAACTAGCGTGCGCACAAGTGTGATAACTTAAAAATATTTTTCTCTTAGTAGTGTGATGTCAAAGTAAAAATATCAGCCTAACATTCCCGAGGGGCATCCGGCCTATGATTACCTGGTGATTGTGATTGATTTATATTAATATTATAATTATTTTATCATAGAATTATTACTTTTTTTTTTTTTTTTTTCGGTTTCCCGATGCCGGTCAGTCCTCCCGTGGCCTCCGACGCCTCACGGGAGTCGCGCCGGCGCATCAACTACAGCCACTCCCCACATCCCGCAGGGTTAGTGACTGTAGATACCAGAATCGTGTGCCCTAAGCAGACGGAGAGAACCCAGAATGACCGCCTTCTGCATTTGACCTGCCAGCCACTCGGCTGGTTTTTGGCAGGCTGGTATGATCTTCAGTTCCGAGAGCAGCGTAGGCTTTATCCCTCCGAGTACACCGATAAGGACGACCATTTTGACCGAGTAGCCTGGGTACAGCACTTGGAGCTCGTACCGGAGATCGCGATATTTGGTCCGTTTCTCCTCCTCCTTTAAGGTGATGTTTTCTCCGCAGGTGCCGAGAACTCGATGACATACATCACCTTGAGTTGATGGTCAAGGAGGACTATGTCAGGCTTGTTGGCTTGGATTAGCCTGACAGTCGGGAACGAGTAGTTCCAGTCCATCCGGCATTTCTCGTTCTCGACAACGGACTCAATATCTCCGGGGACGTAAGGCAGCACTGGTGTCTGGTCTACCTCGTACGAGTGCCTTAGATGATAGTATAGCACTCGTAAGGCCGCGTTATGTCGGTGGATGTAGTCCGAAATCGCATATATGGGGCATGCAGAAAGTAAATGCATGAGCGATTCCGGCGCCTGATGGCAGGTCCTGCAGTTGATATCAGGAACCTCTACACGCCACACGCGGCTACGGTAGACCAAGGTGTTGATAACACCATCTTGGCAGGCCATAATGAATCCCTCTGTCTCCGACTTAAGCCCTGCCGACCTTAGAAAGGCGAAGGTCAGCCTGGTCGATAAACCCAGTGTTTCGATGTTCTTATAGAAGACACCATGCTGGGGTTTATCGACGTGCTGCCGAAACAGATTTTCCTGTTCGGCAGCTCTAATTCGGGCTTTCAGACGATTTGGCTGAAGTTCGGTGACTGACTCAACATCAGCACCTCGCCGGCCTCCTCGCCTGATGTCAAATGCGAGACCGAGTTCATCTGCGGCTCTTTTTGCTGCCTTGAACAATCCTGCTCCCACTCCTACAGTTTCGTGATGTTTTACGAACCGCAAGAGGGGATCTGAGCTCCTGAGTATGTTACATGCCATACTCAGTACTACTCTGCCATGCGTACACTCCAGGCTCAAGAGTCCTCGCCCCCCCCCCCCCCCGTTGACGTGGGAGGTACACACGAGGAACGGACGATCTAGTATGAATACTTCTGTGAATATTCATCATCTTGCGGGTATCTGTCTAATTGACGCAGCACATCTACCCTCCACTTTACTACTCCGAAGGAGTAGAGCAGAATCGGAACGGCAAGCATATTAGTTGCAGACACCTTGTTCTTCCCCGAAAGTTCGGAAGACCAAATCTTTCGGAGGCGGTGTCTGTACTTGCCGCGGAGAGAATCTTTTATTTGTGATACATCCTGGATGTGCCTTTGTTGCACACCCAGATATGTATAGGTCTCTCCGGCATCAAGATGTCTTAGGATGCTTCCGTCTGCGAGCTGCGCATCTTCAGGAAATTCCCCGCATCGTCCTCTCTTGGAATTATTACTATTATTAAAAATTATTATTAATATTATTAAAATTATTATTATTATTAAAATTATATCATAAAAAAACTGGAGTACAATTACATGCATAGCCTCCCTAATATTTATATATAGGGAGTAATTATAATTTTTTTTAACAGTGTTGTACCCTTCCGAAAATTTTAAACAAAATATATGTTAAGCGGCATTTATAAAAAAAAATTCCGTGATAGTATCTCTCAATATACGTGCCATTTTATACTTTTGAAACTATTTAATTTGGAATATTTTAGTATATTATTCACTGCAAACATTCAATAATGTTTCATTTAATACTTCTTTGCAGTATCTAGTACATACAGAAAGAAAAACAAAGATTTTTTACATTATTAAATAATTTTTTTTTTCAAAATTTGAATAATTAATTTATTTCAAAAACCAGCGTTCGCAGAGGTGTGATAAATTACAAAATATATTCTCTTAGTAGTGTGATGTCAAAGTAAAAATATCAGCCCAACATGCTTACCCTGCTATACTTTTTTATACAGAGTGGTTCATATGCTCTGGCTTAAGAAAGAAATAGGCAAAATCGATAAAACCCCCGTATCTTGGTAATGAAGGTTGTTAGACCCATTAACCATTAGTTATTTGAAACCACCTAGGTGTGCCACATCCACAATTAATGTATGTACATTTCTCTATAAAACACCCTGTATAAAAAACCTGTTACATTTATAAACTAGCCTACTCTAGCTGGTATAATTATACTACTACTATTATTATTATTATATGTATTATAAATTACTGTCGCCTTTATCAATATACACAAATCTAAAGGAATTAAAGAAGGGTTGCAGTCGTTTCGGTCTGTCGGCCGCCCTCTAGTCACAGGACAAACGTTAGGCAGGTCAGAAGGAAGTCGACAGCATAACAACTACCGGTCATGTGAACCGCTAGTTTATTGTTACGGAACTCAGTTTGTCTTTTTCACGTTCATCTACAAAATCTCGCTTAACAAGTTGCTTTGATTTGCTTTCGACATGCCCTTGACGTGTTGAATCTGTCAACCGAACACACACGCTTTGTTTGACTTGTTATTTCCGATTTGTTTCCCATTGTTGTATTTTTTAGAAACGCTTCCAGGCTGGTTCCAGAAATGCAATACTGTTGCATTCTTGTAGAGATTATACTGCATTACGTTTTACGGCATCGGGTATTTCTTACAATAGCAAGGGAGAGGTCCTTTAATGTAAATTGTGATAGGTATTACTCCAGTAAATTTTCTGATAATAAAGAAACAGATCCCCGAAAAATGGGATCGTTTCAGCGAGCCCCCAACTAATATTTTATATCAAATTTATAAGTTTCCACATCACTGTACATACCGGGTGTAACAGGATTATGGTACACTCCTTTTTTTCCTATAGTTCTGAAGATACACGATTGAAGTTTGGAACATCCTATACAGGGTATCTCATCAGGAACTGCGTCGATCGATATAGGGAAAAGTACGCACCAGAAAATTTTGAAAATTTAGGGAGCTACTATCGGCAGTGTGGCCCATTTAACTAAAATAATTACAAGCATCTGGCACTTAGGGTTACACCGGAAGTCGATACCAACTTGCTTATTTTAAATGGAATACCCTATATATTTTAGGGTTTTCGAAAAGTGCATACAATTCTGAGTCAAAAACATATAGAATACCTATGCCTAAACCTAGCCGTTTCAGAGATGACATTTAAAAAGAAAAATGACAGGATGGTTTACAATAAACCTTTATAACTTTATTCGTGTAAAAGATGCTTATTCGCTTTTTGGCATGCAGAAAGACCATAAGGTGAGCTACGCTCTATAGTTTAAAAGAAATTCAATAATAGTATACCAAGTGTTCCATTTTTGACGTTAAATTTTGTAAACTTCAAACCGCGAAAACTTGCTTAAGTCAAATGGAACACCCTGTATATTTTTACATCAAGTTATGTATAATTAAATTCCTTTTTTTCTGTGGGGGTTTAAGTTACAACTTTTTGAAATATTTGCGATTTTCTTAGAAATTCAAGAATCTTTAGTAAAAATTTTATCAAATTAGCCATGATTAGAAACAATCAGTAATGTCAGTCATTCTCTTATGTCAAAAAAATGCCACCGCATTTAAATTACACCCACGAAGACTTTTTTGAATTTGTTTATTAATTATAAACAACGTGATAAAGTAATATCAAGAATTTGTAGTACATTTGTTACTAGATATCCACAAAAACGGAAAATAACACTAAACACTGTAACATGCCTATTAATTGGATTGAAGACAATTTGCATAAACTAAAATAGCTAAGATAAAATCAACTAAAAACATAATTCCATTTTAATTTAATAATTGTTCAAAATTCCACCCTCGAACCTCCACATATTTTTCGTACCTTCGATTAGTTCTTCATGGGTAACTCTTCTAATTGAATCCTGTGATAAGTTTTGAAATGCATTTCTTACTCTCTGCATACAATCTTCAATAGTTATTAATGGGCTCTCAAAAACTTTATTTTTAATAGTGCCCCAAATAAAATAATCTAAAATTGATAAATAGTAGTAAATAGTAAAATTCTCCCTTTGAAATTGAAATGAAAGAAATACTGCCAATATACCCTGAGCATTTTAAGATAGCGTTAGCATGCTCTCGTCGCCTGGATTGCCAACATAAAACGTTAAATCGTTGTATTCTTTCTATTGACGAGAACGAAAAATGAAAACAAAATGCTTCGTCTTAAATATCATATGGTTTTAATATATAAAATTACAGATTATACTGATGCGTATTTTTTTTTATTAATAAGAAATAGGATTGTTTCATTTGGTGTCATTTTATGACACTAAATAATCTTATTTCCTGTAATTTTACATATTCAATCTATATACTATTAAGATGAACCATTTGTTATCGTTTTTCGATATTAATAAACAGAAAAATATTAACAGCGATTTATAGATTTGAGTTGATTATCTGATGAAATTACATATAAAGTGAATTCATTCATTAATCAACTAATGTCGTTATAGGCGTCTGAGGTTTGATTTAAAAAGTTTTTTTAATTAATCGACAGTCGAAGGCGACTTTTTAATCACTTACTTAAGTAAATATTTAAAACTACTGTAAATAAACAGATACCAAAATACGAGGAAACAGTGAAATGGTAATGTTCTAAATCCGAACTATTATTTATTATTGGGATAAACAAGACTCAAACGATCTAAAATAGTTTTATGGAAAATTGAGTGGAGAATATATTGGTTGTAAATGTCAATAAAGCCCACCTACTTTTTTAATATGATATATAAACTAGAAGATGCAAGTTTTCTGAAAAGAAGCAGACTGTAAAATAACAATACCATATGATTCAATTACGGTTTCAATGTTACTGGTCTCCGACCAGCTGTAATTTTCTCAAGATGATTCTTAATTAAGGTTTGTCTACTTTATTAAAAAAATATTTGGGATGTAAAATATCTCGTGAAGCACTAATATTTCCCAATTACAAAAAGTTTCCGAACATCACCAGTGGCGTCATACTGCGGGATAGTGATAATTTTTCGTTCATTTGAGAGAGAATCATTTAAAAATGAAAACTTCAAAAACGGTGTGTTTTAGAGGCAATGATCAATTAGCAAACTTTTTTCGAAGTTCTATCGTTTCCTAAAGTTATTGCCTTGGAAACTGGACCACTCTGTCCAGGGTCCATGTTCTTGAAAATTTTTATTTTTTAAATAACAAAGAATGCTTTCAGCTTTGCGAGCAAATTTGGGATATATGGCGGTACTGCCAACAGATATTTTTTTTGGTTCAAACAATTTTATTTCCGTGATTCGGAAAATTAATATGAATCTGAAAGTTAACCTCGAAACTGTACGTCCCATCTTGAGGAATGCTCATAACTCTGATGGAACTATCGACCTATCACCTTACTATTCGTTATTTCAGTTGATTAGATCTTATTTAGGTCGCTTCCATGTTACATATAATTGTTTAAATTCAACCTCCTATATTAAATCATTAGGAGTTCCACAAATATCTAACCTGGGGCCGCTGTTGTTTTCTTTGTTTAGAAATGATTTAAGGTGGTTGTCATAAATTGTGTCGCAGATGATTTGAAAATCTTTACATTAATTAAGTTCGATGATGACAGTGGCAAATTGCAAGCCATGTTGGACAATGTGGTGCACTACTTACAGCCTACATCGCATCGTTTTAATTTAAACATTTCTAAATGTCTAGGTTCATACTTGTCCGTAACCTAGATACAATTACATAACACTATCTATAGGTGCCCATTTCGTGTCGAAGTATGCAGGTATTAATAATTGCTTCTGAAAAAAAGTTCATGGTATCTGTACCCAATTTATCCCTAATATTATACAGGGTATTCCATCCAAAAGTAGGCACCCTGAATACCTTTGGAGATAACATTTTTTGAAAAATTGGTGAAACACGGCGACCTTGTTTCCAAGGGGGACATATTTTAATGTAATACTTGTATACCTATCATCATCCCTCTACCTTACACGGCCACCCCTCAAATAATTCAAATAGCAAAAGGGGTCGAGTGATACATCTTTTGAAAGGCCCTTCAATTCCCTACATAACTGTGTATTTTTTAAAACTTTTATCGATTCGTTCCTGAGAAATAATTGTTTCATTATTTTAGGTTCGGGAAATAAAAATAAAAGAAGCAGTTTAAATTATCGTATGTATTGTTCAAAATGACCCCCACCGACTTCCATACAGTAGTATAATCTGTCTTGAAATTCTGTACGAACATTTCTGAACACATCTGGAGTCAATAAACGGCATTCTCGAACAATTCTTTCGCGTAACTCTTCCAGAAATCCGGGTTTTGTTGCAAATACCTTCGATTTCAAATGTCCCCACAGAAAGAAATCCAAGGGAGTTAAATCGGGTGACCTAGCGGGTCACTCCACAGGACCTTTCTTCCAATCCATCGCTCAGGAAACCGATTATCCAAAAATTGACGGACTGCTATAGCAAAATGTGAGGGTGTCCCATCCTGTTGAAAAAACAGTTCGCCCTCTAAAAGATTTTCGTCTTCCTCGAGGATTTGGGTAATCATTTGGTCGATGTTATTTTTTAACAGATCGAGGTACCTTTCGCCATTTAAATTGTCAGGAATAAAAAACGACCCGACAATGTGATCCCCTAAGATGCCAGCCCAAACATTTAACTTCTAAGGTCTTTGAGTATGAGTTTCCATGAACAAATGTGGATTGGTTTCACTCCAATACCTACAATTGTGCCTGTTTACCTCCCCATTTAACTGAAATGTCGATTCATCAGAAAAACCGTTTAATTGTTCACTAAAAATATCACAGAATTCAAGCCGACGATTGGGATCATCTTCGTTTAATTCGTGTACCAATTTATATTTATATGGATGAAATTTGTGGGCCTTTACAATTTGATGAATACTGCTTCGTGATACACCGGAAGCCTCAGCTACTTTCCTGATCGATTGAGTATTATCCATCTGCAAATGAACCAGAACTGCCACTTCGACTGCTTCATTCCTAATCGGTCGCTGAGTTTCATGTTTTTTGTTTCCTACAGAACCTGTTTCCATAAATTTTGTCAATAATTGTAAAACATACTGAGAACCAACCCTTCTATTTGGGTGATTTCTATTGAATATACGCTCCGTAGCTCTAACACAATTATCGTTTTTAAAATAAATGCTGACAATTTCTATTCTCTCCTGAAGGGTATAAATCATTTTGAGAACTCACTCTGGTAAAATGTATCTCGATTTAAAATTGGTTGTGAACAAATTAATGTTCAAGGACTATCAAATACTTATGAGTCTTTTATTTATTCTAAAACCAAACGGACAAGGAAAGTGCTTTTTGTCGAAAAAAACTCGTGTTGATTTGAGAGTACTAAAAGATGTAGTTTTTTTATAAATTCCAATACCCAGTGCCGTGTATTTTAGATTTTTTTAAACGATTTCGATTGTGTGTAACTCGACCCCCTTGCCATTTGAATTTTTTGAGGGGTGGCCGTGTAGGGTAGAGGGATGATGATAGGTATACAAGTATTACATTAAAATATGTCCCCCTTGGAAACAAGGTCGACGTGTTTCACCAATTTTTCAAAAAAATTGTATCTCCAAAGTTATTCAGGGTGCTTTCTTATGGTTGGGACACCCTGTATAATAGTGCAGGTGATTAGATTACAGAATTTCTCATAAGTAAGGCTTGGAACATTTTTACAGTTTATACATTTTTATTTCAATGATAAATTTGGGACTGATAATGATCTTATGATTAATTAATATATATGTATCTGGACAATTTGACGGAGATAATCCAGCTAAAATGTCACTGTCATTAAGAAAAAGCCACTGTTTTCAAATGTCTAAATATTACAAGGAATTCAATATCGCCAACTAACAAATTAGACAAATTGACTAATATCCATTACAATCTGTCTATTTATATTACATGGTTTGTTATTTATTCATCTGTCAAATAAAAACGTATATTTTTATTGTATGTATATTATTTAGAGGAATTTTATGCACGCTAAATTACCTAAATAACTAGTTTATTTCTTAATTTTACCGCAAAGTATGTTAAAGAATAACTTTTTTATTTAACATTCCTTTGTTTATTGCTATAATTTACACAAAATTTATATAAACTATAATAATATTTATAGACTGAAACAAACACATTTTTTTCAGCAAATGTAAAAACTAGGTATTTCATCTGCAATTTGTTGTCTTAATTAAATTTTAAAATACTGGCATTTACTGAAACCAATCTTCCATTCCACAGTTAACGGTCCCATGAGCCAGATTTACCGATATTCACTTTCTATTTAATATTAAACGATATTAAATTTGCGATAAATCTGTCTATTGGTGTTTTCTTCGAAAAAAAAAAAAAAATACCCTCGACAAACCTAAAATCCGGATTCAGGACCTCAAAATAAGAAAAAAGTTTCCTATGGAGGTATGTCCGGAAACGATTCGTTAAAGAGTTATTTCTCTCCAAATATGGAGGCTAAAATTAGGTTTTAATTTTTTTTCAAATTTGGAAAAAGATAAAAAAAAAACGATTTTCGGTAAATTTTCTACTAATAGGAACACTTCTAAAGGGCATTTTTTCAATCATCCCTTATCGTCAAAATGGGTGAAATCGGCAAGCTCCATTTTATTTTTTTATTCGTACTTTTTAATGAACCCGAATTTCATCATATAAAAATGTGCCTCGAATAGCTTGATTCACTTAGTAACTTTTTTTGTCTCTTTTTAGTTCCATCTTTGGAGGAGCGTAACTCTTAACGAAGCGTTTCCAACGTACCTCCATAGGAAACTTTTTTTCTTATTTTGACGTCCTGAATTCAGATTTTAAATTTGTCCAGTTAATCCTGAAATATCTTGTATATACAATATGTTTTTAAAACAGGGTTCCAATCTTCTACAGCATGGGCCCAGAAGTCACGCACACACCCACCTGTATAAGCCGTCTGGGCCCGGGTCAGCGCTAGGGCCGACCGGCTGGACCTCTATCTAGACCGCCCTCATTTTGCACAAAACCAGCTGCCTTACGTCCCGGAAGACAGTCACACTTCCGCTGGGGTAGCAGGTCTGTAAAATGCTGCCCAAACCAACAGTCTCTTTCCTGACCTTTCTTCTCTTTTTTTTAAAAGGCAGAAAAGGAGAGGGCTGCAAAGGAACCAGTACCCACGACCCGCCACAACTCTTCTTCCAAATAGGGATACCCGCAAGGGACAAAGGTTCTTCTTCTATGACGACTGGGTCCCGTGATGCGTCGGAGGCCACGGGAGGACTGACCGCTCAGTTTTTTCTTCCTTCTGCCCTCTACCCTACACCCGTAGCGAGGAGGAAGACGTGAAGCGGGGAATAAAAAGTCCGCTTTTCATTTTCTGGATGCTCAAAAAGGACCTAGAATTCCCCGCTTTGGGAGCATGATGCCTACGCCCAACCGGCCGCCCATGGTCTGGTTTTTCCACTGCCCCTCACACGGGGCGGGAAGTAAACCGGAGAGAACCCCACCAAAAGGGAACAATGGAAACTAGATTACCCAATGTCACTTAAAAGAGGTGTGGATTTCCTAACTCGGCCTTCTTCCACCGCTTTCCGGAACTCTAACCCCCGACCGAGAGGATTACGGTGGGAAACACCCCCTGACAAGCCATCCCGCGGAGGGGTCAGGTGTGGGGCGTGTCTTTTCTTTTTCAAACCCACAGCCTCTTTTTCTTTACAGGTTTTCTACCAGCAAATCTTTCGACGAACTCCTGCTTTGTTCGAAGCTGGGACCCCCTCAATCGAATCCGGGACAGCGGGTAATATCGAGCCGGTAGGAAAGGATACTCTGGACACTCATCCTTCCCCCCCCTCTTAAACCGTGGGGTGGAAGCCCTGGAAGTCCTCTCCTTTTCGGGCCGACTCGTGAAAATAAGTCAAAATATACATAAACATGTAGCATAAAACGCACCCCTAGGGCACTGGCGGTTCTTCTATAGGGTCATTTGGTCAATGACCTCCCAGATACAAATAAAAAATAGAGCTATTCATTTTCTGAAGTTTAAAAATATATAATATATATATATATTTTTAATATTCTTAAAAATATATATATTTTTAAACTTCAGAATATTAAAAATATATATATTATATACTATTTTTAAACTTCAGAAAATGAATAGCTCTATTTTTTTTTGTATGTGGGAGGTCATTGACCAGATGACCCTATAGAAGAATCGCCAGTGCCCTAGGGAGTTAAAGGCACCTTAAGGAGTTCCGGTGAAATTGTTTTTTTTTTATTATTTGAAGAAAGGTAAAAGATAAATAGACAATATTTTTTACATTTACTTAATTTTTCATGCTGAATAAGATGCGTTAGTTCGCTTTTGGTGATTAAAATCTTGGTGTACCATAAATTTAGAATTTTTGGACATTTTTTACTTAAACAAGACCCTTAATTTTCAAACTCAATTTACTCGATAACAGTTGCCGATATCGACTGAAACAAAGAGGGCCTTCTATAAGTAAAAATGTCCAAAAATTGTAAATTTACGGTAAAAACTAAAAGAATGTTAAACAAAAAAAAATTACAGGATGAAACACCCTTGCTCCCCCCCTCTAAAACGGACGCCCATGATTTTATTAACCAAAAATGAACTAGCGAAATCCTAGACAATAAATAGTGCTTACTCAAACTATTCTATTACTTTCCAATTCCATAAAACAGTCGTTGACAGTAATAACTAAATTAACAACTATTACTAAAACAGAATTTACATGTAGAATAAACATAGAAATTAATTTGCTGTACAATATACCTCATTTAATATAGAAACACGAGAATTATGGTAGGCCAAGCATGATATTAAGAATAAATCACACACTTTCACTAGAATTTATATGTACTTCATTTATTCATCATCATTACAGTTATTAACACAAAACAATTTGTACACACAATCTTCTATAAGCATTTAAATGTTTTAATGCAGTTTAAGATCTTTTTATTAGTAAAACAGATTACAGTTCAGTCGTTGGCATAAATTCTTCTAGAGTCAAGGTTTTGATTTGTTTACATGTGTGTAGGTATATCTTAATATAATGCATTTCTACAAATTGATTGCTGTGATCTTAAATGCACAACCCACCTACAAGACAATCGTAGGAATTTATGGATGCTAATATTATTTCAGAATTATGAGAAATAAACAGCAGGTGAGGCTACATGATCGACAGTGCGGGGTCCCCAAACTAAAAGTCAGTTTTCGTTTGATATCGAAACAAGAATTTCTTTCTAACTGCACTTGTTTGGAGGTGGCAAGGTGGCTCTAAACCATCAGTATCAGTATATCGGCATGTCAAAATAAAACGATTTATATCAGCTTGATTTTCGACGACACTTTGTGGCTAGATTGGTACGTGTCTTCAATTATGGTATACACTATGTATATTGAAATATTAGACATAGTAAACTGAAGGAAGACATAAATTTGGCAACGAATTGCTCGTAGTATGCTGGCCACTCTGGCCCTCGACATGCACACTCCCGAGAGCAAACAGTCGACGAAGCACGAACACGAAGAAGGAAGAGCACCAGAAGAGAAAGGCCCCAGTCGGCGGGGTCCAACAGGCCAGGACCGGGGGAGGTCTGTCGAAACGACCACACCGTTCACATTTGTAGACGGGGTTACCGGTCAAGTAGACCCACCGGTCCGAGGTTGATCTAGACCTACAGCGATCCATCCAAGGAATATTGGCGCTCTAGATGGAAAATGAAATGGCCGATCAGCAACGGGTTGTTTGCCTATGGTTACATTACAATGTTGCCATTTAAGAGACCCATGTCTAATAAATAATTCAATACATATACATATACCGTATAGTGTGTTCTAGAAACCAATGGCAATATTTAACTTCGAATTATGGGGGACCAAACATCCGCCTTCGGTCAAAGAACCCCTATCAAGTTTTTATAATTCTGTGTCGCACATGACGCGTCTAAAAGTCACACAAAGATTTCTTGCCGCACAGAAAGTTGGTAACAATAGTTTCAGAAAACTACCTAAAAGACGACGTATTTTTTGGATCACCAACACGGCTTATGTTTTCGCTACATGAACATATATCAGCAACTTAATATGTTTCTCTATTTCTGTCAGACGAATCTGCAAAGAGACGACACACCCTTTCTATAAACAGCTTTCACTTCTTTTCTTTTTGTTTATTTTTGTTTTTTAAATTGCTGCAAAATTTTTTCCAAATTATAAGAAAACCATCAGTAAATTGCGGAACATTATATACACAAATAATATTCTTGTATGTAAAAATATGCGGAGCTGGACATTCCCGTTATCTATTTCAGTATTGTTTGGAGATGAGCCTTTTTTTACTGTGGCAGTTTAGCTCGCCGTAGCATATCAACATTCTAAATTTATATACACAATTTTACACTATACCTCTTTTTTCAGTGTTGTTTTATACTTTTCGTTAGCGACGTATGCTTCTGCATGCGTCGATAATTCTATTACTGATGTTATTATACAATTTAAACTGTTTTGTTTAGGTGTTGTATTTTTTTATTTGTTATTTTTAAGCCCGGAGTGGCCCCGCTCCATCCGACCTAACAATTGCCTCGTCGCTCTCATACGCGGGGATGCTAGGTCGGCATCGGACCGGGTGTCCAGCGAGGAACACATACTCTTTTCATTTTTAATTGTAAAATAAATATTTCTGATTTGATTTCATTTAAACTGGACCCCAGTGAATTAGGCCTATAGAGGAAACCACTTACGCGCCAACAACTCTACCTCAAGGGTGGTGCGGAAATAACCTTGAAATACGAAGTGGGCAGTTCTCGTGAAAATATTTGAAAATTGAGCGAAAAATGTAAAAGCGAGAAAGTTATGGACGTATTCGATAGAAAAATCCCCTCTCAACAATTTAAATGCTCCTGATTTTTCGCATTTTTTATTTCAACAGATAAATGAGATGAATCGTATTTGGGGTGGTTTTCTCAATTTTAAGGAATAAACCGAGGGATAAACATAGGTGAGAGAACTTTATTTTGATCAGTTCTAACGCCTTCAACAATATTCCCCTCAAATTTTAAAATGTGTCTGAATTGTTTCTGTTAATAAAACATAATTTGTCTGGATACAATCCCTATTTATTTTAATCTATGTATGTTACGTGAAGAAAGACGCTTCTTATGATGAGCTACAGAAAATTTTATATGGATTTGCCAAGAAATTTCAATACGGATTTATTTTAATTTTTATTTCGGATAGGAAAACAATTTTTATACCAGGGTCGAAGACATATTATTGTTAGACTAATAGTTATTTTATTTAAGTCTGGATTCAATATATTAATTTGTAAATAAGTGTGTTATTCATAAGTAAGACATTAATCAAAATTTTCATTAAATTTTTACCATGAGCGTTTAAATTGACATGACCAAGTTTCTTTTATTCTTTTGTGGATTAAAATAATTAAATTGTCTGTCCAATATTCCGCTTGTTAACCACGTTAATTTGCACATTTTCACTGCAACGAAACTGCTATTATATATATACGTAGCATAGCTATAATTAAGTAGGCAGCAGATATGTAAGTGACATTTATAAAGTCAATATACTTTGCCCCATAAATAACTAATAGGTACAAACTAACAATGGGTACCAGAATAATTAGACGGTTGCAATCATTCATTTAAAAAATGATAGGGTACGTCAGACACTATTATTATTACTTAAAACTTATTACATAAAAAAAAACTTTCTAAAATATTAGGATTTAACAGTCGATTTAACGCTATAAACTACTATAGGCGAATATTTCAAAAACGGTAAAGCACAAGAAACAAATGAAAAAAATGTATCTATTCTGTATCAGTTGTAAGCCATTCATTAAAATTTTAATAACTTATGTTAGACAGTTTTGAACTACAGTTAGAACATTTTGATACTGAAAACGTATTTTGCGAGTGAAAATGGCCAGTGCTTCAATTTTCTCTTCTGTGAAACGAGTAAGCAAATATGCATTGTCAGTCAACGAAAAGATTATAATTATCCTCAACGAACACAACACTCTTAACACCAGAATCTGACAAGTTGTGTTAATAGTGTAATTGAGATGCGTTCAAAGATGACGGGGGTTAAAAAATCTATCATAATATACAGTCTCTTAAGTGAAAGAAAAAGTTGAGGTTTCAAATTACCAACACCATCTCCTTAAAGAACAAATATAATTATGGATGAAGACAACAGAAATGTCATCGGAAGAAAAGTACATTCGTTCTATTTCGGACTACATAAAACATGTTTTAATGTGCAAAAATTTTTATTTAATTTCATTTAAGAGCCATACAAACTATTTTAGACTAAAAAAAACCTTCTTTAGACCAATGGTTTTTGATATTATTACACCCGTTTCGAAAACAGCCTACTATGTAAAACATTTTTTTGCATATTAAACCTTTCGGTGACCAAAAAAAAAAATGTTGTTAATAGTATCTTAACTTCATAAAAACCACGTTTAAGCAATAACTTGATTTTCAAAAGAAATGTCAAAAAAATATTAGTGACATTTTTGAAACGACAATTTGAAATGTCAAAAAAAATATATTAGCGACATTTCACCAATGTGACTTTTTGAAATGTCAAAAATTACTTTTTCAAAAAAAATATATTAGTGACATTCCATCAATGTGACTTTTTTGAAACGCCAAAAAATTACTTTTATTACAAACTCCACATATCGAGTTTTTTTTGAAACGTCAAAATATGTCTTTTTTGAAACGTCAAAAAATTTGACTTTTTTGAAACGTCAAAAATTACTTTTATTATAAACTCCACCACACGTCGAGTTTTACTACGGTGAGGAAGTTCTGATCCCCAAATAATTGGCAGCGGTTTTTTAATTGTATAGGTGTCAGTTGTTTTAATGAGTCTGACATAATATCGGCCATAAAAAAACTAGCAAATAAAATAGCGTCTGGCCACGACCTATTACCAAGCATTGTTGTCAATGACTGTGCACACGTCCTCGCCGTGCCATTGCTAATTTTATTTAATTTAATTTTAATATCATGCACATTCCGGATGTCTGGAAATTAGCAAGGGTGTGCCCTATATTAAAGTGTGATAAAGCAGATAATATACAGAATTATCGGCCAATTGTTATTTTGTGCAATTTTGCAAAGGTCTTTGAGATGTGTCTGTATGTGTACATATTTCTTCAAGTAAAGTCCATAATCTCGCCACAACAACAAGGTTTTATTGAAAAAAAGAACAACAGTTTCTAATCTTCTAGAAATAACAGGTAATTTCTAATGCAATCGATAATCTAGGTCAAGTGGATGTTATATATACAAACTTCTCAAAGGCTTTTAATAAAATAGTACATACTTTCTTATTAGCCAAATTGGACTAGTACGGCTTCAATAGCCCTCTAATCTCGTTAATTACTTCGTACCTTAATAATAGAAAACTTTATTTCAGCTACAATGGTTTCAACTCCAATACATATATAGCGTCATCTGGTATTCCACAAGGGTCCAACCTAGGGCCCTTGTCTTTATCATATTTATTAATGACTTAATATCACTTCTCAACTGCGGTAACATCCTTTTTAACCTATAACTAATTCTAAATAATAATTGAAGTGCCTAAAATAAGTACATGTTTCCTACAATCTGTTATAGAATAATTAATTAACTGTTCAATATTATTTCTTCACTATTAGTTTGGATTAGAATTTATCACCCATATAGTTATAGAATAACTTACAATCAATTTATTTATATCTTACAGTGCCCTGAGGATGGTAATAAATTATACCGAAAAGTCGGCAAGTTAATACAATAGTGTTTTAATTACATTGGACCTAATAACCCAAAAAATTTGTACTTAGTTGCTATTAATCACCTCTCGTAACTTCTGTTGTGCACAGTCAGTTTTTTTTTTGTAATGTATTATTTTATAGTTTTTAGATTAGTTGATAAGTTATTATATTACTTGTATTTATATTCGTAAATATGTGTAATGTTTATATATTTATACTCTTTTTTTCTTGTCCTGTAATTGGATTTTATCTCTTGGGCAATAAAATTTCTTCATATTATTATTAAACATTTCAATAATTGTCATATTAACCACTGCGACCAAATAAGTGCGCTGCAATGGAAAAATAAATGCACTGTCGGTTATTTACATATACTCACGTCTACGCCACCGCCCCGAGGTATGACCCCTAGTTCAACCCTTCACCCTCAACCTACTGGCAAAAAGTCGAGACCACATACTTCTTGCACTGGTATCATAGATTATTACGGTTTCAACTTCTTTACTAGCAAGTAAAAATTGCGGGCGACGGTCCACCAGAATCTTGAATTCCCCCACATTTGCCACATGATTAAATGTTCCGTCATTTTGTCTATTGCTATCAATTTTTTTTTGTTTTAATGTGTCCTCAATTTTTTCGAATAGGGGTTAATTTTCGATGTGCAGTCGTCCTTTACTCACTGGATGCAATGCGATATCCATTCGTTTGTTTCATGAGTACTTAATACGTAATACAGGTTCGTTCCTTGCGACGCTGTTGAATTGCTCGAAATTTGGCCCAATCTAATTATAACTAATTGGCAGCGTTGATAATGATGACGAGGACTTTGTAGAAGGTGGTTTATTAGTATTCCAATCAAATCGTGGTGGTGACTACCACGAAGATATGAATGCATATGATTTTCATGATTATTTTGGTTGGACCGCTTCACCTCCTAGAGCTACATAGTTCATCCTCACCTTGTCCGATGATCTAGATGACAATGTGTCAATTGACACTTTGTGTACTGGCAGTCAATCCCAAGTCACAGAATATCCACACAGTCCCTGACAGACAGATGTCTAGCCCCGAGGGTGACAAGATGGCGAAGAAAGAAGACGAAGACAGAAGAGCGCCAGAAGAGGCCCTAGCCAGCAGGGTTCATCAGCCAGGACCAAGGGAGGTTGGCCGAAATCTTCGACACCGCGCACATTTGTGAGTGGGGCCGTTTGTAAAGTAAGCGAACCCGCCCTGCCCGAGGCCGGTCCAGGTCTACAGCGATGACTAGGGTAAAAAGGCAATAGTCCTGCCTGGCCATAGCATCCGAGACCGTCATCATGCCAAATGGATATTGGTGCGTTGCTCAGTGGTCGTAACGGACAATGCCTGGCTATCCCACCACTCGAGAAAAATTGAAAAAAGTACCAACATGTTCTTGACGATAAGCTGAAGTTGCTCAGTGGCTTACAAAAAAAAAAAAATAAATTTTAAGGGAAATACTGTGCAGAAAAAAACTACGGGTACATATCTACCTCTTATTTAATAAATTTACGTACCTATATTTAGAAATGAACTGAAAAATTAACACCAGCTAATTATCAGCACTAAATAATGAGGAAATACACTACTATAAATACAGAAATGTGGCAACCAAATTAAAGCGTTATAAATAACCAGACTTGTTTAGCATTTTACAGCAGTTGCAGTAATTTAAATAGTTTTTGTTTGTGCAATTACGGATTTAGTACGGTATTAAACGACAATATGGGTTTAGTTGCTAGAGGACTACATTATTTGTAAACTTAACGAAATAGTCAATTAACTGAACATATACAAGTAAAATCTGACACTCTTAATGTTCTAAAGTTAAATATGGGATGGGGGCTATTATTGTCAATGTTATTGAACGAAAGAAAGATCAAATTTCTCCTAGACGTCCCGAATTTGCCTCTTGAAACGCAGATTTTTTTAAATGACGTATTTAATCAATAGGCCTCTATCAAACTATCAAATTATGACCAAAACAATAGCATCTCTACATTACTCTCACTATTGTCACCCTATTCATAGGGAACAATTTTAATGTAGAATCAATAATATGGGTACCAACACAAGTTTTACATTTTTTTTTTAGTTTAGGATAAGACGTGACCCAGTCCGTTGACTGAAACTTGCCAACACTAAGGCCCGGGCCAACATCCGGCTTTTAAAGTACAGTACCTACACACATTTATTTTTTAAAGGTACGGCTACGGTACAGCACGACATAAAAAAAACCGTGTGTGTGTATATGGTAGAATTGAAAGCACTCATATTCTAGGGCAATTATTCGCGATGGATGTGTATCGGAGAAAACCTGTAATTTTTATTTACATTGTGTGGAAAAATAGAAAACGACAATGTTGGGTTCTTTCATATGTTGTTTCAAGACTCACTAGAAGAATATTTGCTACACTTTTTGAGAATTTAAGAACACCCTAGCTGGGTCTAGATTTGAACATTTTTGCCCGAACGAACAGAATAAGGTGAACGCGTAGAGTTTAATTCGATAGCATCTTCACGTGTCTCCGAGGCGATTCGAACTTCTTCTAAATCAAAATTCCTCAAAAGAAAATATTGTTCTCCAGAGCATTCATTCCGGACGGGAATATAGTGTTTGTGGTGTTCGTAACATGCGCGCTGAAGACCACGTTCTGATTATTTTTATTAGTTTGGTTTTGAATTTTGATAAAAATGGAGAAGAATGAGAAAAGTCTCTATAGTTAATCGATATTTATGAACAGTACCCGGTGTTATGGAACCCTAAACACAGTTTTTATGACAATAAAATAAAAAAATACGATGTATGGGTCAGTATTTCGGATATAATTGGTTGTTCTGTTAATAAAGAGAAAAAAAAAATGCTTCGGCCCTCTGCTGTTATTCTTGTAAAATTTTGCAAACGTATGTAATCTATTTCACGATATAATGGGTTATCGCTGCGATGTCCATACAACTTTCGTATCCAAGTTTTCATAGATTTTTTCTTTTTAAATAATTTGCAAAGTATGAAAAAAGCGCCTGTTGCCACCGTCATGTCAATTGTATCCATATTTTCTTTTATTTTCTATCAGTTTTTAATAATAATTTGCACAGAATTAAAAACAGCGCCCGTTACCATTTAGTCTACTTAATAAATTAAATTACGAACATGGGAACATAATGAATACGACGAACGTGCCGATTGCAACGAGCTTTTGTTCGAATTATTTGTTCGTGTTTGTTCTTGAGCGCTCGACTCGTTCTGTTCGTTGGGGGCAAAAATGCTCAAATTTGGATCCAGCTCTAAATTTTGTTTACTACTTCCGAATGAGTGTTCAGCCATTTGACGAGCTTGCTGGGAGAATTACTAGAAAGATTAAGTCACAAGCGTTTTGTGTGAAAATACCAGCAAACAAATGTAATGAGATGCGTTTGTTTAAGGTACCAAGCGGCGCCGTGGGGAACTGCGGCAAATAATGCACACAAGGCGGCCGTGCGATACCACAACGTTGCCGGAGGTATGTGTGTATTATATTCGTTTTATCAATTTTAAGAATTGGGATTGCTTCTGAAATCACATATAAAATCTCATAAGTCACATAGTTTACACAGAATCAACAATTCGTCATTTCTATAGGTATCCATTTACACTTTTTTTTTCAGTTAACACCGTTGCGTAAAAGTTACATATGAAAATTTTAAAGGATTTTAAAGAAAATCAAATAGTTAAAAGCATAGATTTAATTTACATAGATAGTCCATCTTTATGTAAATATTTATCTGAGTATCTATCGCTCCAAATCTTAGACCCCGAAATGACAGCAAATGCGTATAAATGGTTTATTATAACATATTTACAGTTTCTAAATTAACAAAATCCCAAACAAAGAACTGCTCACAACAATATAAAAATTGTGGGGTCCAGATTTTAGTTACGATAAATTTCAACATGGGATGGAACTATCTATGTATAATTTAAATCATGGTTAAAAGTGAGTTTTCTAGAAATATTTGTAATAAAACGTAGCGAGCTTTATTATAGGATATATTTATTATCAGTAAAAGCGATTTTACTTTCGAGTTAATATAAAAGTAATAACATATTTCAGTTATTATATTAATTCATATCATGATGTAAAGAAAACGAATGATAAATTGCTACTATCATTAAATCTATAAAATTATTTGTGGTTTAATCTGCTTATTTAGTCCGAAAATAAAAAGAACCTAAATATCCGACCTGGCCCAGTCCAACCCTGCACCCAAATTACTAAATGCTATTTCCACGTACTTTTAATTGTTAACCTGCAAATTACACATGAATAAATATGCTTGTAGTAGTTCTTAGAAACGTTTTTAGCATCTGCTTGGTAATTCTTAAAGGTACATAATTGAAATTTCAACATGTCATTCGTCAAGGAAATAAAATATGCTTCGTTAAAATCATGTTGACATGCCAGCGAGCAACACTAATTAGTGATTGGTAATTATTTACAGATTGGTGAGTTTGTTTAACTTTGTAGCTAAATCAGAGAAACCAACATAAAAATTCGACAAGAAGTTTTAAACAGGAAACGAATAAGTAACTTAAAGTTTACTCGTTTTGTGTGCGAAATAATGGAATGCGGCACTTTTGATTGTTTCTTTTTTAAGCGATTTTTGGTGACTTACTTGTTATTATAAGTTATTCAATAGCGAATGGTGCGATACGATATTATTAAATATTGCGAATTCTGCTTTATATTTTAAAAAGAGGTTTTGCCTTGAAATTCCGTTTTCCATAAAAAAAAAAACAGGGGTTGGGGAGAACTAAAGGCTCAGTCCACGACTAGCACCCTGTGTTTACTTAGGTGCTTACTTTAAACAAATTCACTACTGATCTATTCAGGCAAGTAAACAATGTTTTATTATTTTTGTCGACATTTTTCCAATAAGTACTACTCTAGATAAATCTTTTACATACAGTTAATTGGGCACTAAACAACGAAATTTATTAAGATAATTTGTGTGCTTATTTACTTTATGAAATACCTTTTATCATTTAATAAATGTTTTATATATATAAAACTTGTCCGTTTCAACGCTACACCAACGACTGCCTGCTGTATTTAAACAGCGTCCATAAATCACTTTCATTGACAATTTAATCTGTGAAAGCAGTGGCCCAGTATAGTAACGGCCTTGGCTCGGGCCTTAAATACATTTAAGTTGATTCGGTTTTTAATTTGAAGAACTTATTTGTAGACGACAGTTCGCTGTGTCTGGAACAATAAAGCGACAACAATAGTATTGAATTAATAATGTAAAATAGATGCAAGTCAAAGCTGGAATTGCTCTATATATGGTGGAAAAAGGTACCGTTGTAAAAGATCTCAAGATTTTTGCAAAACTTCGCTCTTCTAGGGGACATACTTTAATATCTTTCGAGATACTTTGAATCAAACCAACGCAACTATACTGGGTCATCACGTGAAAATGTAATTTTTTGGAATAACTAGGTTAAGTTATCAAAATGGTGAAAAGACCTTCTTTAACTAATTTTGTTCGCAGAATCCAGTTTTAATAAAAAAAAACAATATATTTCACGTTTAAGAAATATGACATCTTACTTTGTTTTTTTAAATGGAACACCCTGTATATTTTGAAGTAAATCGATTTTCCTCATTTTTCTGATTACTAAAACAGTTTTTGAGATATTTGGATTTTGGCCAAGTATTTCCCAGGATTTTAAAACAAAGTAGCGGTACTTCTGAAATGAAGATGCAGTTTACTCGTCAAAGTAATGTTCCTCAAAAATCAGTATACATCATGGTTAATACTTCTGCTTGTTTTCAAAGGCAACCACATTTAATAAAATCATTAACTATATTTGAATACCAAAATCCAAATATCTCAAAAACTGTTTGAAATAATATGACACATCGTTATTTTTGAAATTAGAAAAATATGTAAAATCTAAATATTTAAAAAAAAACAAAATGTCATATTTCTTTAACGAGATGCGCAATTGTTTTTTTGATTCAAAATTTGGATTCTGCAAAAAAAATAGTTAAGGTCTTTAGACTTTTTTGATAACTTCAAAGACAACCAGGTTATTTCAAAAATGGATATATTTGACGTGATGCCCCTGTACATCTTCAAATACAGTTTTACAATTGCCAATTTTGTCTAAATTCTGTAAATTCTTTTTTCAAACACGACATATGTTTGTCAAATGCATCTTATCTGTAGTCATTATCAAGAAATAATTTGATATAATCGATTCGGTAGTGTCAGAGACAGTGATGTGTTTCCACCTAGGTAACATGCGTGTAAGTTGCGGACGGACCAAGTGGATGAGATATAGTACATGAACAAACCTGTTTTCATCACCATTTTTCGAAAGATGTAAGTACCTGCGATGAGAACACGTTAAAGTGATCGAGCAAAAATCGATTGACCGAAATTCTACATGAAAACTACTTGTATCAAATAGTTAACAAGAAAGAATATAAAATTTTGTTTGTTAACAAATATCTTTCCAAATAAAAATGAGCTACATCAAACATAAAGAGATGATTTTCTATACTGGGATTTTCATTTCTAAGTTTAGTTTTGATTTTAACAATATAAACATACTAGAAAGAGAACCAAACTACCACCGAAGAACAATATATGAAATGCTACAAATTAAAAGACATAATAAAATAACCCAACGATATTGAGAATTTAAGCGAAACATATTTCAGCTTATTAAGTTAAATATAAAGGGGATAATATGTAATACACTTTAAAAAAAATCTTTCCATCAAGTCCACACATAAAATAAATTATTTAACCCTAATAATTCACACCACCAATGTAAGAAAATATCATATCTAATAATACACACATAAATCACATCTCTTCACAGTTAATATAAACAAACCGCACCACTAGTCAGAAAAGTTTCAGTCACATATGTATAAACACTCATCTGCAATAGTTATAAAATGTAAAATTGTACCAAAAAAAATACCAAAATAATCCGTATTTGTAAGTGCATAACATAACATAGCATTATAATTTTTGTGTAATTAATTGTAGTTTATTTAAATGACCGAGAGCCCAGGATATTTCTACATCATTGCTATTAATTAAATTAACGGTCAAGAAAAGCATATAAATATATGTAATTCTTTCAGAAAAGTTCAAACACTGTACGTGTTGATTGATTGCTCTTTTCGGACGCCAACAGTACTTCACACAAGAAATTAATTTTTAATCTGAATCCTGCCAGTCTCTGTAATTATGCATTATGCATTTATTTCTTACATACAATTTTTGTTCACAAAAGATTCATAGTTTAATTACAAACATCTGTTTTAAAGAAATTCATTCATCTAAAATCTGTTTCAACTGTTTAAAAAAAATCAGATATTCCACCCTGTAATCTTGGAGCTCTACGCAGATAGTCGTTAAGACAACTCCACCATGTTTACATAATTGTATTATTTAAATATTACGAAATGTGAGACGAAGTGAGAATCTTAAAAACATGCTGTTAGTTTTAAAGACAAATTTACCTTGAAAATAATTGAGTATGTCTGTGTTGCTTACTTATCATTATCAACATAAATCTGTCTAGGTGGAAAAACAAAATTTATTTTTAAAACAAGACATCGTTAGTATAGAAAAATAAGTATTAGCTGTGTCATCATTTATTTTCTTTTCACCTACTTGAGATTTTTAAAATCCTGGGGAATACTTGACTTAAGTATCCGATATAATGAGATGGGGTGATTTAAAATTACCTCTATTCGTTCTAAAAATAAGAAATTTATAGGCCATTACCAGATAAACTAAACAGACCGTTTCAGACCACATCTCGTACTTGAGATTGTTTATGATCTGCATTTAGTTAAATTCTTGCAGATATTCCTACTTTTGAAATATAAAAAGGTTTAAAAAATGCACTTTCTTGCTCTTTTATAGTTATTGTTTAAACTTTCCAATTTTTCTAATATTCCTTAACCAAAAGGATATTAATTATATACTTTAGATCAGCCGATATTAATCTTATCAATGAATATATCTCTCTTCAGCTGGGACGCACTCCTTATTAATAAACCTGTAATAATTTGTATTTTATAAAAATCATACCTGCATGATTGGTCCCGAATTAACCAACCTATTCGCTGACTATTTTGCAAGTGTTTAATCATAAAAGAAATGCGTTACCAACGACAACCCATCTTAAGTCACTTAAACGTCAAAAGTTGTGTCATAACAATTTCTGAAATCTATTTAAGGCTGTTGGAGCTAGTAAAATGGGCCAGACGGCTTAACTTCCAGCGAGCCTACCTAATTAGATAAGGATCGCAGCTTTGTACTAGCTAAACTAATGGTCATCTCTGCAATCTGATCACTTTCCAGAATGTTTGAATGTTGGTTTTATCATCCCCATACACAAAACGAGTAATACTCGTAAAGCTGAAGTTAAGAATTACTGACCTATTTGTATTCTGAGTGCTATCCCAAAGTCATTTGAGAATTTAGTTAAGAGTACTTAAACTCAGTTCTCACTGGCTCTATCATCCACCAACAGTTTGGATTCATATCTGACAAATCAAGTGAGCATAACTTACATTAATATGTAATTTCGTCGACCTTTTTGGAGGACGAATACGAAATCCATGATATTTATACGGACTTCTACAAAGCGTTCGATAAGGTAAACGTTCTATTAGAAAAGCTTCAATGGTATCAACGGTCTTCTTCTTCAATAGATTGCAAGTTATTTGACCAGAAGTAGACGTACACAAGTTGTTAGAATTAACAACATCAAACCCAGTGAAATTTAAGTTCCCTCTAGGGTATCACAGGGTTCGCATCTCGGCCCACTGTTATTTAATGTGTTCGTTAACGACATGTATAAATGTTTCGCTCACGGCCAGTTTCTTCTTTTTGCGGATGATCTCAAGTTATAGATATAGTATCCTCGTTAAACGATTGTGTCAACCTGCACACTGATAATCTTACAAATTGGTGTGAGCATAATGGCATGGAAATAAATGTGGCCAAATGTCAATATGTAATTTTCTCCTACTTCATAAATAATCTTAATTTATATAAATATAATATAAAATCGAGAATGCTGCTCTGAAGAAGGTCTCAACTATCAAGGATCTATGCGTTACCTTCAACTCCAACCTCAGTTTCATCCCTCATATTTCATCTTCTATTTCTAAGGCTCTCAGAATGCTTGGCTTATAAAGTGCAATTCCCAGGATTTCGCTAATATTTTTTTTAAATCAAACTTTAGTATTGTGCATTAATCAGACCTCGCCTTGAATATGCTGTCTAGGTCTAAAATCGCTATTCATTACACCGGCACACAAAAAAAAAGTTGTTTGTACATTTGACGCCACCTACCTCAGTTTGGACCGTACACCCTCAAATATCGAGTAAATTGAAAAACCGTAAAAACTAACGAAAATTGGGTGTTTCGGTAATAAAAAAAATTTTGTGGATCTAAACCAAGCCTAATTTTTATGTATTTCGATCCGCTGAATACGAATCTAAAGTATATTTAGACCATAAGTCGTTTTAAATCTAAGTAAATTGTAAAAAACCCTCGAAAATTGCTAAAAATGGCAAAAAATTGTGATTATGTTGATGAAAAAAAATTTTGTAAACCCGGATCGAAGAGGATTTTTATGTAATTTGATCTGCTGAATCCGAATCTGAAATATATTTGGCCCATTAATCCCTCAAAATCTCAAAAAATCGCAAAAAAACCGATAAAATTGCAGTTGAAAAAATTGAAAAAAAATCTATGAAACACGATTAAATATGTTTCTTGTATTTTTTTATGCATAAAATACAAGTTTAGAATCTGAAAATGTGAAAAATTGTAAAATCTATAAAAAATGACGTCGGGTCTACAAAATTTTTTTCATCAACATAATCACAATTTTTTGCCATTTTTAGCAATTGGGTGTTTTACAATTTACTTAGATTTAAAACGGCTTATGGTCTAAATATACTTTACATTCGTATTCAGCGGATCGAAATACATAAAAATTAGGCTTGGTTTAGATCCACAAAATTTTTTATTACCGAAACACCCAATTTTCGCTATTTTTTTACGGTTTTTCAATTTACTCGATATTTGAGGGTGTACGGTCCAAACTGACTTCAAATTCGGATTCAGCGGGTTGAAATACATGTCGGGAGGTAGGTGGCATGGCGTCAAATGTACAAACAACTTATTTTTGTGTGCCGGTGTTGTCGGAACACAGAACAAGTCCAACATAAATTCCTGAAATTCATAGCTTTTAAAATCTCAGCTATTCCACACCGTACTTATGCTGAATTAGAATCTGATCTAAGATCTAAATATATCCACTCTAGAAAACCGTCGAGAATTTAAACTTAAGATCTTGTACAACATGAATTGCTATGTTGAGAGCCCATACCTCCTCTCCAGAATTGACTTGTTCGTTCCTCCCAGAACTACTCGCTGGACTTGCTCATTTAACCAGATAATGCACATGGTTTTTAACTCTTTCATTCCCAGGAGCACAAGATTAGCGAACCATTATGACCCTGAGCTTGACTTTTTTCTCCACTCCTAATTCCTAATTAAATAAAAACGAAAAAAAATTAAAAAACGGGTACGTGAGAAACTCTGTATAGAAGAACTTTTGGATTTCCACAAGAAATGTTGGTGTATTTTTGAAACACCCAGTACATGACACATATTTTATTCAAAACACATTTTATTATGCCCAAATACAATACAATATCATCCTTTATATAAACATACCTGTTACACATAATTGGTACTATCTGTCCCAAGGATCTGTCCTATTATCAAATTGAAATGAACTTTTTAACATACGAAATTCGATAATCGGTACAGCTACGTGCCAGGCGTTTATAAATTCATCGATAAGTATGTTGTAGTGTAGTTAAAACCACATTAAAGCCCTTCCTGTGCCCTTAATGCCCTTCCTACAAGCAGTCTCTATAACTAACCATATTAGTTGCAGAAATCGATAAGTTGAACAAACTACTGAAATGTAGTTAATAGGTCATGAAGTTCATAGATAACTACTTTTCCTTTTCAATAGTTGAAGGCGTTTGGCAATAACTTTTTAAAAGATTTCAAAAGGATCTTGGATCGAATTTGAGAAAGTAGGAGGATTACTTTATTTGTAAGAGCTAGTACGAGTTTTAAAAATATTTTGAGGGCATTTACAACAGTATTATCACTTTTTAATCTGTAACATAATATAATACCGAGTATAATACCTTATCTAACAGAGATGAAAAGGTCCTTATGTAGGCATATGTGTAGGCAGTGGTGATAAATATATCTACACTTGCATTTTATTTTCCCACGGCTGGCAACCTGTTACTAAAATGTACTGTGTATTCACCGGGATTAGATAATAACCGGGTTAATTCAGTAAATGGAATACAAGATGAAACAATGAAGAATTTTAAGAATTCTAGCTTATATGACTACAAATATCAGGGCAAACACACGACTATTCATTAACATTTCATCATGATAAAATATAATAATAATTAATATGTATTATAAATGGCATGTACTGAATTATTAAATTCAAAAACTTTTTTGATCGTGGAATCTCCGTACTATACGATTCAAATGTACTAAGCCCTCTACCCCTAACCTTGAAATTTAGGGGTTTATTTATGTTGGTGACCATTTAAATCGTATATCACTCAAGTCTAACTTTGACAATTGAATGTTGATCTCGTTTCAAGAGGAATATGGTTATATGAACTTCCGCTAGAAGTAAATGCGAATTTAGACGGATAATCAACTTGGATGAATCATCCAAAGTGAAAAACAAGAGAATCATCTAAATAATGAATAATCAAAAATGATCATCTTAGATGAAAGATGAACAAAGTAGGATCCAGCCCTACTTTTGATCACTCTGGGTGAACCATCGTAGATGAATTGAACTGTTTAAACATCTGCAGTGCGACAGCAGGGGTATGCAACTGGAATAGTCGACCTCGCAACAAACCATGACTTGTGCTTGCAATGTTAATAGGCTGTAATATACGTTTAAATAAAAAAAATATTTCTATAACGCATTAGTCTTGGATGAATCATCCAGGACGATCATCCACAATGAATCGTTTAAATGCGCCTTAATGTTCATGGTGAACAAAATGTGATTGAAGCAAGTGACCCTACGTAGTAATAACTGCAAGAGACCTGTCTAGAGTACTATCATAGAATTTAAATGTGTCGACACTCCACGCGAATATCTCGAAATTGGCTCGGCAAAAAGATTTTAAAAAATGTCTTCATTAGTTACCGTTTATAAAATTACAGAAAACAAACAAATTATACAAACCAAATTATAGCGTTTGATTGATTTACCCTACACTGTTAAGAAGATTTGATTAATTTATACAGAAATGTTTATCCATTTTTAACGATCATACTAAACCATTTATTTCTTTTCAGTTAGAGATATAAAGTTTGTAAACACTGGTACTCTTAACCTGTAAATTTTGCCGTCGTGGAGGGCGAGAATTTTTAACGTGCTCACATCGCAGATAGAAAGCTCATAGTTTCATACCCTTTCGAAAAATTGTGACGTGTAAGTCTACTCATCCACTATACCTCATCAACTTGAAACTGGGTCGTGTGGATGGAAGGGATAACTTCATAACTAAGAGAAATTCTAAAGTTCATATAACATTGTTTTCTTGAAATAGGATCCACATTCGACTGACACAGTTTGTAACAGCTAAATACTCGGCTAAATAGTGACATTAAAACATGTTTTAAATCAGATTTTAGTGCACATTATTTCTCCCCCCTTGCTTTATAACCAAAGACCGCATCTGAGGTAGTCATTTTGCGAATCAGTGGCGGAATCAGCTCGTGTGCGAACACATTAATATTTTCATGTGTAAAAATGATATACAAGTACAATTTCCGCAACTTAAAGGTTTCCCGGCCATTTGTGATTTGAAAGAGAACATAATATATCCTTTCTCTCTTCGGTAACGAATCACTAGATCTAACGGTAAGCAATAAATTACTTATCTCCACATAACCCGTGCATTCATTCAAGTATACATATAGAGTGCAGTAGGCAAGCTGTGAAAAAAATTATTATGAATTTTAGATTGGCAATCTTTATCTTGCGGCAGCTGCACAATATAAATATACAATATCTTACTTTATACTTTTGATCGGTGATTTATGCAATATTCAAAATTAGACTGTAACACAATAAAACGCCCAAGACTCTATCGAAATGCAATTGCGAACTGTTGATTGTCGGGATCGCAGCGCAAGCTCACACGTGTCTTCAATTGCGATGTATGTAGGTGGTAGGGGTTGTCTTACAAGTATGTCTGCTTGTTTATTTATTTGAGCTGCGACATAGACGTTTACAATTTATAACAGACCTTTAACGATCGTACAAATACTACATTTAATTTAGTGCTTTGTTATTTAGTTTTAGGTAATTCATATGGGTTTAATTAAGGAACATTTATTTTAGACTTTTCCAGAATTAAGTACTAATCTACATTTAAAAGATGACAGTACAGCTTATATTTATAACATGATGGCACCCACATTTAAAACACAGTTTTTTGTTTCTTCACTTTCAATTAATTCAGCGAGTACATAAATGTGTTGTGTTTTGTACGGAATTAGTAATATACAATTAAATGACAAATACAATTAATTCCTAAAACAATCGTGTACCGTTGCATTTCACAATATTTATTCTTATTTTAATAATCGTACGAGTGTGTACGAAAGTAACTGGAATGACTACCTGAGATGCAGTCCTTATTTATAACAATTCTTGTTAGTGTATATTATATTTATATTAAATCATCAAATAAGTATAGAAAAATTCAGAACTATAATAATATAATTTTGCAGGACATCGAGATTTGCAACTATACGAGGATAATGCGAGTAGACACCCTGTATCATGCCCACTGCATATATATCGTGAGGGCGTTCTCACTTTTGTGAATGATGACAAGAAGTATGACGCATACATTCTATGAGGAAATATAACCGAAGATGCCCCAACTCCTACAAAATAAGAAACATGTATTTAAATAATATTGGTTATCTACCTAGGTGGCTTCTTGTCGCAGAAATACAAAAACATACAACTAATACAATAAATTAATTAGTAAAGACATACAATCGTTTAGGATTATTACTGATTAGGAAACACTGTATTTTTAGCATGGCATCCAACAGTTTACTCTAAAATACCTCTAACTAATGATGGGTAGCAGAAAATTTTTCCCGGGAACAACAAATTTTACAGGAATTTCCTGAAACTCTAATTTCCAGGAAAAATAAGGAATCTTGCTAAAAATTACAAATCTGGCAATATTAAGTGACATTTTGGGTAATACGGTAAATCTGGCAATACTGTTACTTTCTTTGCACCTCAAAATAGATACAATGAACAAGTTCAGACTTGCAATTTTTGTCTATGCTCAGGATGGCTAGTAGTTTCTCTCCCCTTTCATTCTCACCCGATTCACTGCTGCTTTATTATCTCTTGCGCCTTGTTCAAGGAAATTACTTTTGCCCTGAATGTCTAAATTAAAAAAAAAAATCTTATTTTAAATTTCATCGGAAATTTTTGGGTGAATTGTTTGGAAATATTCCCGGGAATTTCCCCAATGCATAGCCTAACAAATCATGCCATCCAACTTTCACATCCAAAATACAGACCAAATAATTTGAAAAAAAATCAAAAAAAGTTCTAGAAGCAAACTCCTACCCTAAACACTTTTATGAACCAATAATAAAAAAAGAATACACAAAACCTATAATAAAACAACCCACACACCAAATAATAGTAATAATAAATATGTATCCATGCCATACATACCAACAGTATCCGAAAAAATAGCAAACGTATTTAAACAACACAATATAAAAATAGCCCATAAACTATACAATACCACGAAAAAATTTTTCACAAAACTTAAACCTAGACTACCAACCGAAGACGAAACTAACACTATATACAAGATAGACTACAACGGCTGTAATGGTACCTATATAGGCCAATCTAAACAATATCTACATAAAAGAGTATACACGCCATAGAACAAAACCACCGATTTAATTTTAACAACATACGAATATTAAAAAAAGAAACTAATTATAACCGAAGAAACATACATGAAATGCTGCAAATAAAAAGACATACCAACGCCATAAATAATCGCACTGATATAGAAAATTTAAGCTAAACCTATTTTAACTTAATTAAATGATTGGGGTACATTACAACATGAAATCAATTTTTACATCTGACCGATACAAAATAATAATTCTTGAAATGAAATATCTTATTATATATTCACTATTTAAGCAAAACACCTACAATAAACCATATATATTTCCAACGTTATCTCTGTAACATAAACAAAACTTTAAGAGCCCACAAACTATGTTAAAATATCTCAGTTGTGTTAAAACAGACAACCAAATAACATGTAACAAAATTTAAAACAAATTCCTAATAATTAATAGTGTAAGTAAATTTTAATGTAAAATAACCATAACTATGTTTTTAAAACATTATATTAATTGTAGTTCTCTGATGATGGTGTAATAAACCGAAACGTTAGAAAAAAAAATTAAATTAGTTATACTTGACCGAAATCCCCACAAAAAAAACTATCAATTTTAAATGTACTTAAGAGCATATTTTCAAACGTACTCGAGTACATGTACTCGTTGCAATGTGAAATGTACTCTAAATTGTACTCACAATGGTAGAGTGCAAGCGCTCACTTATCTGGGAAGAAACGAGGGAGAAACTAGTTGTAGGTACAAGAGAATTAACGAAAAGAAAAAGTGAAAATTAAAGGCAGTAACGTCATAATAGACGATCTTATCCTGTAAAGTACCTACACACATTGCATATTCATATAGCATAATATACATACGTTTTATACCCGGGCAAGTAAGTATCTTTAATTATATACCCAATAAATTTTAATATATTTAATCAATTATGTATACAGGATGATTCAATGATGTCACGACAAATTTCGAGGAGTGATTCCTCTCGTCGAATGAAATTCAAAAAACAAGAATAATTTTTTTTCCTAAAATGTTTCTACGCGCTCTAAGAAGGTTGTGAAATTATAACATTAAAACACGTATTTGAAATAACTATTCAGTGATAGTTGAATGTACCCACTTCAAACTTGGCAGAAAAAATTGTTTTCATACTACGTACACGAAACGTTTCATGAAACATAAACTAGTGGTGGGATAGAATCTTGCATGAAAAAGTTATTTGCAACCGATCGGATATTTGATTTTTTCATTTGGATGCATCAACTTTACTAGTGTTTATCCTCCTTTAGTTTTTTCGTACATCGTACAATTCACGAGTAAAAATTATTTGTATGATGACATGACAACAAAGTTTTATTTTTTCCTGAACTACCAAATTTTTTATCAAATCAAACCCCTTTTTACTTTTACAGACATTTATTGCAGTTGCTGAGGAATTAAGGAGGTGTTTCAATAACAGCGCGCCAGTTTGGCTGTCATGATGTCACGAGATTATGATATGCCAGGTCGATAGGAGACAGATGGGAGTTAGTAAACATGGAGCTTTACACAATAGAACAACGAGTCCTGTTTGTTAAAAATTATTATCAAAATGGTGAAAGTTTGATTGCCACGATTCGTAAAATGACAAGTTTTGGTGGAAATGATGGTTCTCATTCATCTACTGTGAAAAGAATAATCAAAAAATTCGAAAGTACTGGTTCGGTTAGTGATGTGAAACACACGACACGAGCTCGTAGAGGTCGTTCAGAACAAAACATCACGGCAGTTCGCGAGAGCGTGGCCGAGAGGACGTCGATTCGTCATCGTGCATAAGAATTGAACGTTACAACAGCCACTCTTCAGCGTATTCTCACTAAACATTGCATCTCCATGCCTACAAAGTCCAATTGATTCAACAACTTCTGCCAACAGACCATGCACAGCGAAGAGAGTTCACCAATTGGATCCTTGAACAACAAGAAGTGAATGCCGATTTTGCGGACAAAATCATGTTCAGTGATGAGGCCCATTTTCACCTCGATGTCTTCGTTAGTAGAAAAAACCGCATTTGGGGCTCAGAAAATCCACGAATGATTCATGAAAAAGCAATGCATCCAAAACGTGTCATTGTTTGGTATGCATTATGGTCTGGAGGAATCATTGGGCCGTTTTTCTTCGAAGACGAGGCAAGTAATGCAGTAACGGTGAATGACGAACGTTATCGTGCTATGATAACCTAGTTTTTTGTGCCTCAATTGGAAGATATTGCTCTCGACGACATGTGGTTGCAGCAGGACGGTACCACTTGTCATACCGCCCGTGAAACATTGACGGTGTTGTACGAGTCTTTTCCTGGTCATGTCATCTCTCGGTTTGGTGACCAGAATTGGACGCCACGCTAGTGCGATTTAACACCTTTGAACTTTTGACTGTGGGGTTATCTGAAGTCACAGGCTTATGCCAATAAACCCGCGACCACCGAAGCATTAAAGGCCGAAATTAGACGCTATATCAACGAAATACCGCCTACATGTGCAACACCGTTAATCAAAATTTTGCCAAGAGTACGAATGTGCCAGCAAAGCCGTAGCGGCCATTTACCAGATGTGTTGTTCCATACATAATGTCTACATTATAACTCGATAAATATTTCAATACTTTGCTACAGAAACCCATGTTTTATTGAACCTTGAAATATTGCGCTCTTATTGAAACACCCTTTAGTTCTAGATTGCTGCTAACGGTGTTCACGACATTTCGATGATTTTTTAATTTTTACTAGCGAATGGCACGACGTACAAAAAAAAACAAAAAGGGGCAAAAGATTTAGTTAAAGATAGTGCATCCAAATTATCAGAACAAAAAATCCGGTCCATTGCAAATAACTTTTTTTATTTAAGATTCTATCACCAACCCGCCCTAACTCCGACGCCATTGGTTAGCTTTTGAAGAAATTGTTTGTATGTGTAACTACTATAACAATTTTCCCTGCCAAGTTGGGGTCAGTACTTTCAACAATCACTGAGTAATTATTTAAAATGCATGTTTAATGTAAAGCGCTTAGGCAGAAATGCTACCTACTTGGTTCTTGCTTTTTTTTACGAGAGGAATATCCCTCCAGGTTTGTTGTGACATCATTGAAACACCCTGTATATATAATTACGGCATCAACTGTTTGCCTTGACTAATATACAGGGTGTCCCAACCAAAAGTAGGCACCCTGAATAACTTTGGAGATAAAATTTTTTTGAAAATTGGTGAAACACTTCGACCTTGTTTCCAAGAGGGACATATTTTAATGTAATACTTGTGTACCTATCATCATCCCTCTACCCTACACGGCCACCCCCTCAAGAAATTCAAATGGCAAAGGGGGTCAAGTGATACATCTTTTGAAAGGTCTTTCAATTCTCTACATAACTCTGTATTTTTTTAAACTTGTATCGATTCGTTCCTGAGAAATAATTGTTTCATTATTTTAGGTTCGGGAAGTAAAAATAAAAGAAGCAGTTTAAATTATCGTATGTATTGTTCAAAATGACCTCCACCGACTTCCATACAGTAGTATAATCTGTCTTGAAATTCTGTACGAACATTTCTGAACACATCTGGAGTCAATAAACGGCATTCTCGACCAATTCTTTCACGTAACTCTTCCAGAGATGCGGGTTTTGTTGCAAATATCTTCGATTTCAAATGTCCCCACAGAAAGAAATCCAAGGGAGTTAAATCGGGTGACCTAGCGGGCCACTCCACAGGACCTCTTCTTCCAATCCATCGCTCAGGAAACCGATTATCCAAAAATTGACGGACTGATATAGCACAATGTGGGGGTGCTCCATTCTGTTGAAAAAACAGTTCGCCCTCTAAAAGATTATCGTCTTCTTCGTGGATTTGGGTAATCATTGGGTCGATGTTATTTTCTAACAGATCGAGGTACCTTTCGCCATTTAATTTGTTATGAATAAAAAACGGCTCGACAATATGATCCCCTAAGATGCCAGCCCAAACATTTAACTTCTGAGGCCTTTGGGTATGAACAAATATGGATTGGTTTCACTCCAATACCTACAGTTGTGCCTGTTTACCTCCCCATTTAACTGAAATTTGTGGGCCTTTACAATTCGATGAACACTGCTTCGTGATACACCGGAAGCCTCAGCTACTTTCCTAATCGGTTGAGTATTATCCATCTGCAAATGACCCAGAACTGCCACTTCGACTGCTTCATTCCTAATCGGTCGCTGAGGTTCATGCTTTTTGTTTCCTACAGAACCTGTTTCCATAAATTTTGTCAAAAATTGTAAAACATACTGAGAACCAACCCTTCTATCTGGGTGATTTCTATTGAATATGCGCTCCGTAGCTCTAGCACAATTATCGCTTTTAAAATAAATGCTGACAATTTCTATTCTCTCCTAAAGGGTATAAACCATTTTGAGAGCTCACTCTGGTAAAATGTATCTCGATTTAAAATTGGTTGTGAACAAATTCAAGGCCTATCAAATACTTACGAGTCTTTTATTATTCTAAAACTAAACGGACAAGGAAAGTGTTTTTTGTCGAAAAAAACTCGTGTTGATTTGAGAGCACTAAAAAAATGTAGTTTTTTTATAAATTCCAATACCCAGTGCCGTGTATTTTAGATTTTTTAAACGATTTCGATTGTGTGTAATCATCAAAAATAAAATTATTTTGATGAAGAATGAATCGATAAAAGTTAAAAAAAAAATACACAGTTATGTAGGGAATTGAAAGACCTTTCAAAAGATGTATCACTCGACTCCCCTTGCTACTTGAATTTTTTGAGGGGGTGGCCGTGTAGGGTAGAGGGATGATGATAGGTATACAAGTATTACTTTAAAATATGTCCCCCTTGGAAACAAGGTCGACGTGTTTCACCAATTTTTCAAAAAATTGTTATCTCCAAAGTTATTCAGGGTGCCTACTTTTGGTTGGGACACCCTGTATAACAAATTCATTTGTTAGAAAAAAACGCAGTACCTATTCGTTTTAATCGTGAAATTGACCTTTTTAGCGTCAAAATCGTTAAAAAACAGTTGCCTTCATTTCTAATTCTCTTTGTTTAAATTTCCAATTAACAGTTATGTAGTTCTTCCGTTACACGTTAAAATTTCTTTAACATTAGACGGTTTCTTTTTCAATTTTATTGGTATTTATGGACAATGTATGTGAATTTATGTAAAATAGAATAATCAAGTGTGGTCATAAAATAATCTGTGAAATAAAATCTTATCTCAAATATCATATTTAGTACAGAATCTATTTTGTGAGAAATGTAAGAATGAAAAGAGAAAACAAATTTTAAACGTTAACATTTTTTTACAATATCTTGGAGTGGTGATGACTGATGATTATACATTTTTACTGAAGAAATAAAGGGCTCTTTTATATTTGTTTTAATCTGTGGGCAGTACAAACAAATTTTATGTCGAACGAGTGCTACTGTAATTGTTTATATAGGGTGTTTCAAAAAAACATGTGCCATCGCTTAAACGGAGATTCCTCTCACAAAAATAAGCCAAATAGTCGACATGTACCCATTCCTCTTTCTGAGATACACATTGTTATAAGTTTTCCTATGATTTTTAGTTTTTTCAAAATATTTTCGAAACGACTTTAGCTATTTAAATATTGTTATAATTAGAGTTGGCAAGTCGTGCGGCTATTCAGTGGTGCAACAGCAGGTAGATAGATATCTGGTGTGGCAATGATCGGCTGGCGGACAAATCGAAGCGAGCCGCAAGACTAATCCATTGTTGTATGTTGTAGTGTTTACACGCTAATTTATTCCTCTCCGTTGTAGCTGTTGTATTGTTGAATATCTTATTTGTTGTATGTTATTGTTGATATTAATTTAATAATAAAATATGTCAGACGTGCGCAAAGGCCATACGATGACAAAGTGAAAAAATTTATCAGTGAATTCCCCGATTCATTTTTATCTATAATGGTGCATTTGTAAGGTGTGCGAGACAGACCTGATGTGCTGAGATAAATATGGCAGGCAGACCACATCTTATGCAGTTGTCCCGCTGTGGAGAGGATCCGATTCTCAATATTTGGCAAAGGGCAACTGCTGCCAGAGGATCTGGATACATCCTCACCCAATAAAGTTATCAGTTTCATTAAGAAACTGAACTTTTAGGTGAAATATAATTAGGCGTGAGCCACAATAGGCCTGCTGATGGCCGCAGTGGAGGGTCTATTGAAACCCACTCACAACAAACCTAACCTAACCTAACCTACCCCTCGAGATGTTAAAATCATATTATTCTTTGCAGTACGAAATTAGTGAGAGCAATCTGATGTGCTGTTTTTTTTTCTAATTATTTTTAACCTTGCAAACGTTTGGTAGATACTAGAAAACAAATTAGAGTTTACTTGGATTTTTACAAACATATATTGGATTTATTTAATACATAATTGAATTTATGCTTAAAATTTTGTAGATATAAATTAATAACTAAACAACCAGTGGCGTAACTGACATCGAGAAGGCCGTGTATCAAACAGTTAACTTGGATTTTTGCAAACATTTTTTTGGATTTAGTTGATACATAATTAACATTGTTTGTGTTAGAAATCTTATATAAATTAATAACTAAACAACCAGGGGCGTAGCTGCCACTGGGTAGGTTGGCTCTGTATCAATTATTGTCAAGTGAACCCTTGCAATAGAAAAATGTGACCAACGATGGGACGGCAACTCGGACGGCAGATATAGTTGTACAGTAAGAGAAATAGATGTAGTGATGGAACGTGCGGGGTAAAATGCGACATGATGGCGGGAAATGTCTGACACACAACTTCCGTTTTTTACACCGCTTACATTAAAGCGAGAAAGATGATTGTTGTTTTTGTTGGCACGCGAACGAGGCAGAGTTTCACTTACATTCTGTGACACTTCAGATCGGCACTTAATTTTGTTACTGATTTGTTACCATAATTATCTTATATCTGTTTATTTGCTGATGGGTTTTTGAAAATAATTTAAGATTACCGCGTTGCAGTGAGTTGTGTAATATATGGTAAGTGTAATGTTATAAGTAATAATTACTTTATATCTATTTATTTACTGGAGAGTTTTTGAAAATAATTTAAGAAGGTTATCATAAGTTTAGGTACATGATGTGCTATAATGAATTTTGATTAGAATTTCAAGAAGAATTGAAATATGGAATAATATACAGGGTGTTCCATTAAAGAAAAAGCAACTTTGTTTCGTCATGACTTTTTGATTGATCCTGTATACTTAATTTTTCTTTATTGTAATAGATTTTAAAAAACCCTAAAACTTTTGTGTCATCATTTTCCGATAGCTAACTTACTTTAGAAGATAATCGACCGATTCCATACATATCAGCGACCCTCTATGCACGTATGTGTATGTAAGTAGATCTAGAAGTAGGTAAAACGTCAATTTCTGTCAATATAAAGGTTATATTAATTCAGTTTTATTTCATTCAAGAATTCATCTACTAGTAACAATAATAAATTTAATGTAACCTTGTCAATTTGTTGTAAATTAAATGTTCAAACTGCATCACAGACTTGATAATAAATTATAAGGTACTAATCTCGGTACTAATAGTCTCGCTGATTTTCACGATTAATTATATCAATTAATTTACTTTTAATTATAACTTTGAAACGGCCAATCTTTAAATCAAGCCTTTTATAGGATCTGAATAAATAGGACAACGACATTCCTTATACATTCATTGTCCTTGTAATCAATACGATCAAAATTGTAATATCATTGTTAAGGCAAACAGACTTTTTTTATTATTATTACTATAATATAAATTGTCTTTTTTTGCACTGTTTCTTTAGTAAAACATTTTCATTGAACTTGCCAGAATTCATCTAATATACAGCGAGTTAGTGAGTCAGATTTGTTTGGAGGAATCTTTGATTAGCAACATACCTCGAAGAGAACATAAAAATAAATATAGTTTAAAAAAAACTAAAAAACACGCTTTTAAAGCACATCAAACTAAAAAGTGAAAAATAATTATTAATATAAACTGAAAACAATAATGAACGAAAAATACTAGTATTATTGTGAAAAAAGCGTGGGTTGCTCGATATACGAAAAATTTTTCGACATCAAGCGGCCCACGCTTTTTTCACAATAATACTAGTATTTTTCGTTCATTATTGTTTTCAGTTTATATTAATAATTATTTTTCACTTTTTAGTTTGAAGTGCTTTAAAAGCGTGTTTTTTTAGTTTTTTTAAACTATATTTATTTTTCACTTTTTAGTTTGATGTGCTATGAAAGCGTGTTTTGTAGTTTTTTTAAACTATATTTATATTGCTTATTGATGCTGATATTATAACATATTACGATCCAACAGATATTTCTGAAAAAAAAATTTTTTTTTATTTCAGCCATGGGATTTGAACTCACGCCCGAGGAGTCCGTCGTTTCGCGTCGAGCTAAGACCCGCTCGGCCAACGACCGAACTGAGAATCATGGAATATACTTACAATATTAAGCCTCTTGCTCTCACCAGAGGATACGTGAGGAAAGGATTGGCGATCCTGAACAGGATAATGATATAAACTTATCAAATTATTGTATTGTTACCGGTTCTTCGTAAGTGTACAAAGTTTCAATTAAATTTGTCCGTTTAAAGTGGGTCAAAATCGAGTCCAAAGAGTCGGTTACAAACAAACAAGCAAACAAACAAGACATACAAGTGAAGCTAATAAAAGCGTGTTAAAAAATGCCAATTTCCTATATAAACTTTCCCTCGAAAAGGCACTGTTTCTGAGTTACAGGATGTTAAAATTAATATAAACAAATTCCATACAATTAATAATACTTTCTCGCCCCTCAAAATGAGAAAGTTATGTATTCGTGAAAAAAATTTAGAAAATTTTTATTGCCCTTCTGGGCGATTCTCGACGGATTATGACGATACACAAAATTTCAGACAGAAAAAAATTGTCTGTCTGTGTGGTTCGCGATAGCAGCTATAGTTTGTACGAAGTCAATTGAAATCGTATAAAAACTAAAAGCCTGCAAAAACCGTCGGCATCTCTTTATTGTACATGGGCGGAGGTAAATAGAAATGCTTGTCATAAGAAAATGTTATACTTGTTTGAAAATTGTATTAATTTTTATTATTTTTTGTTTATTAGATAGGCTATTTTTGTTCATTTCGCCAATAAAATATTTTTGAAATATTATATCAGTTTTAGATATAAAGTCTAAATATTTAAATTTATTGGGTTTAGTTTTAAAGTTAACCCATACTATATTGAAATATGTTATTGCTCTGCAAGGACCAACGAGAAGGTATGAACATATCCTTGCCAGGATGAGGGAATGGGACAGGTTAGATTAGCGAGGGGCAAGGATGTTATATAGTAAAAAATAAAAAGTTTCTTCTAAAATAAAAATAAAAATGTAAGTTTCTTAACCAAGGCAAAGAATTAGTACCACAAAAATAAATATATGTTTAGATAAAACATAAATAAAAACAAAATTAAAATATGTCTAGAATAAAGTAACTTAAATTAAAATTTCTTGTCAACTAAATAAAATATATTCCAAGAAATGTAACAATAAAAAAGTAAACTTCATACCTAATATAATATCTAAATATTTTGTTCTGAAAATATATGTATATTAAAAAAGTTAAAGGCTAAAAGTTGACGCGTCCGAATCTTCACTTTCTGAAGAGGAATCATTACCAGGTTGAATTATAATCGGCGCATCTAGATACACTATATGCCTGTTTAGTTTACGATATTCTCTGATTTTTTCCAAATAATCTACCCGAAGTGCTACTATACGTCGTGATTCCATAATTACCATACGACTGTCAAGTTTTTTATGTTTAAAACCGCATTCTAATAAAACATTTCGTAGTGTATCTAAAGAACTATAATTATAATCAGGATAATCGCTTAATTTTTCTCGAATCATTTTTAACGTAGGAACTATATTTTTTTCATACATATTATAAATTATACGCCGTATTACATCTTTGGTAGCATCATCAATATTATTTAATTTCATATTTTTCCGTTTCCTATTTGTACCGTGATCTATAACATCTCCTTTTTTAGTTACACGATAAATTGTTGATTTTGATATTTTAGTTAATTCGTTAATACGTTCTATTATTTCTTTCTCTCATTTTTCACGATTTTCGCTTTTTAAACGTTCATATATATTTAAAATAATGCGTTGACTTTGTACGTGTAAATCTTTATTTTGAAACTCTAAATTTATTTCGTCTTCCTCGACAATAACAGGCTCAACTATTTCGGGATTTTCGGGCGTTATTATATTATCTTCTGTTTCAAATGGTCTCCAGAAAGCCATGGTAAATTAGTAAATACCTAATACAATATCTTAAATACCTTTTATGTAGTAATAAATATTTACCAATATGAACACTAACAATAAGTATAAACCGAACCACCTTGATATTATAATAGGTATTTCTGCACTGCACTGGACAAATGTAATAAATAAATAGGTAACATCCGAGTCCACGTTGACTCCTGACTGATATAAACACAAACACCCACCAACCAACCGGATTGACGAATATCCTGATCCCAGCCAATCGTCGCCCATCGTCCTCAAAACATAGCCAATGCCGGCACATCTCACAAGTTTCCGTAATTGCGGAGAAACGATTTAATGAGTTTTTTTTATACTAGTGGGCCTGTCCGTTTTATTATCTTTAAAACACGTGCAGTCGTAGATGGTTCGTTCAGGCTGATTACATTGCCAGTCTCGGACTCGCCTGCACAATTTCAACTACCATTTGATTCTCGATACCATTGCTAAATACATAGGACAAAATATCAAGTTAAGTGCGCACAGTCCTGTGCTTTAACAATGACCAATTTCAATTGACTTCGTATAAACTATACAGTTTTTGAGACAAAGCTTTCAAATTTGGTACACACATTCTTGAGATCAAGGAAGAGAGTTTGAAACGTCAGAATGTGACTTTTTTGAAACGTCCAGTGATTTTTTTTTAAAACGTCAAAATGTGACTTTTTTGCCAAGTAATTGGCAGCGGTTTTTTTTAAATAATTTGTCCTCAGAAATATCTAAGGATTGATCAAACCTATCAAATTATTACTGGGACAGTTTCTTTAAATTTTACCTTGCAACATATTGCAATTTTTTAAACTGTGAATAACATCGTATAAATTATTCATATTGACAAAATTAAAATATTTTATTAAGTTGTTTGATGTTTTTGTTAACGGTATTTTTTATCCGTTTAAATGCAAGTCTAAAACGACAGTTGGATAGCAAGCTGTTAAAACTACACAAAATAAAATTAAGATTGTGTTTGGAGATGAGTTCTTGTAAGACGCAATTTTAATTAACATCTGAATGATGATTATTGGCAAAACATGAATTATATATTTGTATTAAATGCTGATATACAAAAAGGGCGGGGGCGGGGGGGGGGAGGAAGGGAGAAAAAAAACCCCACCCAACGGGGGAGCGAGGGGGGGGGGGGGGGGGGGGGGGGGGGGGGGGGGGGGGGGGAAAGGGGAAAGGAAAAAAAAGAGGGGGGGGGGAGGGGGGGGGGGGAGGGGGGGGGGGGGGGGGGGGGGGGGGGGGGGGGGGGGAAGGGGGGGGAAGGGGGGGGGGGGGGGGGAGGGGGGGGGGGGGGGGGGGGGGGGGGGGGGGGGGGGGGGGGGGGGGAACCCCCCCCCCCACACCCCCCCCCGCAGGCCCCCCCGGGGGCCCCCCGGGGGGGGCGGGGGGGGGGGGGCCGGGGGGGGGGGGGGGGGGGGGGGGGGAACAGAACCGCGCGGGCCAAAAAACAGGGGGGGAATTATTTTTGGTTTTGGGGGGCAGGGGGGGGGGTGGGGGGGAAAGGGGGGGAAAAACCCAAAAAAAGGGGGGGGAAAAAAAAAAAAATGGAAAAATTTTTTTTTTTTTTTTTTTTTTTTTTTTTTTTTTTTGTTGTTCAAATCCTCAAAATTTCACAAAAAAATAAAAAATTTTTCTTTGTTGGGGGGGGGGGGGGGTGGGGTTATTTTTTTTAAATAAAATTTAAAAAAAAAAAAAAAAAAAACCCCCAACCCCCCCCCTTTTTTCCCCAACCACCCCACAAAAAAACATTTATTTTCGTTTTTTTTTGGAAAAAAAATTTTGGGGAAAAAATTTTTTTTTTTTTTTTTTTTTTTTTTTTTTTTGCCGGGGGGGGGACGGCCCGGGCCGGCACCGCCCGCCTATAGGGGGGGCCGGGGGGGCCCCCGGGGGGGGGGGGGGGGGGGGGGGGGGGGGGGGGGGGGGGGGGGGGGGGGGCGGGGGGCCGGCCCCCCCCCGGCGCGCACGCGGGGGGGGCGGGGGGGGGGGGGGGGGGGGGGGGGGGGGGGCGGGGGGGCGCGCGGGGCGCACCCCCAACCCCCCCCGGCGCCCCCCCCGCCCCCGCGGCCCCGGCGCGCACCACCCCCCCACACCCCCCCCCCCCCCCACCCACCACACCGCCAACAGCGGGGCGAGGGGGGGGGGGAGGGGGGGGGCACCCCAAACCCACAACCCCCCAGCCCCGGGACAAGGCGGAAGGGCGGGGGGGGGGGGGCGGGGGGGGTTTTTTTTTCTTCTTTTTTTTTTTTTTTTTTTTTTTTTTTTGGTTTTTTTGGGGGTTTGGGGGGGGGGGTTTGGGGGGGGGGTTTTTGGGGGGGGTTTTTGTTGGGGGTGGGGGGGGGTGGGGGGGGTGTTTTTGGGGGGGGGGTTTTTGGGGGGTTTTTTTTGGGGGGGGGTGTTAGGGGGGGGGATTTTTGGGGGGGGGGGTTTTTTTGGGGGGTTGTTTTTGGGGTTTTTTTTTTGTGGTTTTTTTTTTTGGGGGGCCCTCGCGCCCCCCCCCCCCCCCCCCCCCCCGCGCCCCCCCCCCCCCCCCCCCCCCCCCCCCCCCCGGGGGGGGTGGGGGGGGGGGGGTTTGGGGGGGGGGGGGGGGGGAGGGGGGGGGGGGTTTTTTTTTTGGGGGTTTTTTTTTTTTTTTTTTTAAACAAATGATGAAACCAGTTTATCTAGTTACTAACTGCGTTTAACACCAATTCAATAAACATTTTTTATTGTTTGGTACAGAATGTAAATTACAAGATAATTATATAATTAGTTCCTAGTTCTTTTACCCAGGCCATAAAAGTAGGAATTAATTGGTAACTCTTTCATCTGCTGCTACACTCACAGCATCATTGTGGTGCAATATGGCTTGGGCTATCTTTCATGAATATCAGTTTAACAAATAAAAATCTAATGTTAAATCTTGATATTTATTACAAATATTGTTAATGGTGGGATATATTATAACTTATGCTCGGTTTAATGCAAATCATGATAACGAGAGTTTTATATCATTTTAAAATGTTTATATGTAAATTAGTTTTATCAGAAAACATATGACCAAAAGCAAAAAAGTTATATTTTTACACTAGTCAAATTTGGGGGTGATGTTGTAGGATATGAGCACGCTCAATAGGCACTCGCAAAAAAATTCAATTTTAACAAAAAAACTCAACGAACAGCAAATATAACGGATACCAAGCAAGGAAAACACTGACAGGCTACTATATGAAACTATTTTTCCGCTTTTCGCACAAAGATTTCAGCGCACTTTCGAATTTTATAGAAAAATAACAAAACCTCACAGTAGACAAACATTATTGATACTATTTTTCCGCTTTTCGCACAAAGATTTCAACGCACTTTCGAATTTTATAGAAAAATAACAAAACCTCACAGTATACAAACAATATATACAAAATTATTCATTTTTAATCAAAAGTCAAGTCTAGCAAGTACACAGCAAGCATAGAGCTTACTTCGACCAATCACATCACTCAAACCAGGCATCAACCTTTATACTACACCACATTCAGCCAATCAGAATTTTTCAATTCTTTTGGTTCACAAGCCAGTCCCACACAGCGGACCATTCACTCAACCAACAAGAATCCTCCAGTGCGAGTTTTAAAAAAAATCAATCGGTCAACCGCGAAACGACGTAAAATCCGAAATACGCTCAATTTCAAAGTTCCAGCCAGTGTTTTCCGAGCGTAGTGAAAAAGAAATTCAACCGCGCCAGGAATAAACAACCCTTGTCAATTTCGGGTACTAAAAAAACACGTGCCTACCTACCAGACCTGCCGACGCTGGAGGGGTAAGAACCATTCAGTCCACGGACAAATTTATGAACTTTTTCCACAGACTTTCATCAGGACGTTGCTGTTTATTTTAATGTTTAAAATATTTCAGTGCTCAACCAGTTATTAATTATTTTCAGTTAGGAAATAAAATACTTACAATTTCTCACCTTTTTGCAGAACTTTGTTAATTTTTCACAATTCATGTAATTATACCTTTGTTATTTAATTAAAGGGTATTTGTTTATTTGAACTTTTCAGATTACTATCAAACCAATTTTTTCAAAGTGAACTTTTTCAAAAATTTTTTTGCACATTAACATTTCATACTTGTGTATAACTTCTATTACAGTGAACCTTTTCATATTTTGTGCATAACCTACTTTAGCGGTTTACCCGAGTGGCTCACCCCATATCTCTTTCAGACAATTATATAAACAAAAAGAAAACGTTACGCTACTTTCCCTCCAGCTTGGGAGGAAATAAATATTGGTTGTTTCACTACCTTTTCCCGTCCTTCAGCCACTCGGACCCACATAAACAAGTGACTTCAAGAACTTTATCTCCGCTCTTCATACAAATCTCCGAACTTCCACCGAGGAACGTTGCGTCCGACGTGGGATTGACACCAGGGGCTTAGCTGTAAGAGGCTAGCGCTGTCACCAGGTAATTTAAACCATCACAAGAGTCTCATACTCGAGCTACGATCGAACACACCACCCAAAAAAGCGACCCTGGGAATCGCCACTCCCCGAAATCAGTATTCGTCTCTCTTGGGGTAGAGATTCACAGACAAAAAGCTCTGTGGCGGCGTTTCTAGCGCCCTAGGACATTATCATTATCAAAAATTCGAAGCGTCACCATAAACAGAGCTTCTACGAAATAAAAAAGATCAAAACCCCGAGACAACGGCGATAACAATGTCACAATATGTTTTTCCTTATAACTCGTGAACGGCTGGAAATATCTAAATTCTGTAAAGACATTTGAATGTATTGGTGAATGTAACACTAACATACACATGTATTTTTAACTAGCGGTCACAAGAGTAAAAGTATATTACTAATATCTGTGGTAAATATTCCTAAGTTAATTTCCGGCGCCTCTTATTAAAAATCCATTTATATTGTGAGAAGGGTCCGTTCAATGGCGACAGATATAATTGGCGCATACTTAAAATATGTGAGTTTCTTCAGAGACTCCACATTTTATGTCCCTACTTCTTTGCCATTTAAATGGTCATCTGCCACCCCGCAGACCGATGCCCCGAGAAATTCAAAAACAAAAAAATATATATTATTAGTATTTATTTATTATTATTATCATGTTAGGTTCGGAAGAATGTTTTGTAATACCCAATATTTATTTTAATATTTATCTTTAAAACGTCGAATAGATGTTAAATATATAAAGCATAAACTGACAAAACCAAAGTCTTTATAACTCGTGAAAGGATGTATATATCAAAAAAATAAATAAAAATCAACCCCGCAGCGCTTGTCCTTTGCAAAAATCTCAGTCCCTTTGGACGAATAACAAAAAAGTTTTGTTTAAAATTCTTTAAAATATCGAATAGAAGTTAAATATGTGAAGAATAAACTGACAAAACCAAAATGTCTTAACAACTCCTGAAAGAATGTAGATATCGAAAAAATACATGAAAAATGCCCCCATATATCTCTGTCGACTTTGGCAGCCTGCTATCCTGTGCAAAAGTCTCAGTCCCTTTGGACGAATAACATAAAAGTTTTGTTTAAAATTCTTTAAAATATCGAATAGAAGTTAAATATGTGAAGAATAAACTGACAAAACCAAAATGTCTTAACAACTTCTGAAAGAATGTAATATCGAAAAAATACAGAAAAATGCCCCCATAGCTCTTGCTTTGGCACGGAAAGTCTCGTCCCTTTGGCGAAAAACAAAAGTTTTGAAAAAAAATTCTTTAAAAGATTGAATAGATTTATGTCGGCTGGCCATAGGCGTTTTAATTGGTTCCTTATTAAGGGCTATTCAGTGGGTTTCAACCCCATACCGAATGCCCCTCTGGTTCCTAAATTTTTGTTTATAGACAATACCTCCAGTTTTCATCGAGTAAGTAGTTTAATAAAATTGACTTTTTTAACTTCGGATATTACGGAATTCGCCAAAAAATTTACAAGGTAAGATATTGTGTCAAACATACAAGAACATATTCCCTGGTTTTAACGTCATCAATACCTAAATTCTGAGCTCTAATTATAACCGAAAGAAAACTGTTATCATCACAGAATTTTTCTTACAGAAATGCGTTAATATCGCAAAAAAGTTTGCGTATGTATCTGTATGTGCGTCAACCGGTTCTTTCATCACGATAACTTTTGACTTTGGAAAGTAAATCCCTTTCAGAACTCGCGGGAGTAAAAAGAAATAATAAAATTGCGGCAAGACATGGGCGGGGGGATACAATTACTGAATTATTCTGTTTCAATTGAAAAAAAATAGACCAAAAAGCGTTTTATAAACAGTTAAATACTTAAAATGTTATTAATGTAAATACAACTTTAGATATTTAAATTTAAGGCAAAAAACGTAGACTGAAGTTTGTAAGTCAAAGAATATACATAAAAAAAGTATACGGTATACTCTAAAATGGAAAGAACACCGCTGCTGGACGCGAGAGTAGCACCGATTTTACATCGTGTAGAATAATAAGAAAAGTAAATCAATGGATAATGCGGCTAGCAGTTGAATGGGTAACAACCAGACTGTTGCAGAAACAAAATTCGACAAAAAATTTAATTGCCTCGAAAAAATAATGTTACAAAAATAACACCCAGATCACATAGAAGGCCCTCCGCCATTAGAAATATTTAAAAAAATGCCCGAGACCGAAACTCTACGGGTTCAAAATATCACATGTCACACCACTTTTTTTTAGCAAATTAGATAAAGAATAAAAAATAGCTATTTGTATGATAAGGGAGAAAAGTGCATAATTTCCTCCCGCTCGCGGATATTGGGCATCAATATCCAAGGGAGGAAATGGCACTTTGCTCCTCTGTAATACATATGATTTTTTCTACGACCATTTACAGTGTTTTACATTGGTTTTACATATATTTTATTATATTTTCTTATGCATGACAATCAAAAAACCAAATATGACAAAATGTCATAATAGGTATTTAGATAAGTAAATATCGTTAAAAATCAAAGTACATGGAACGTTGCTAAGGTTGCTTCTTGTTTTCAAAATAAACAAACTTCCAAAAAGTTTATAATAATGTATTCCGAATGTGAAGATGAAGTTCCTCAAGATATTCTGGAAGAAGCAAACATGGTTTCGTTAAATATATTACCGTTAAAGTCTCGTGAAAAATATGAAAAGAGTACCAGCTATTTAATTGTTGGATGTAGACTAGGCAAATAAGAAAAATATGTGAAGAAGTGGTCCTATTTTACTTTTCCAAAAAATGCGCCGATTTGAAGCCTTCAACATTATGGAGCAAATACAGCATGTTTCATTTTCAGGAAGTTTGTGTATCAATAAAAGAAGTCTATACACTACTATTACAGGTATTTGAAGTTTTTACTTGTTTGCTTCCAGAGGGAGCCAAAGTAATTTCCTCCCCAGGGAAGCAAAGTATTTTCCTCCCGAGGGAGGAAAAGTACTACTTTGCTCCCTGCAATGAGGGAGCAAAATAGTATTTTCCATGTAGGGAGTAGAAAAACCATATTTAAAACTTCAAACCGCAATTTTTTATCTCAATTCTCCGATTTTTAAAAGCCGAAAAGTAAAATTCATTTTCATTAAAAAACCGCTCCGCAGTATAAGCGCGAAGACAAAGACAATTAAACAAATAACAATTAATATCAAAGTAATATAGTTTAAGACAAAATAATAATAATTTCAGGCAAATCATTGTTTCCACAGCGCCTCATTAACCGCTAGATTTATTTATACGAGACTTACACCTGTAAAATTGGAATTTGGTACACCGTGTAGCAGACTATTCAGAGAGACAAGCCGTATCGCGTGCTTTTGGCAAATCGGGAACTTTCGAGTGAGGTAGATTTTATTTTTACTACGCGTTTTCAAAACATGACCTCATGTTAACATCGCAATAGATGACGACACAACCCCTATAAATATAAAATTTGAGACAAGTTAAGACAATTTTACCACTTGACACCGACGAGTAAGCGTCGTGGTACTAAATTAATTTTTCAAATATAACATTTATTTTAAAAGTATAAAGATTCCACCACTCGACACTAAAGAGCAAGCATCGTGGTATTCAATTCAATTTTTAAGTAAAATAATTCCTTTTTGGCTTTCATATAGCACAGACATCACTCCCTGATCGTTTAAAAATTAACTTAAAACCGGGTGTGAACCCCATTATTGAACACCAACTGATCTAGAGCCCTTAGGACAGTCCAACCGTTACGGGTAATAGATCTCACACGGGCCCCAGAAGTCGTAAAATAGGCACTAAGAAATTTCTCCACACACCAGGCTCGGTTATTTTTTGGTATCCAAGACCGAAGTAGGCGTCCATCACCTATAAAGTGATTTTAAAACATTCACTGCATAAAACCAGAAGCACTTTTTCGACAGCTTTTATCATCCGTGGATTTTGGCTTGAGAAGTCTTCCGTCATCAGATTTTACTGTAAAAATCTACACTGTATTTCATTTATTAAACTTAAAAAACCACAAGCAGGCTCCTACGGACGTAGGTTGTCTAAAAATAAAAAATTACACGTTTATGCAGAAGAACACGTCGTCGAGATATCTCAGAGTACAAGGTAAGGAAGACTTACATACTTAGAGACAGAATCATTTTTCAAAAATTATTTTTTTCTGGCGAGTATAGATTTGGCAGGCTAGTAGTATTCCAGTTGTAGGTCAACTTGCTGTCCAGTCTGCTGAATTTCAACAATTTTTTAAGAAATTTTTTTGAAAGTGTTTTGTGATTGTGAATTTTACGTTAATCTAAAGGACTCCCTGTCCAATTTTATTTTTGGTCTTAACTACTTAGTCAAATATATTTTACACTTTCACAAACCACCTGATCTAACTAGTAAAATTCACTTTTGTAAGGAATCCCTTTGTTCGAATTATTTTTTGGCCTTCAGTGACTGAAAGAATAAATCTCATAGTTCAAAAAAGCATTCACAAGGAAGTACAAAAACATTTTTGTACAGACCCCCGTGTTCAATTTTATTTTTAGATAAAAACTGACTGAAAACATATGTTCAGCATTCCTTAGTCATTTTCAGGCTAGAAAAAAACCAAATTGCCAGGGATCCCCTGTCAAATGTTTTTTAAGCCCTAGTAAATAAATAAAAAACATAAGCCGCTTGATTAAATTCTTCTTCAAGGTCTGAGGTAGAAACAAGTCCCTCAAGCCAGGACCGCCGAAGGGGAGTTGCTGAGGTCTTGCTCAGCTCTGCTAGCATAGCCAAAGGCACACAGAAAATTTAACGAGACTAAGAACAGGCTACCTTACCTCTCCGTATAATCAAAATCGACCTTGAGAAAATTCCATTCCTACAATCAAATACCAAGGCAACAAAACAAAAATTATTTCGAGGCAGCAAGTCACGTGGCGCCCAACTTAATTAGAAAAAAACAATAACCCAGCTAGGGAGAAATCAAAGAAATAGGTCTTCCAAAAAACACAAATAAAAGAAAACCACCTTGTCATATTTGTGACAAGACCAGTAGAACATAGCAGTCTCGGCCCAGTCTTTTAGATATACCTATCAGCTTAAAACGCAGAAGTTATGTAATCTTAGACGAGAATTTTGTAGTGGATATACCATCCTTCGGAAGGAATGTAAAGCAAACGATAAGATTTTAGACACGATCTCGTTTCTCCGACAAAGAAGATTGGGGGTAGCTCGTCTCTTTCGCGATCTTGCATTCCTAAATACAAATAACTATTTATCAAAATAATAATCAAGCGTTTTCGAGAAACAGGCTTCTGAACATTCAGCGTTCAACTTATAACACCTTGGAAAATTCAGTCTATTACGAGCCGCAGGTAACTCAGTAGCTTCCAGAGTGTTACATTGCTGGATCGATTCCCGACCAACGCATTTTTAATTTTTTTTTAATACTTCATGCGTAATAAATAATACATAGTATAAAACTCCCAGTGCGTAAGTGCGCAGTGTGTTATGGCTATTTAATATTTTAATAACTTGTTTTTATTGAGAACTAGAATTCACGTAAGTGTTTTGTAATATTAAGATTTACCATATAATAATTATTGCTTGAAATCACTGTATAATCAGCCCGAAGAAAGAAGGCCCGCGCGGCAAGGGAAAGTACTGCCGATAAGTAGCTATCTGTGAAACCATATACTAGGAATATAATCTCTCCCAATGAATAGGTGCCAATCACAAAATTTGGCCTTGCACTAACTCATTTATTTCATTTACGCTTATTTGTGAATGGAATGCAGAAATCACATTCTTTCCACGGATCTCCTTTCCCCGACCAGATAGTAATATGAATTGGAAAAGTAGCTGTTTAATATATGCGACAAACAAACCGCGGAATTAACCTATCTTGAACAATTAATTATATTTATATGCTGGTAGTGTTAGAAAACTCCTGCTTCAATCATTTATTTGAGCAATCGCCACACCTACTCAACATGTGGTTCGACAGGTGGTATAGAGGATTCGAGGAGCTGGAATTTCGTACACTTTACAGTTACATTTTGAACGAAAACGTAATACTTAATATTTAGGAACGCCTTTTATAGGCCGTGTTTTAAGCACCTAAAAATACAAAGAGTACTAATTTTAAGCTAAAAGAATAGTTAAGTAATCAATTATCATATTTGTTCAGGTTGTCCAAAGACACGTCTAATATATAATATTCGACAATGGGCTTTAAATGATAGTCAATATGTACCGTTCTGGTTGTACTTATGAATATTTCTATTTCATATCAAAGTCATACTTATAAAATGCATAATATCATAAGTACGGGTGCTCAGAGGTCAAGGTAGTCATCCTACCGGTTAACCGAGAGCATCAAGTTTTGCCAGCTCGGTTGCCAGCTTTGGAAACCTTGTAGCAAAAACTTCGCAACAATATCTCAAAATGTCACCAACTTTCAATTTCATGAAATTTCGTCACAAATCGCCAACTTCCGTTAATTTTATTTATTCCAATAACCTGATCCTACTTTAATCAAAAGTATGTTGGACAAACTTGACGATCAATTCACACTAGATTCAAAGAGCATATTGCCCATCTCAGATATAGTAGAACAGATAAATCTAGTTTTGCCCACATGCGTTTCAGAACAACCATAAAATAGATATTAGTAATTCAGAACTAATTAGAAATGTAACAAATACTGGACAGTTGGATGCATTTGAAAGCCTGGAAATCACAAAGTTTAAAAATTGTATGAATAGTGATAGAGGATACATTATTAGCATAAGGTTAGTTTTAATCATCTCTAGATGATGCCAACTTGTCCGAGGGGCAGGTATTTCGTGGAAAGCTACGTCAGTGTTATTTATCACTGTTATCTTCACATCAAAGGTTCCAACCCACTCCAGGACTAGAGATACTGTGAAAATCAGAAGTTACTTTTGGTTAATAAATTAGCGTTAAGCAATTAGCCTTGGCTTTTCTTAATATAAATATTATTTTAATGTTAATTTGGTCTTCGCAATTTCCTAAGTCAACATATATTTTCTTAATAAATAGTTAAATAACGAACAGAACAGGTTTTGCTCTTTAGAAAATATAATGTCCAAACAATAATCACCAATAATTGACATAGATCATTGCCCCTCAGTCCATAACTTTATACAATTATTTTCTTTTCCTCCAATTTCATAACTAATTCTTTCATAAATCATAAGTATCGTATTCGTATATGTTCTGTTAACTGTGATTATTGTGAAGTGAAGTTTGTAGTGAAGTACAGATTAGTGACCAATATAACCACATAATGATAAGAACAGGATAGATCTCGGGATAGATTGAAAGAATACGGCACGAAGCTTACGAATCCTAATATTATTTTTCACTGGATTTCATTTCATATTGACGCATTAACCAACAACATTCACATTACAAATTGTTAAGACAGTAGCCCTGAATATTCGGATAATCTGTCGCCAGTCGTCAAACGTAACTTTTGTCGCAATTTTCAAGAAAAAGTCTCCACATTGGCGATAAAAACACTGGAGAGCATGGCAAACTCACCAAATGAACGAGTTCATAATATATAAAATAGTCGTCGCTCAAATCATCGTCAATAATAACTGTGTTGTGTTGTCTCGTGTTCTATGCACCGCTATGTATTTTACAATGTGCATTTTTGTATAATTACATTTAATAATAGTTATTTGACAGACATGAAGTTCCTAATCATTTTCTTTGGAAAGCAAGAGTTACTGTTATTTTGAGATCGGGAGGTAGCGATAAATATTAGGCTGAAAACAGACGAGGCGTTTTGTGCCGAGTCGTTTTCGTGTTCCCAACCATGTGCCGAAAGCGTTTTATGACTTTAAGCGGCCCTTCATAAATGTACTAACCTTGTGCAACACAGACAGGGTTTTTGTCGGTACGAACTCGGTTGCAGACGGATTTAAAATTTTTCAATTATTTTAGTGAAGAATGGAAAAAATATCGAACAATTAATACATGAAATTCAATAGTTCATTAAAAGATGTCATAGACATTTGACGAAATTAAAAACTTCTACTTGTTCATTGTACAAAGTGTAAGTTTTTTTTTTCTTTCACTAATAATTGGGTTACCACATTTTCCGTTTTTCTTTTTAATCTGCAGTATAATACACCTAGAAGTATCACAAACTCTTTGGATCATTATTTCAAAACGGGTGTCTGAAGAACTGACAACAACGTACTGAGGAAATTTACTAATGCTTAAAAACGCTCGGGAAAACGGAAAACGTCGCGGAGCGCGTTGTTTGACGTTGTTTGTGAATCGGGGGCAAAAAACGCCGTCTGTTTTCACTTATATTGTAAAAACCTACAACACACCTACACATCCCTAAACAGTATGAAATGATAAAATATTCTTATATACTATTCAATAAATCTGTTTTCTTTATAAAAAGAGGAACAAAAAATTAAAGGTTTTTATCAGGTAACTGGACAGGTTGCAGCTATAAAAAATAATTAGTTACTGACTGTAATGAGAATGCATATAGGCGGATCCACCTTGGCTATCACGTTTACGCCCACTACCCCATGTTAAATACACTTAGATACTTACACAATGCGAAATGAAAGACAACGGAAGTTAACTTTGTTTAAATGTCTTGTTCAATTCCTACAGAGGATAAAGCGAACTTGTGGATTAGTGATTTCCCGGAGTTGCAACTTCACGACACAGAACTATATTGTACAAGGTGACGTTAACAACTGTCTACTTTTTTTTTATTTGTACGAAAAGTAACTTTCGTACCAAAGGATTGTTTCATGCATCCACATAGGCCGCGCTGCGTCGCACATTCTCGTACGTTGCAGCAACATACGTGATTATTTTGTGCGTCGTTGCTCGCTTCTTCCGCACCGCGCTGCAACGTGCTCTTGTTCGTGAGTGTTTCAGTTTCTTGTTAGCACGGATTAGTTGCAAAATTCTGTCGTGGCTCCATTTGCTATCAGACATTGTTGCACGTGCTCCACCTGCAGTGCCCAAACTGAACGTGCGCCAATCGCTAATTTCTACTGATATACCTACAGGACGGAACAAGATCAACCATGGGGATACAGTTATTCGCGATCGTACGCAGCTGTCCGTCCAAACTGCATTTGCTGCAACGTTTGCGAATGTGCGGCGCCGAGTGCTTGATTTAGAAGCGTCTTTAGATTTCTATACGTTTGTTATAGTTTTATCGTTAATTTAAATACATTGTACTGATTCTGCGGTTGGCTCCTTGTGAAACATTATTAAATATTTTAAATAAACAAAGAAAATTTGCTTTTAAATGTTTCAAAATTGTATTTTCACTCTACACGTGTTTCGGCTTTTTTAGGCCCTTTTCAAGAGTACAGATGAGAGGTACTAAATTATAATTTGTGTTCCTTGCTTATATACTGAATGTTACATCTGGCAACTTATACTAATAAAAATGGTTTGAAAGATTTGGAATTATTTAGAAAAGTTAAATTACTTTATCTAAAATGTGGTGACCTGCGAATATTTGTTGTTCATTTGTAATCGTTTTTTTATTTTTGGAAGCTTTCTTAATTTCTAATATTTCTAGTAAGTCTAATTTTTTGCTTTTCTTTTCGGAATGAAGTAATTCTACATTATCCATATTTATAAAGTGATTGTTTTCTATACAGTGTGTTGACATGCCGGTGCTATATACGTTGTTTACAATAGACTTTTTATGCTCTTCAAGTCGCTTTTTTTATGTTACGTCCAGTCTGGCCAATGTATATAACGTCGCAGTCGAACTAAAATTTGGTGACTGCGACGCTATATACATTGGCCAGACTGGACGTAACATAAAAAAGCGACTTGAAGAGCATAAAAAGTCTATTGTAAACAACGTATATAGCACCGGCACACTGTATAGAAAACAATCACTTTATAAATATGGATAATGTAGAATTACTTCATTCCGAAAAGAAAAGCAAAAAATTAGACTTACTAGAAATATTAGAAATTAAGAAAGCTTCCAAAAATAAAAAAACGATTACAAATGAACAACAAATATTCGCAGGTCACCACATTTTAGATAAAGTAATTTAACTTTTCTAAATAATTCCAAATCTTTCAAACCATTTTTATTAGTATAAGTTAGCCAGATGTAACATTCAGTATATAAGCAAGGAACACAAATTATAATTTAGTACCTCTCATCTGTACTCTTGAAAAGGTCCTAAAAAGCCGAAACACGTGTAGAGTGAAAATACAATTTTGAAACATTTAAAAGCAAATTTTCTTTGTTTATTTAAAATAGTTAATTTAAATTGTAGCATTATGGATGTTCATTTAAGACGTCATGAAGAAGCCGTAAGAGCACAGGGACTATTCTGCATTAGAAAGATTCTTGGATTATTTTCTGCATTATATTGTGTTCGAGAAATTTAGAGAAATATTCCTGCCCATCTCTAATTTAATCATCAAACTTCCTGCATTATTATATTAAAGAATACCGTTTTTATTCATATTTTACGAAAAGTAAATAACGTACATCACGCACATTTCTATTTAAACTTCTTATACCAGCTGGAAAATTAAAGCTTATTTACTGGTATTATTACAACTAACTGTATATTTGTATTTAACAGGATTCCGAGTAGAGTTCTCAGAGTTTTTTAGTTAATTTTGAGGTTAATTATATGTCACTGTTAATGAAGCAAGAATTTATCAAAACAAATAAAACATATTTAAAAAAACAGGAATACCTGAGCTGGAAGAGGGATGAAATTAAAAATATTTTCGAAAAGTTAACGACAGTTATTTATTTGTGTATACCAATGCGGAAAGCACTATTTAATAATAAAAGTTAAATATATAGGGTGTTTCATAAATGGCCCTTCAAGTTAAAGAAAAATAAAAGTTTTTTTTGGTATCTTTTTAAAATGTATCGACTTATATTGATCATGTGACCAGTAGCCACTGGGGGCTACAACTCTTTTTACTTTACAGGGAAACCCAGGTTTATTTAACACAACTTTTTTTTCATATAGACTATTTCAAAACAGCCAGATGATAGGAAATTTGAGATGAAAGTTTTTTGGTTTCTTGCATTTTCTTCGTAAGAGTAACGGTTTTCACAAAAAACAATAAAAACCAATGTACTGTAAAACAAGATAATAATTTATTGGGTATTGTTTTGTTAAATTACTACCTCGCCTATGAATTCAAACTTCTTAATAATATAACTCGTAACTGTACTCATTTCCACACCAATTTTTCAGTCACATTACACTTGAAATTTTTTAATATAAATTCCTACAAAATTAAATATTTGCAGGATATTTTGCAATAAAAATTAATAATTTGGGAAAATACATATTTTATTACGAGTTTTAAGCTTTTATTTAAAATATGTATGTACCTAAAACATGATACCGGAAAATGATTATTGAAGACAATGATAATTGAATATCAAGTTCCCAGAAAATACACCGGAAAGGTGTGTTTGAATTTAAGGAATTCGTTGCATTTTTATTACCAGATAAGAAATTTTTAAATATCCATCTGAACATTGTCTTAAGGCTGTGTTACCTGACCGGTGATGTGTAACTGCATAAAATTTACCTATACAGAAAATAAGACATTCCAATATCGTGATTCACAGGCATGTGTCACCACGACCACCTTTATGTTGTAATCTCGTGTAATAAAATTCATTTTTAATTTACATACACGTTCACCAGAACTCTTTTTGGAGGGTTATAAATATATTTTTGGGAAACATGATTAAAATATTTGTGAAATAAAACATTAAAATTATTTTTTTGAAAATATTAGGTATACAGTGTGCGGCTTTTGCGAAAGACAAAGTAAATCTAAATAGAATTTTTTTTTTTTTTTTTGGCATATGGCCTGCTAACATTTTCGCATAAAACGCTCTTACCAATATTGTCGATACAGTTACAAAAGCCGATGGTAGGGAACCAGAGCAGGCTCAGTCTGAGGAACAAGCTTCTGCTAGTCAAAGCACTCATCAGACCACAGCTGACCTACGCCTCCGTAGCATGGGGATACCAAGCGAAGACCTATCTGAAGAAGATCCAAGCCGTGGAAAACGTGGCCATCAGGACAGCGGTGGGCGCACCATGGTACGTTAGAAACGCTGACATCTTCAGGGACCTGGAGTACACACCAGTCACCGAAATCATCCGGGATAGAGCGAAGAAACTGTACACCTTAGCTGAGGAGCACAGGAACCCGCTGATCAGGGAGGCCACCTCCTATGATCCGGCCGACGCACCGAGGCACAAGAGGCCGAAGGTACAGTTACTGGATAACGGGTAAGTATAACTAATCCTTTCCTTACAGATGGACCAAACCCACTGAAAAGACATGACACGACCAACCACCCTCCCACAAACCTTGCGGGCGCCGGTCAGTAAACCGACCAGTGCCCGTTGTCCCCCTGGCTCCGTGAAGGACGAAAGTGCTAAGAAAGCACTTAGGCCTTCACCTCCTAGAGCTACACAGTTCATCCTCACCTTGTCCGATGATCCAGATGACAATGTGTCAATTGCCACTTTGTGTACTGGCAGTCAATCCCAAGTCACAGAATATCCACACAGTCCCTGACAGACAGATGACTACCCCCGGGGGTGACAAGCTGGCGAAGAAAGAAGACGAAGACAGAAGAGCGCCAGAAGAGGCCCTAGCCAGCAGGGTTCATCAGCCAGGACCCAGGGAGGTTGACCGAAATCTTCGGCACCGCTCACATTTGTGAGTGGGGCCGTTCGTAAAGTAAGTTAACCCGCCCTGCACGAGGCCGGTCCAGGTCTACAGCGATGACTAGGGTAAAAAGGCAATAGTCCTGCCTGGCCCTAGCATCCGAGACCGTCATCATGCCAAATGGATATTGGCGCGCGTTACAAAAGCGAAGTTTTTCTATGATTTATGTGTACCTGCCCATTTGACCTAATTAGAATTTGCACCATTATCCTCGGTAGATGTGAAACGTTTATTTTCCTTGTCCAAATTCCATCTCTCAAATTTAACAGCCACGAATGCAAAACGAATATTAGTTGTATATGCTAATGTGATGATAGTCATTCTAAATAATACAATACAAATAATTTACTTCGTCTACGTATGTCCTGTCAACCATGAGGCAGTAGTAGCTACCGGTTCTGGACTCGTCCAGTTTTCTCTCCCTGATGATGATTCACCCAGAATAATCAATAGCAGGGCTTGGTTCAACTTTGTCCTCTTAGATGATCATTTTGAAATTCTTATTTACTACTTCACAAACATATCGTGCCAGCGAGATAAAGATGCGCAAAGGCCGAGTTGTTTAGAATGTGTACCATCATTCACATAACTATATGTGTTTACATCGGTACACTATTGCAAAAAGTAACTTTCAGAAAATTGTTGTAATCTGCAATTCAATGTTTTGTGAATTGTGCTGCAATAAATTTTGGAGCCTTGCGCATCTCTCGCCTTGTAATGTTTGTCAAGTAGTAGATTCACTTGTTTTTCATACATCCTGGATAAATCCTCCAGTCTAAATGCGCCCTTAGGTATCTTCTTCTCCAAATAATTTCAACTTGTTCGATTAAACGACGCATCCACAGATACCACCGTTTCAAAATTACTGTTCCTTATCAAAGCAATGTAAGCTTTCTTAAAGTGGGATCTTAAATACGTTTTATTTAACATTCTTGATTAATTGTTAAATTTATGGCTCCAATTCATTTGCTTCAAAGGTATCTAACTAACTAACCATGCATTGGTTTTAGGTGATTTAAAAGAGATGGAAAAATACGTAGGTACCTATTTCCTCAAATAACTCGTATGTTTCTATTTTGTAAATACACTTAATTCTATTTAATGACTAAAACGCCACCTACCACTCTAATGATATAAAAATATACAAGGTAAGTATGTCATAATTGCCATTTAAAATGTTGTAGTTGAAAAAACTTCCCATTAAAATAGAGCTATATTTTATGGAAAAAGTTATTCTATATCTCTAAAGTAACAAAAATACCGGTACAATTCCCTAAAAAAATTCACCCCCTATATAAAACTATTTTAACTCGTATTTTAATGTTAAAATTTCTGTAACTTTTGTACACCTCTATAGGACCACCTTGTATGTACAAGAAGCTCTAAGCATGCTACGCTCTAAATATATCCTTACGATTCCATTAACTGAAAAGTGAAAACAAATTAATATCTCGCTGGCCAAATGGATGATTTGATTTTAAAGCCATTAAATAATCTAGGGGGAAACTGGCAAGAGAGAATCCGAGAAGTATATTGCAAAGATATTAAACGGCTTTTAAAATAAATAGAAAATGGTTGGAAAATTTTACACAAGGAGAAATGAAGGTTATAGAACTTATGGAACGAATTACGACCTGACCAAATTTTAATTTCATATTGGCTTTGGTCTTAATAAACAAATCTATCTTTTGGATGAAAACTTATAGCTGATTTGTAAATTCATTGCAAAATTCATTGCTATAATTGGTATCTCATTGATGCGCAACTTACGACGACATAAAACTGTTCTGAAATACACAATACCAAAAAATCGGAAACATCCAAGAATTGAGGAATCTGATTGAAACATTTTGTCGAGCATTTTGTACCTATGATATAATTTAATGACACTATTTTCTGGAAATAATCTACTATAATAATCAACGAACATAACTTGGCACTTGAGTTTGGATGCGCCGTGGTTTAAACCCCGCCCTTTCAATGTAAAGTGGTTTGGTTCATCTCTGTCTCACACCAGCGATATTTCTCTCTCTCTGCGCCGCCAAGTTACAATAGTTAAGTAGTATTACTATCACGTAATGTATCAGTCTTATTACAATGAATATAACAGATATAATAAACTGTACGACATATTAATAGACCATCAATGCAAATTAATGCTAATGGTTACAGGTGCAAAAATGACGCGATGAGATGGAAGAGGAGAATATTCTCAAGAGAGTATTCCAGAGAACGAGAATATTCTCAAGAGATTATTCCCGAGAACGAGAATATTCTCCGCAACAAAATTCTCTTGGTAATATTCATTTTCCGCGTCTACGGGGCCACTTATTGTGGCCTATTTACGTCGTCTCGGCGCGGCGGGCTTGCAGCGTGCACGGGAATACCAGTTAATATACTAATATACTTGCACTGACTTGTTTGCAATATTTGATACTTTGGTAGCATAGAATTATATGTCTATGTTTGGTAGTAGCTTGTAGCGGCGGCGGCTTGTGCCGTGTGCATAGTTTAACATTTTTTGTAAGGAAGGCAACATACACAACAGATATAGAGTCAGTAGGGGTAAATATGACACCACAAAAGTGGGGTTATTATAATACCAGGTATTTTCCACACAGTATATTTTGTTTTAAAAAAATGTTCCATCAGAAGTAACAACATGTTTTTTTGTTTTTCAAAAGACGTTTACCTTATCAAATTCTATACAAATTTATATCCATAAAAACAAATGCTAAGAGTAATGGTTTTTTAGGTTGAAAAACTTTATTTTTATGAAATAACTTTCATTGCAACTTATGATCAAAAAAGAATTAAAATTTATTTGAGGTAGAGGCATGTTGACTAAGCTTTCTACAGTAATTTTTTTTTTTGCGTTAAAATACTTCCACTATTATAGTTTGTGTGTTAATGACAAGAATATTTGTGGGGTAAACATCAAAAGGGGAAAATATGAGACAGGTTCGTGGGGAATTTTTAGACAATAGTTGGTGTGCCGTAAACAAAAAAAGAAGAAACAAAATGATAATAAAAGCTCTACTTCGGAAGATGAGTGGCATTAAAGTGGAGATAGTACAGATGATATAGATTTATTTGAATGCGATGCAGAAGAAGAATTTTAGGAAGTAGAAGTCTCTAATTACAAAGCAGGTGATTATGTGTTAATAATTTCTTATGGCGGAAAAAGGAATAATATAACTTTTAGATATGTTTGTGTTATTCCGCGTATTTTAGAGGATACAGAGTTTGAAATTATGGGTATGAGATGTGTGGATAAGAAATAATAAATACAGTTTAAAAAAACTAAAAAACACGCTTTTAAAGCACATCAAACTAAAAAGTGAAAAATAATTATTAATATAAACTGAAAACAATAATGAACGAAAAATACTAGTATTATTGTGAAAAAAGCGTGGGTTGCTCGATATACGAAAAATATGGCACAAAGCGCCCCACGCTTTTTCACAATAATACTAGTATTTTTCGTTCATTATTGTTTTCAGTTTATATTAATAATTATTTTTCACTTTTTAGTTTGATGTGCTTTAAAAGCGTGTTTTTTAGTTTTTTTAAACTATATTTATTTTTCACTTTTTAGTTTGATGTGCTATGAAAGCGTGTTTTGTAGTTTTTTTTAAACTCTATTTATATTGCTTATTGATGCTGATATTATAACATATTACGATCCAACAGATATTTCTGAACAAAAAAATATTTTTTTATTTCAGCCATGGGATTTGAACTCACGCCCAAGGAGTCCGTCGTTTCGCGTCGACTAAGACTTGCCCGCTCGGCCAACGACCGAACTGAGAATCACGGAATATACTTACAATATTAAGCCTCTTGCTCTCACGCAGAGGATACGTGAGGAAAGGACTGGCGATCCTGATCAGGATAATGATATAAACTTATCAAATTATTGTATTGTTACCGGTTCTTCGTAAGTGTACAAAATTTCAATTAAATCTGTCCGTTTAAAGTGGGTCAAAATCGAGTCCAAAGAGTCGGTTACAAACAAACAAACAAACATACAAGTGAAGCTAATAAAAGCGTGTTAAAAATACTTTCAGATTGAAAGAAACAGATGTTTGTGTTGTTTCTGCTTCTAATATTTTAGGAAAATTACCATATCCTGAAATTATCCAGTCAGATGACAGAATGAAATACATATTTCCTCTTAAAATAGATGTTAATGAACAGGTATAATGTCTTACTTTGTTGATAACCCCAAACGATTATCTTGTTTTTGTTAATATTATAGCTTCTTAAGAATTTAAGATATTTCTATTCCTTTTTTATAATTATCCGTGGCAAAATTTTGAAGCCTATACTTAATAGAAATTTTCAGAATAATTTACTTTAGCTTAAAGTGACATTTATTTAAATTATTTGCCTTATATTTTGATTTGTATTAATGTATATTTCTTATTTTTACTTAAATAGCAAGAAAAAAAAATTAAATAAAGGTTTTAGAATCTGTAAAATTTTTGGTGTATTAATTTTTACCTGGTCTGTCTCAAATTTACCCTGGAATTAGATTCGCTTTCATAGACTCCTAAATATAAGCACAAGAATAACTAACAATTATTCTTGTGATATGTGTGGCTTATAATTTCCCAAATTATGTCTCATAATTTCCCTAAAGTTTGGGTAAATATAAGACCATTTTTTAATGAATATGTACATTTAGCATAAATTGTATGTAAAATCAAAACAAATCATTCAATAATGATCAGAACGGCTTAAACATTTACCCGAATAAAAAAATTAATTAAAAAGTTATAAAAAAGTTTTAATATTGTCTCATATTTACCCCTACTGACCCTAGATACGTCTTCAAAAAATATTGAAGATTCATCAAGTTTGTCTATTCAGGAGTGATTTTTAATCGTGTTTACAGAAATTTATAGATATATTATATAATAATATATATTTCTTAGTTTGTTAGGCGTATGCCATGTATAAAGTACTTATACAGGGTGGGGCAATAGTGCGTCGGACCTCGATATCTCGAGTTCTACGATAGCTAGAAATTTTTTAAGAAATTGCAAGTAAACTAGATAAAAAAGTCTATAACTGGAAATTATTTTCGAACATACAGGGCGAGCCAAGACGAAATTACAGGACCAAGTGCTTTTTTTTTAATGGAATGCTATGTATATCAGTACATTTTTTGAAGCCTCTTTCTAGGCTCTATTCATTCCTATATTATTATTGGCTATCTCCCAACCATTTTGATGTAACGAATTTTTTTGTTGAAATGGTCTATAAACGTTTGGAGAGGAATTGTTGGAGAACATGTAATAGGGCCACATTTCTTTGATGGTACATTGACTGGAGCTATTTATCTTCATTTTTTTGGAAAACTATCTGCCACAATTATTGGTAAATCTCCCTGGAAGAATTCGAAATAGGATGTGGTTTCAGCAAGATGGTGCTCCACCATATTATTTAAATGCAATTAGAGACCACTTAAATAATACCTACCCTCAACAATGGATTGGAAGAAATGGACCCACTAAATGGCCTGCTAGATCCCCAGATCTTACAAAAATGGATTTCTTCTTATGGGGATACGTGAAAGAAATTGCTTATAGAGACACACCAACAACAGTACAAAATATGAAGGAAAGAATAATAACTGCCTTTAGATCTATCACACCGGCAGTTTTAGGAACAGTGGGAACCTCATTTCAAAAGCGCATAGAGATGTGTGTCAATCAAAATGGCCAACATGTGGAACATTTATTATAATTTTTTCTACCGAGTTATTTGAAGAAACCTCTTAAGTTTATTTTTGAATGTTGTAATTATTGCTCAATAAAACGAAAATGGTTGCAATTAGCCATAAGGAAGTACTTACAAAAAATGTTCGTTTTCATTTTTACATCACATCGTTGAAAAATATACAGGGTGTTCCATTTGAAAAAAATTGAGAAAATTCAATTTAAAAAAGTTCTTAATTGAATACTAATTTTTGGCCACCCTGTACATTTTTAGGAAATGAAAATGACTCAAAAATATTAATTAGATGTCTCGTAACTGGTATTCACATAAGTTTTTCTTAAAACCCATAATTGTTACTGTGATGATTTTTTTAATTTCCATCTGCAGATGGCATTATTTCAACAAAAAAATTCATTACATCAAAGTGGTTGGGAGATAGCCAATAATAATATAGAAATGAATAGAGCCTAGAAAGAGGCTTCAAAAAATTTACTGATATATATAGCATTCCTTTAAAAAAAAAGCACTTGGTCCTGTAATTTCGTCTTGGCTCGCCCTGTATGTTCGAAAATAATTTCCAGTTATAGACATTTTTATCTAGTTTACTTGCAATTTTTTAAAAAATTTCTAGCTATCGTCGAACTCAAGATATCGAGGTCCGACGCACTATTGCCCCACCCTGTATAACTAGAATGTTTTTAGTGGGCTATTAAAAAATTGCATTTAGCGTTGTATGTGCACTAGAAACCCGTTATAAACTAAATACTCTCGAGAATATTCTTAATTATATTTATTTTGAGAATTTTCCATCACTAGATGAGAAGTACCGATACAAGTAGTAGATTTTCCGAGTTCGGATGAACTTGAAAGTTGGAAGAAACTATATCTTTCAAAAGGATCAGTCTAGTATTTTAACGACATCGCGTTTAGTCATCTTTTGTCAAAGGGGGCCCGTAATGGCATCAGATATGAGTTAATGCTTTCAGGGATTAAGTTCCTTTGGATTAGTGACTCTTGCTCGTGCTTCCATTTTACCATGACTTTACCGCTAATTTTGCAAATAACAGTGAAGAGATAATGCAGTGTATTTGATTAAGATTAGATACACAAAAGAAAACGTGCAGCCATAGTTACAGCCGCCGATGTCGTTGCCAGTGCAGTGTTTAAATTGGCCGCACCACACCATATGATCAAGTATGTAAAGTTTATTTCAAACTTATTTGCAACATAAAAAGCATCTGCTTCTTTGGCAGCGGTAGAGGAATCAAATAAAGTTTTTTATGTTACAAATAGAAATAAGTTTGAAATAAACTGTACTTGGCAGTTCAGTGTAAAGAAACACAGATGCGGATAACACAAATAAGTAGGGCTGTAGGGCTGAGCCCCTATAACACTTCAAAATATCTTTGTTCGAAAATGAATCTCACAAACAGTCATATAACAAAAATAAAAGAAATAATTTCTGTGACATTTCATATTTGTACTGGACCCAAAGTTTTGTATTGTACTGTGAAAACTGTCTTTTTTTATTTACAAACAAACCAAATATAATCTTTATGTTATAGGAAGGTCCTCGAGTAAGTCGATACTTTTGATATGTTCGCAAGTTTATAATAAGATTTACTTTTATCACCCATTATAATCATAAAAATAAATATCTTTCGAAACAAATCGTAGCAATTTCTTGTATTAACAAAAACAATCGGTATCCTAGTAATTTCGTATATGACATAAATTGAGGACAGACCTAAAACAACTGAAGCGACGACTGTGATTTTTAAAAGATATTTGTGCCAGCGATAACTTGATTCTGGTTTCTGCAAAGTATTTCAGCGCAACAAAACTACATTCTTGGCTCAGATTTTATTTATTGATGTGGTTAGTGGTTAGCCACATTTTTAGGATAATCTGTACCGACGAATGATAAAAATACCACCGCTAACCAGTCCAATAGAGAGATTAATACTTAGACACCGGCGGCGAAGTAAATCACTAATGATAAATTATTACATATACCTAGTGTTACACATGCGGGAATAATTCTAAAAAGTTATTAATTAAATAATAAATACAAGGAAAGACAGTCTGCAAGAATTAAAAAAAGAGATAAAAAATATGTATGTCATTTTAACAGTCGCATTGAATACCCTAACTTTCACTGTTTTAAAAATGTTAAGAAAATGGGTATAGAAGAAGGAATATTTCGAAAGACTTTCGTAACTCAACTATTTTTATGAGGTTTTTTTTCGTAAAATTTATAAAGAACGTCGTAAAAAAGCTTTGTATGGCCTTATTTACGCTTATCTAGATATAAACCGAAATTATGATCAGTGATCACTTTTCTGGAACGATTTTAGCTCAAATTTTAGGGTCAAATCAAATTTTATAAATACATGGCCGGACTGATCAGATGGACCACGGGAAATTTTTCCAGTAGGTCATTGTAAAGCTAGGAGTCCTGGAGACCCCCCCAACCAAAGTAAAAATATAATTTGAAACAATATCACGCATATAATTAATAAATTTTAATTAATATCAACAAGTAAAGAAATCAAATTAAATATCTTTTATTTTAATATAGCTTTATAATAATAGCATTTTTCGTTTGTTCCGTTTTTACTTTTGAGAGTAATTTATGTTGTTTATTTTTGACAAAAAAAAAGTTTTTGTTTTAAATTGTTCAAGAATTTTATTTACATAGGTAGGTAGGTAATTTATTTTACTTCCTCACCACTCAAAGCAAGGAACTGAAAAAAAATTTGAAATTTTTTATTGCATTTCTGGACGAATCTTGACGAATTATGACGATACACAAAATTTCAGACAGGAAAAATTTTCTGTCTCTGTGTGGTTCGGGATAGCAGCTACAGTTTTTGAGATAAAGTTTTCAAATTTGGTACACACATTCTAGAAGTCAAGGAAGAGATTGAGTTCGCTGATAAGCAAGATCGGTTCCAATGTCTAAAAAAAATATTAGTGACATTCCACCAATGTGACTTTTTTGAAACTTCAAAGCGATTTTTTTGAAACGCCAAAATGTGACTTTTTTGAAACGTCAAAAATTACTTTTATTATAAACTGCACCACACGTCGAGTTTTAATACGGTGAGGAAGTTCTGATTCCCAAGTAATCGGCAGCAGTTTTTTAATTCAATGAAGACAAAACGAGGGATAGAACACTCCAACTGTATGGTGTACAAATAAAACGATGATTTTTTTTTCAAGCCCTATGCGAAAAAAAGAAGTTTAGGACATTAAAACAATTCTTGCGAAAGGTCTCCTAACTCAATTTTAAATGGTGGCGCCCGAACGCGCAAGTTTTCCCTTTAAATAACATGAGAAAACTGTTTTTTTATTATTAAAGCTATTATTGCCGGGCCAAAACAATTGGGAAAGAATTTTCCAATTGATTTTCATAGAGTATTGTATGCTCTACAAAAGTCTATATGGTGTCAAATTTCTATATTCAACCGGCGCACAGTGGACGGAAACGCCGAAAAGCTGGCCAAAATATAAAGGCATTGAGCTATTTTACTGAAATTGTTCATACAGGGGTTTTTTGTGTCGCTGATCAAGAATCCGAAGTTGAATTTTGAAAAAAAACAAAATGGCGGCCATGAAATCCCCCAAAACATACCAAAAATCGCCAATTATTGCTGTATTTTTACAAAACTTTGTATACAGTTTTTTTGGGTCGCTGATGAAATTACGGTCAAAAATATATACATAGTTCAAAAATTATTATTAAATTAAAGCGAATTCATGTGTTTCATTTGTTTCGGGAAAATTAGGATCTGGGGAATGGAATAAAAATGTGTAATGACTTTGAAAATTAATTTTATTCAATTACTATCTGAATTACATTCATCGTCCTCTTCGTCGTTTTCACTATGTAATACACAATTTGTATCGACTTCCGCAACGGAGAGTGGATCAAGCAATTCTATCGCATCAGGAGACAATGAATGCAATTTTTTTCTTAGGGAGTTTTCGCAAACTAGAAATGATTGGATCTGAAGTTATTAAAAGCCTGCGAAAAACGTCCTCTACGTTTCTTGTCGGTCACATTTCCTTGCAAAATTTTCTGGAAATTTTTTAATATCCTTATTGCAAGACTCTTGTGCTTCTTCTGACATTTGACCAATCGGAAGCATCAAGGAGTTAATAATTTGATGGCCATGAATTAGAATTTTATGCACAGTAGTTGGCATGCAAAATCATGGGTGTGTCGACAAATTTCCGTGCGGTTTCTGCATTCAAAAGGAGCCCACTTTACGGTGCACGAATGTTCATGCATCCGTGCATTCGCGCACAATTTGGTCAATATCTCGCAAAGATGCAAAAAGATGCAGCTAATTTTTTATACACTTTCGAAAAAATGTTCATTGAACACATTCCAATAAGTTTCAAGACCAACCATCACCAACCGCGTAACTTATGGCTTTTTTTTGTGGAGTTTATGAATCGTTGCATGTACAAAAATGCACTCCACTTCGATAATTATTTACTAATTACCATATAAATAAACTGATCTGATACTGAGATATTTTAATCGTCCTTATTTTCTGATGCAGAATCCATTTTTATGACACAGAAAACTGCACTTTGAACATTTTTACGCTGCAGTCAAAATTTATCGATTTTTGAGCGTTGCAAGCTGCCGAAGTGACGCGCTGCACGGTCGCACAATAAGTAATTTCCTCGCTCAGGTAGTGAACCCGGACCGCTATTAATGGTCGTTTCTAATGCTAGGGGTACCTCTACAATGATTTAAAACGTTTCCATTTCAAAAAAAAAATCTTCATTTTTTTAATTTTGGCCAGCTTTTTGGCGTTTCCGTCCACTGTGCGGCGATGAGTTATTGACATTCAAATGACATTGGAAGTGGATTTTATATTAAAATCAACATTAAAATGAATTTTATGGCCAAACTATCATTGACACAGAAAAAAGTTAAATAATAATTTTGTAGGGAATTGAATTTGCAATAAAAAAAGTCTAAAAAACAATTGTCGTAAACCCAACAGATTTGGGGATACATTCCATTGAAACATTTTTCTTTTTACCAAAATCTGCTTCTTTACACAAATTCATAGAGATTTTAGTAAAAACAATGCGCGTTTCAATGGAATGTATCTCCAAATCTATTGTGCAGTACCATGGCAGTACAGTATAGTACTTAGTATTATGCAGTAACACAATATTTATGCAGTTAAAGCAGTATTACATAGTATGATATAGTATCATGCAGTACATACTAAAAATGCAGTATTGTACATATTTTTCAGGAGTGTCCTACCCCTCGAGATAAAATGATTGTTTTTCGTATGTCTGTCTTTTTAATATTCATTCACTAATAAATAAGCGTAAAATATAGAACCCTAATTTATATTATCCCTTATAGTATCAGTCCGGCCCTGGATAATTACGTATATTCTGCACCGAGTTCTGCACGGATATGAATATTTTGATTGAATAATACCAAGTTCACCTACTTTGTGATATAAAAATTTCTTTGTCATTTAAACGCGAACAAATTATAAAACTGACATCTCTTTGTGAAAAAGTAGAACTAATTAATTGTAAATTAATTTCTTAAAGATGAAATTATTTCATTTTTCAAACTAAAACAGTGTAACAATATATAATTTGTTAATTCGACCATGTTGCCTCGATCCCAGTATATAATTTACTATATCAATTACAAATTAGAATTGGCACGAAATCATGAATATTCAGTGGCGGACTGACACTTGTTGATGGTTGTGACGATTTGTACCGAGAAACGACAACCTGGCCCTGTTAGTAGGGGGAGTAAAAATATCAAAAAATACTATTCATAGAATCACATATTTTTATTTGATTTAGCTTACGTACAAAATCAAAATTAATTTTATAAAAATAAACTTTAAACTCTGGTAGTAAGGACTAGTTAAAAATATAACAAGCAACTAAATAGTAATAATAATAAAAATACTATTAAAAAAATATATAAATACGGGAACTTTTAATATAACAGAAGTCCTCGTAATTCTTTTGAAGTATTAGCGTATTTTTCCAATATGCTTTTCATTATCTGGGGTCATATCTATTTCTGTATTAATAAATCATAAGGCTCTCTAATAATGATGTTTCTTCCAACGTTGATCCAAGGCGTTAGAGAATATTTTTTTTCTAGCAAAAGATCAAAAGAGCACTTTTTGGGATCGAGTAGAGGGCGTTGTGGCGATCGCCACCACGTCACAATGGTCAGTCCGCCACTGTGAACATTGATCGAAAATCGCAATTTTACAGAAGGTCAGCTGGTTTTCAACATATTTACTTGCGTATTGCGTGAACAGTTTTTAAACAATATCAAACATCTTAGTTTATTAACCTTCTCATTGTGCGTCTCATTTTTATATTCCCAAAGAGTTAACAAAAATGTTAGTTATAAATAAACCCGGTTATAAATAAGATTTTTATGTCATTTACAGTTAATCTCTCTGGGTTTCTCTCATATTAGTTTTGGTGGTAGTAATATCCTATAATCCTTTATTTATTGGAATATTTCTTGAATCATTTAAAATCCATTATAAAATAAAAACTGTAAACCGTGCTGTAAACATTTTAATCCACATAAATCTCTGGATAAAATTTACATAGAAATTTAGTAAGATGTGTATTGTGCCACAGTGTTGTTTTAAAATTAATTTTATATCTATTTTATTATTTATTAAAATACAGGTACCTAGGCATTAGGTACTGAATGGATAATATTCTAAACATATCAATAAAATATAAAGAAATATACCCAGAAATATACTTACACTTACCTACATAAGATTAACCTCGAGATTCTATAACAGTTAGGAAAAGAGCCGGTATATCCACCTCCTGGTAAAGTTACCGAACAGATTAAATATAAGAATAAAATTGTTACACCAGTAAAATAATAGTTACTATTTATCTATTTTTGCAGAACAGTAATTCCATATGAGAATATACTTCGCTGTGATCAGTGGGGCTGTCAAAAATGTTCCGTGGGACAGTGGCGTACGCGAAATTAACTAATACGAGAAATAATAAATTGTTACAATTTATAACAATGTATGTAAAACTTACCCTCTTAACTAGCTTGATGAACTAGCTTGCTTATCACAAACTGGAGAAAATGTGTAGCCATTTTGCAGCATCTGGTATATTTCTATGGTTGTCTCCATGAGTGATGTTCGCTTTGGTGAAAATATATTCTTATATTTTGAAAACGACCGTTCGACATCTACTGATGTAATACACGCATACGTAAAATAGCCTTTGAACGCACTTAACGGATCTGTTAATTTGGTAAAACCGATGTCTTTATTTAACACACTTGCGAACTTTTCTTTAACGCGCTACTTTGTTGCGTCACCTATAGCGTGTAGCAGTAGATTTACTTCGTCCACTATTTGCAGTGACTCCGCTAACGACAACGCACTGTTTTCTAATTTTTTTATGCTTTCATGTAATGGTTTATAGTTCTTCACAATATTTTTTAAAGCTGTTTCAACGGAAATATCCTCGAATTTTGTCTGGCTTTCCTTAATAGCTGCAGCCTCATCTGTATTAAATTGTAGTATCACAGCTTTTATTTGTTGGAAATATTCAGCATAATAAAAAGCTGCCTGCAACCATGTTCCCTAACGTGTAAGAATCGGCTATGGTGGTTCAGGAATACCGGGACACTTGCTATGAAATGCACGGAGACGTTTAGGAGAGTTAAGAAACACTATTTTTGTACTTACTATTAATGCATCCACCTCTGGAAAACCTTTTCGAATAGTTTCTGCCACAGGACGTAAAGCATCCACTTTACACGTAACATGTATAAACGTACAACCTTGTTCTTGCAAAAAACGGCCTACCGAACGCATTGTCACGGCGCCATCAGTCACAAACATCAAAACTTGACTTTTTGACAGTTAAAATTTTTCTAACGTCTCCAGCACCACCCTGGTAATTGTTTCACTAGTACACTGACTTAGTCTTTTGCTAGCTAGTAACAGTGGAACTGTCGGTTTAAGAGGGTCCAATACTCGTACTATAACATTTAAAATAGAATTTTTTTTTAATATCTGTTATCTCATCAACAGATAACCTCAGCCGTGTATTTTTTAATTCACATTTCATCTTATTTACCATGTCTACGTGTATAGTTGGTAGATAGTTACATAACGTTGGGCGACTTGGTAACTTCACCTACGCATTGTATTTATTCCAGAACTCTCGAAATGGTTGTTTATCGGAACATCACAGGCAATCAGCATTAATAGTAAATCAAACATAAACTGTGTTGTCGAAGGCACGCCATTTTTTTATTTTTATGGTGTACACTATTTACGTGAAGTCCACAATCACGCTTATCTCAGCACATCAAATTATTTTAGCACCATCACAGAATAAATCCGGGAATTCACCTATGAATTTATTCACTTTGTCAGCAAATGGCCGTTTTCTACCCCTGCATACGTCTGCCATGCTTTAGTATTAAATTAATATCAACAATACAGTACAACAAATAAAATAAAAACACAAAAACAATATGGAATACGCCCAAGTGACTTAACGTGTACACAACTCGAAAGCTAATAATAGACTGGACTGGAGAAAGAGTTTCGCGGTCAAGGTGAATGCCGGCGACAGTAAGTACATCTGTACTCTACGACCATGATACACAGAAACGATTTGCAGCTTTGGTGATCAGTTTTTTGCAAAAGTAGACGCGTAATAATTAATATAAATCTTAAATTCAGTTACCATTCATAAAACCGCGAGAGAGGAAGTAAAATTGAACAGCCAGCAAACTGAGCAAACATAATATTATGTATATTCGGTGGACACAAAAAATTTTTTTTTTGGGGGTTTTTTTAAAAATATAAAAAAAAAGGACGAAAAATGCAGTTTTTCGTACGATTACTGAAAATTTTTAGAAACTTTATTTTTAAACATGAACGAACAAAAACCTATAACTTTAATTTTTACTAAATTGTCGTTTGAAAAATTCAGTAATTTTTGGCAAATTATTAACATTCTCATTTTCATTTAGGGCCCGACAACTTTTTAACATTGAAAATCGACTCCATAATAAAGTTGAAGCTTTCATGGATTTAGTTTTTTCGGACAAGAGTACCATCACTAACTGTGTTAACTTTTTTTTGCTGGCGCCACTTGCAAAATAGACGGTACTCATTTTCATATCTCTCACAAGACTTTTTGGACAGTAATTCACCACTTACTTTCGCCGTTTCAATACTTCTTCTTCTGGATAAATGTTTTTTTTTTATATTTTGAATAAAAATTCGAAAAAATATGCCAAAACAAGCGTTGTTTAGCGTTGCTAAGGAAACTAAACAATCATTGTTAGCGGCGGTTATTAAGGAACTTTCAATAGCATATTTCTTACGACTGGCAAATAGGCAGCTGATATCATTAGCTCACGGGAAAATTTTTTCTATGCGGGCGCACGGAAAATCCCATTCTCCGTGCGTCCTAGGACGAAATGTCCTTTTCGGTCAGAAAAGTAAAACTAACCTCGGTACTAACCAATGGAAATGGCATCTGCCACCTTCAAACCACGAAAAGTGTCTAAACATCGATAATGTTTGTAGGGATGCATTTCAACCTGAATTTGACAAAATTCCCATAAAACTGAAAATCGGTATACATACAAAGTTTGGCTTCCTGGGTAACATAATAAAAGTTCTGACCAACCCGAGGACCAACCAGAGAGTAATTCTCGCCAACATCTTGGAAAAAATAGGTTTCTATACCAATATTCAGTTTAAAAGAGAATTTTGTCGATTTAAATCCCCTACAGACTCTACGACTCAGTACGATTGCACATTAAAAAATGATGACATGCCTATTCGACAGTACTTCTATTATATTGTTACGCCACTGGACTGTGTAGACTGGCTAGATGAGACTGGAATTGTACGAGAACGGTCGGGAATGTTCTGGAATGTTCTAGACCGTGTGAATGGATGTAATAAGACGCACGGTGGGTCAAGACTAGGACTTAAGTGGAAAGTGAACGAGTAAAGAAGAAATAAGATACAGACTTAAAAGTGTTTAATTGTGATTATAGTTAAGACAGTCATTAATCTATTGTTGCTAATTATTAATTAGTTAATAAAGTAGTCAGTAAGTGTTACCTGGACTTTCAATCAACGATTCCACGAGTATAGGTGTTTGTGGGGATAGCAAAGACGTAACAATTTGGTGGCGGAAGTGGATTGGAAGAGAAATTTCTGGAATATTCGAAAAGGTTCTACAGTGTTCTTCTCAGAAATTAGTGGTGACACGAAGAATTAAACTACTGGACAGTGTTTGAGGACTATTTCTGGACTGTATAGTGACTTTAAAGGGGATTTTCGAGAAGTTTCTAGAACATTCGATTTAGAAATAGCTGCAAATACGCGAGTGCCGCTAGTAATAACGTGTTGTAGACTGAGAAAAAGGGCTACTAATGCAATTCGGGAAAATTCTAGAACACTCTATTTGAAAACAACAGGCGATACGTGAATTGTGTCGACGGAAACGTGTTTTAGACTTGAAAACGAGATTGTAAGTGATTCTTAGTGACAATTCTAGAACATTCGATTTGGAAACCACAGAAGATACGTAAACTGTGTTAACGGGAACGTGTTATAGACTCAAAACAAGACTTATTAGTGATATTTCGTGAAAATTCTCGAACATTCCATTGCACAATTAGTGGAGAGAAGTGAATTTTGTCAACACAAAGAAGTATAGACTCTAAATAAGACTTTCTAGTGCTGTTTCAAGATTTTTCTGGAACAATCCTTTATTAAAATAGACGTGATAGATACATTTTATGGACATTATAGCATAGTCAACTTTATTTTGAACTGATATACGTGTCGTGAGTTAATGTCAATAACAAGAAGTATGGCGCAGAAAGAAACACAGGACTTGCTAGCAGCGTTGTTAGAACGGATGAACGATCAAGAAAGAAAACGCCAGGAAGAAAATGACAAACAGAGAAAAATTATGGAAGATCAAGAAAGAAAGCGATAGGAAGAAAAAGACGAACAAAGAAAAATGATGGATGATCAAGCAAGGATACCAGAATAAACGACGTTGTATACCAAATTCAGCAAAGTCCAAAATCAAAGATGAAGGTGGTGCATATAGAGAGACTAGCCAAGTATGCAGGGAACCATTGCCGGATCGGGACGTTCAGGCTTAAGGAGGGGGGCAGTGTTACGCCACTGAACTGTATAGACCGGTTAGATGAGACCGGAATTGTACGAGAACGACCGGGAATATTCTGGAATGTTCTAGACCGTGTGAATGGATGTTTAAATAAGAAGCACAGTGGGCCGAGACTCAGTCTTAGGTGGAAAGTGAACAAGTAAAGGAGAAATAAGATACAGACTTAAAAGTGTTTAACTGTGATTATAGTTAAGACAGTCATTATCATTAATCTATTGTTGTTAATTATTAATTAGTTAATAAAGTAGTGAGTAAGTGTTACCTGGACTTATAGGTGTTTATCAATTTTCCAACATCTGTCCAGATAAATTCTAATAATAAATACAAAAAAGGTTGTGTCCTTTTTTTATTCTGTAAAATATATATTTTTAAAACTCTTGAACTTCCTCTTGGGACTTTAGAATAAGAGGCTGAGTGATTTGTAACTGTTTAGTTAACTGTCATGATAAGTGGAGTAAAAATATCGAGACTAACATATTGGCTGAATTTTTGATAAACGGTAAAGCTCGCAATAAAGCCTATAAAAAACTATTTATATTTTTAATATAAATAGACATAATAGCGAGCATAATACAGTACATTTTTATCATACGAATTATTAATGTTATTATATCGATATACTAAATTATAATAAAAACATCCTAAACAGATTACATCGTTTTTTTTTTTTAATAAATAAGCATCACTTTCTGTCCGGTTGACCAGATAATGCAAAATATCAAACCAAGATACCAGGATTTATAGTTAATAAATTAATCTCGAAATTAATTAGGTAGGTAGATAAAAGTTTGTTCCAATCAGTATCTACTTCTAAATAAACAGAAAATGTTATCCACATTTATATACACAAATAGAGCCAAAATTAGATGTACGTATTTTGGTTTTCTTTGGGCATTTATGAAAAATACATTGTTTCCGCCATATAAACGAATATTTTTAATATTATTAACATGAAGATCATACCCAGGATGCCATATAATAGCAGAATATTCTAATTTTGAGCGTACAAATGCATTAAAGAGGAGAAATAAAGTGGTATCATCTTTAAAATCTTTTTTGTTTCTGAGAGGGAAACCTAAATTTTTATAAGCCGCACTGATAACAGAGGAAATGTGGTCTACAAAAGTTAACTTGCAATCAAATATTACACAAAGATCTTTTAACTTATTACATATTTTCACGACCTGATTATTGAGTAGATAATTGTTAATTATCGGGACACTTTTTTTTAGTATAAGACATAATATAGCATTTTCCGACATTCAATGGCAACTTGTTTTTTTCACACCATGATTCAAGTGTAAGCAAATCATTTTGTAAGCAGATACTATCATTTATTGTTTTTATGGGTCTATATATTTTTAAATCGTCTGCATACGATATCGATTATAAACATTATAAACAATAAGAGTCCAAGGTTGGAACCTTGGGGGACACCAGATTTAGCTAATATTTCTCCAGACTGGTAACCATGGTCCACTACATACATACTGTTTTCTATTGTACAAATAGAAAGAAAAAACATACTTAATGAGAATCAACAAAACCGAATGAGCTTAGTTTGCTAAGTAGTATGCCATGGTCTAGACGGTCAAAGGCTTTCGAGAAGTCTGTATAAACGACATCGATCTGGCCTCCAGTATCAATGCCTTCTGCTAGGTGTTGTGTAATGCAAAATAAGTTGCTGGTGGTGGATCTACCAGCCATAAATCCATGTTGATTAGGGCAAATGAGAGGCATGTCTGTTATTATTCTTGAAAATGACACATATTTTTGATTGTTTTCATATGTTAAGAAATGTTTTAGAGTTAACGAGTAACGATAGGTTAAAAATAACTGTCAACGGGATTGGGAGTATTACTGCGCAATTCTTTCTGGAATACTATCAGAAACAGCAGTACATCTGGGCTTCAATTTTTTTAGGGCTTTTAAGACATCTTCAGAAATTTCGTTTGGTAGCAAATGAGGAATATCATGACAATTATTATCCAATCTGTATTATATAATTTGTATTTGAACTTGTGATATAAGATGCTTCGAAATATTCAGTAAATTTGCTAATAATTATGGTGGGATCATCAAAGGATTCATTCTTATATCTCATGTTATTGGGAATACTAAATGAGTTCTTTTTCTCGTGAAGACCAGAAACGGTTAGGATTAGATTTCATTTGATTTTCTATGTCACTAATACACTTTTCATATGCTAAGTCTATATCTAATTTCAGTTTTGCTCTAATAGACGTATATTCATCATGGATCTGATTTTAGTTATGAGACACAGAGAATCTCAGTCATCGAAAAATTCTTATCACATCGAGCTATCAAATGATCTCGCAAATGATGGTCCGATATAAAATCTTTCAGAGATTATCTCTCGGATTATCTTTATTTAATTAAAATAAATTTAAAGCAGAACTGGCATCTTTGACAATAATATTTGGTAAAACAATTATTAGGGGTATCTTGTATACCTACATTATTTTATCAAATTAGGGCCTCAAAGCATCTAGCAAGTGTCTAGCATGTACATGAAGTCATCTTTGATTGATTAATTAGTCTAGTTCACAAGTTAAAAATGGTGGTAATAAGTGATAAAGGTCGTAAAAATATGGGCGATAACTCATTGGATTCGGAATGACGTCTAGAAAAAATGTATAAAATTGCTTACCAGCATAAAATTTGTTAATTAACAATAAGCGCATTTTATGAGAAAATAATGAAAAAATTTTTTTAAGTGGATATTCCTTGGGATGTCTAGATAATCCGATAATTTTTTGAAATTTTTTAATTAATATTTTATAGCTAAAAAATTTTTTTTGTTGCTACGGTTGGATTCTGAGGTCTGCGGCAGCGTCGCGCTCGCCGCGCGGAGCACTATTTTCACCATTAAATTAAAATTATTAATAATGGAGGTACAGCTCCGGTTTTTTATCGGAAATTTCGTCCTCTTTAAGAATCTTTTTTTCTAAATGTCTTAATTATTAATAGTTTCTGAATTATTTACGAAAAACTAAATGCCTTTTTTTGTTAATCTTAATTTGTTAATAACTTTTGCAATTTTTTATGTACTGGTAAACAATTTCATACATTTTTTCTAGACGTCATTCCGAATCCAATGAGCTATCGCCCATATTTTTACGACCTTTATCAATAATTAACACCGTTTTTAACTTGTAAACTAGACTAAATGAGTAGCATAAAGAATTCCGCAAACTTTTTTAATAGAATTAGGATTACTGAAAATATGCCCGTTCTGATAATTGTTTATTTGGAAAGTAACATTAATAACAATAGAACTCGGATATCGGCGAGTCATGACGTCAAAAACAGGGTCGGCGCAAGGGAATATTTGTTATTAATTTACCCATATATTACATATTTAAACTATTGCTGCAAACTAATATATTTCAGTGGCTTACCTTGTAGTGTAGGTTTCTAAAAATATGACTAGTATAGTGAAAGTATATTACTAGCAGTTTACAAAAATTAATTTTTTTTCGCTGCACTGCAAACTTAATCACAGTTCTTACTCCTGTATTATTATTATTATTATTACAGGTAAAATATATCATTAAAAGTTACTCCATATATTCTGCTGCTAAAATCCGCCGCCTGTCTGCGAAAATCCATTTATATATTGAAAACGAACATTCTATCTCAATAGATGTTATTGGTGCATATTTAAAGACTCCATATTAGAGGCCTTAAACAATCCACTTCTTTGCCCTGAAGTAGATCTATTATTGGATGAACCGCGACAAAACCAAGATAGTTGTGTAAAACACGAGGTAAAACACTTTCTAGTTTTTTGTTTGCTTGTTCAGCGATGTTTTCCGTCATGTTTTTGGTCGACGTTCAAGTTTCTCTATAACGAAAGGGATTCGTGAAATGCTTTAGTGTATAAATTCTAAACCTTTTTGGACATTGGGATCGATAATAGCTTCTTGAGCATTTGCAATAGCTACTGTTCGTTAAGCATCCAATTGACACTATGAAAAATAAATTATTAAATTACGTGAATACGAAACTTATAAGAAATCAGAAATTATCGGTTTGTATTCACAAAAACACGAGGTTGATGTATTATTTAAATTTTAAAATTTCAGTTTTTTAGTCTGTGAACAACATGTCACAAAACGATACCTGCCATGATGGTTTTAAATGAGACGTCACTCTTGTAGTAAGCAACACTTACGGTTATCTTATCGTGACTGCTTTGTGAATATTTGGTGTTGTCTTTTCAGGTTTATATTAATTAATCAAGGAACTCGGTTTTTTAAAAGCGGACAGTACGAATTTGCCAAGAATTGACAAAATAATGGTGGCTAAATTCTTCGCGACTAATCCCGATTTCTGCCAAATTTAGGAACAATGAAACATTTGTGTAAGTTTAAAATTTTTGTTTACTTTGAACTTTAAAGCTAACTAGAACATTATTTCTAAGATTAGACAATCTTCAACATAACCTCAAAATTACAAACATGACAGATATGTGAAAGACTTCACTTGTTCACATTAGTTGTAAAGTTCAAAGCTACTGAATGTATAAGACAAAATAGTACTTACATCAAAGTAATCCTCACAAAAATACAGTATACTTTTAGTCGATAATAATTTTGGGTCTCTCCTGGCAAGTTGTAACCAAGTCTTTCTCATTTTAATATCATCTGGCAGTTTTATAAACAACTTTTATGGTGTCTGCACTTGTCCTCTTGCAGTTTGGCACCAAACACTACGTATAAAGATGATAACTTATTATATTATATGATAAATAAATAAAACGATACCGAGCGTTACTTACGATTGTTTGTTTACTACAAGAATGACGTCACAGTAGAAGGTGACGTGACGGCGCGTGTTTTTGCGCCAATTTATATATTTCAAATTTTATCCTATACTTAAAGTGATTTCATTTAAGCGAAATAAAAATTCTTGTGGACTAATACTACCATATGGGCATTTTAAGACAATTTTAAAATAAAAGTCAAATAGCCTATTGTAGTACGATTATTTTTATACTGTCAAAGTTTCTGTAGTAATACATTGCTGCGTTCAGCCAAATGCCCCATCTCGTCAGTATAGGCTGTGAAGATAGTGGCGTATTGGGTAGAAGTTCGTGAAGAAATCGTTGGTGTTCTGGTACCTTTAAAACCACTATATAATATTCTGGCTGTTAAAATAATGCAAACGCTAATTCACAGTTTGCATTAGGTAGGTATATGATTTTTAGAGAATATTCGAATGTATATGTAATTAAATAATTCGCAAACAGTTTTATGTTATTAAATGAAGTTTGATTTATAATTGAATTCTTTTAGATACACAGAAGATTTTTTAAATTGCATGATTAATTGAAATACATAAATGAATTAGTTTTTATATGGTTATATATTAAAATGTATACAATGTAAACAAATTCACGTGACATAAACTTGTATTTTTATCAAGGTTTCTGCAGACGGCACTGGAATAACTCGCCGATATCCGAACTCTACAGATCAAATAGAATTTATTAAAAACAGAAACTGTTTTAATTAAAACTAATGATAATCAGATTTATTCAACTTATTTTGTTTTTATCACCATAATTATATAATATTTATGCACCAAATTTGTCATATGAACACCATTTATAAAAAGTTATTATGAATAGGATGACTATGATTTTATGAATGATTATATTCTCATATTTTAAAGTTACGCAAACAAAATCGTTTTCAAGACCTTTCAACTCTATTCGTCTGAAATACAGAAGGCTTTTTAAATGAAATACTGTATGTCAGACTGATTCTCTTTATGTACAAAGAATTTCACATTCTTTTCACATGAGCAACATATTTATTTGTCATTGTGGCAAATATTAATTAACACCTTCCTTTATTTTTTTCTCCGACACAATTCTTTGTTACTTAATTATGTTATGAATTACAAATTTAAAACAGTTCAGGTTTCTTTGAGGTTACCACGACCTTGGAACGTTAGCTTTAGTATAAGAATCCCAAGAAATGTGAACGGAAGTTAATATGTGTGTACTTACAGACCATCGGAATATCTAACTCATGAGATTTTAAGAGAGTAGATACAGGGTGTTTCAATGATGTCACGACAAACTTCGAGGCGTGATTCCTCTCATCAAAAAAAATCAAAGAAACAAGTAACAGTTTTTTGCTAAAATGCGATCTGCAACCGAACGGATTTTTGTTTTGCTGATTTCGATGCACCATAATTAACTAAAACTTTTGTCCCCCTTCAGTTGTTTCGTGCATCGTACCATTCACGAGTAAAAATTAAAAAATCATCGAAATGTCGCGTGAGCACCGTTAGCAGCGAATCTCGTTTATATGTGTGATATGAGTTGTCTTTGTAAACGTAATGCTGTAGGTACATTAATTAATGGAAAGAACGAAAAAAAAACTGAAGAGGGGCAAAAGTTTTAGTTAAAGATGGTGCATCAAATCAACAAAACAAAAATCCTTTCTGATGCAAGTAACTTTTTTATGTAAGATTCTATCACCTCAACCAGCCCTAACTCCGACGCCACTGGTTAGTTTTTAATCAAACTTTTTGTGTACTACGGAAATAATTTTATTTCATACTGTCCGGTAAATGACAATTTCCGGGGCTCATTTGTGGCCGGTAAATCGAACATTACAGTATCTTTAGTCTTGACTTTTGACTTTTTCACTTAAAAATATAAGAAATAAAATATTTAAATACACAGTTTTAGCAATTATTTAATAGGTACATCCAAAATTTATTTTTAAACTAACTACAACAATTATTAATAACATTATTTTCAAATGCTCTTCAATGCTTTCACAACTTGTGTCCATAGTGGTGAATACGTGGGATGGAATTCGTCGACGATCAAATGTTTATAATGTTTCATATTATATATTATTATATAATACCTTGACACAATTGGATTTTTCTTCTTGTTATGAAGGTACTGAAATTTAACAGAAAACTCTAAAAACGCCTCTTGAATTTTCCGGAACATTTTATCATCCGCTTCTAAGTACAATTACGAAGTCAGTTAAGTACGTTAAATGACGATGACAATTATTAATATCATTAAATTCTGTACAAAATGTACAAACTGAGTACACCTTTTTTGCCATATTGTTAAAAAATAGGGATATAATAATATCTATTAATAGGTTATTCAAGATTTATATAAGTAACTGTCATAATTCAAAGAAACACATAAGAACGGAGTCATAGCCAACTATAAATACCTGATGTGGCCAGCACATAACTTTCTTATACATATCATCCTGATAAAAAAATCATTCTATTTAATTCTTCACTTACCTCAGTTAAATTTTAATAGCGTACCTTGAAATGTTTCATTAAAATTTTTAAATAACTAATTTATCAGGGGCGTTCGATACTGTCAATAATAAATCATGTCATATATTTTAATAATTATTGACATTGACATTTTTGTAACTAAATTAAACATTTCAAATGTCAAACTGCCAAATTTATCCTTACCCCATTTTATGAGGTCAAATGTGTAAAAAATTTCAGTTTACATCAGCTTTATTTAAGTATTTGGAAAATATATTTTACTGGCTTGATATAGTAGACGATTTATAATCTTTCATCAAGAATAAATTTTTTTGTAAAGACAAATACAAAAAAGTGTGGGTCCCGTGGACCTCCTTTCAGCTGGCGTATTTTGTTCACCATCGAATTTGTCATTGTCTTTGGCCTTTAGAACAAGTGTACCAAATTTGAAAGCTTTATCTCAAAAACTGTGGTTGCTATTGCGATACTACAGATATGCGGACAGATTTTTTCCATAAAGTTATGTTTTTTCATTATAATTCGTCGAAACTCGTCCAGAAATGCAACAATTTTTTTTCCCCAAAATTGTACCTTTCTTCTTCTTTAATTCATTATGTCTCTTCTAGTGGTAACACATTCACCAAATTTCATGGGTCACCTAAAATGTTGTTGAAAATCTTAATTGCCAAATTTGGGAATTCTCCCATTAGCATTTTTTGAGTTAACGCGGATACACACATACAGTGCTATAAATGTGTTTTATACAGTGTTTTATACAGTTTATTTCAAACTTATTTGCAACATAAAAAAAAACGTCGGCTTCTTTGACCTTTTTTACCACCATCAAAGCCGATGAATTTTATGTTGCAAATAAGTTTGTAAAAAACTGTACATTATATATTTTAGCAGATTGCCACTAATAAAGTGTTTAACGCGAGGTTTACGGTGTAGGTGAAATTTTCCTCTTGTGTTTAAGTGTATTTTATACAGTTGTGTTTTATTAAATATTTTGGCGGGCGGCGCGGCGAGGCGGGCGATGACTATTCGGGTGTTTCCTGTTTACAAGTGGCTATGGTAAAATAACACAGGAAAAATGTTCACGCCTTAGGAAGATCCTCAACCCACCCCCGGCGAAGAATGCCAGGAAGATGTTGAAGATGGTAATGTTTCACAAATTACAAAGAAAGTTTCAAAACAGCATGTTAGCAGTCACAAAAGATATTTTAAATGTTTACAGAAATTTGTAAGAAAGTCAAATAGAAACAGGAGCCGTAGAAAAAAACAGTCCACTTAAGAGAAGTTCCAGAACAAACGGTTTATAAATATAATAAATAAAATAATTCGGGAAGGGAAATATCGGGGGCAATATGAACGAGAAGCTAGGCAACAATAACAATTTAACGTGTTAAATTATTATATTTTAATATATGAAAGAAATTTGCTTTTTAATGTTTCAAAAATATTTTTATTAGAAACTCTACACGTGTTTCGGCTTTTTAGGCCTTTGTCAAGAGTACAGGGAATACTGAATAGTAAAATTTGTGTCCATTGCTTATATAATCACATCTGGTACCTACGATAAAACTATTGTAAAATATGTTTTTATAAGTAGAATATTACTTTATTTTTTAAAACTAAATTATTTTATTTAAAATATGGTGGCCGGTAAAAATTTTTTGTTCATTCGTTAAGTTTTTATTATTTTTAACAGCTTTACTTATTTCTAATTGTTCTAATAGATCAAGTATCTTTCCTTTCTTTTCCGAATGGAGTAATTTGACATTATTTAAATCTATAAACTGTTTTCTATACAATGTGTTGGCATGCCCCTACTATATACATTGTTTACAATAGATTTCCTGTGTTCATCGATTCGCTTTTTTACATTTCGTCCAGTTTGTCCAATGTATATAGCATCACAGTCACTACATTTTAACTCATATACTCCTGTTTTTTGTAGTTTTTCAGTTTTGTCTTTATTATTAATTAACATTTTACCTAAATTATTTTTATTTACTGAAATTGTTCTACATCCTAGTTTATACAGTTTATTACTAACTCTATTGCTGATCTTAGGCCTATAATTAATACATTTATATCTCTTATTGCATTCCTGAGAAGAAGCAGCATAAAACTCTTTACGTAAGGAATTAAATATCATATTGCCTTCCCTCACAAGATTCGAATCTAAGTATTCTATTAAAAAATTCTTTTCAATTTATAGAAAAAGTAAAAAATCTCACAGTTCCTAGTAACGCAAAATTAGTTTCGTTCGACGTAAAAAGTCTTTTTACGTCAATCCCGTTGCACACATTATTTAAAATAATAGACAAACTTCTAAATAACTCCAATATTGACAGTGACATTAAAAACCAACTAAATTTAATGATTAAAAATTGTACTAACCAAAATTATTTTAAATTTAACGGGGAAATTTATAAATTATTGGACGGATTACCATTGGGTTCACCCATATCTCCCTTACTAGCTGAAATTTTTATGTCCGATTTTGAAAATGTACTGTTTAATACAAAAAACGTTTTAGTTGACAACATATTTTTCTGGACCCGTTATGTAGATGATGTGTTTTGCATTTGGAAAGGTACGGAAAGGCAGTTAAATAAATTCTTAGGTCTTCTAAATTCCCTTAATCAGAAAATTCAATTCACATTAGAAATGGAAAATGACGAGGGTTTAAACTTTTTAGACATTAATATAAAAAATATCAATAATAGATTAGAGTTTGACAATTATCGTAAACCTACTTGCACAGATACAATAATTCATAATAAATCTAAACAATCATTGCAAATAAAAAATGGCACCATTCCACAGCTACATACATCGTCTATTAACATTTCCACTAAGCGAAGAGAACTTTAAAAAAGAAGTTAACGTAATCAAAGAAATTGCGAAAAACAATGGCTATAAAGAAAACCTAATAGATAAACTAATAAAAAACAAACAAAAGAAAACTTTACGTAAAGAGTTTTATGCCGCTTCTTCTCAGGAATGCAATAAGAGATATAAATGTATTAATTATAGGCCTAAGATCAGCAATAGAGTTAGTAATAAACTGAATAAACTGGGATGTAAAACAATTTCGGTCAATAAAAATAATTTAGGTAAAATGTTAATTAATAATAAAGACAAAACTGAAAAACTACAAAAAACAGGAGCATATGAGTTAAAATGTAGTGACTGTGATGCTATATACATTGGACAAACTGGACGAAATGTAAAAAAAGCGATTCGAGGAACACAGGAAATCTATTGTAAACAATGCGGCTGCTCCACGGAAAAAAAACACAGTATGTGTGAAATTAGAAAATGTTCAGGAAGAGCAATTTACTTTAGTTTATTGCCTCTAGGAGACGGGCGGACATATCTTACTTAAACCTTTACAGTTAACTAATATAAATCAGTACTTTTTTTGTCACATTATCAAAAATTACTTATTATTCAATATGTACTATTTTAGGCAGTTACTGTGTTTGAAAATGGGTTTCCATAAAATATGTATTATTATTTTTTTACACGCAGTATCTCAATTAAAAGAATAGTTTCATAAATTATCATTAAAAGCCCACATACCGAAATAACTTGGTAAATAACAATTAAATTTTGTTTTCATTGTCCTGACTAATTGCTTTTGGATTTAAAAGATTTGGAAAGACCATATTATTAACAAAACTATTGGAAAAACACAGAAACTGTGTTTTATGTTGGAATATGTTCTCATTTTCTTTCACAATCCCAATCAAAATCACAGCATCTACACAGTCTTCATAACATACTGTGTTCCTCCTCTGAATAGTTGTTGTATACTGTGTTTTGCATTGTGAAATCTACAAATTTAGTGCAGATACTGTGTTACTGTTTTCTATATCTCCATATCCTTTGCAGATAGAACAATCGCTATTGGATAAAAAGACGCGGCACAGCACAGTATCTTCACATGTGTGAAAATCTCGATTTTTAAAAAATGTTGGTTACTGTGTTTTACCTTGGAGCAGCCGAATGTATATAGTACGGGCATGTCAACACATTGTATAGAAAACAGTCATTTTATAGATTTAAATAATGTCAAATTACTCCATTCGGAAAAGAAAGGAAAGAAACTTGATCTATTAGAACAATTAGAGATAAGTAAGGCTGTTAAAAATAATAAAAATTTAACGAATGAACAACAAATTTTTACCGGCCACCATATTTTAAATAAGATAATTTAGATTTAAAAAATAAATTAATATTCAACTTATAAAAACATATTTTACAATAGTTTTATAGTAGGTACCAGATGTGGTTATATAAGCAATGAACACAAATTTTACTGTTCATTATTCCCTGTACTCTTGACAAAGGCCTAAAAAGCCGAAACACGTGTAGAGTTTCTAATAAAAATATTTTTGAAACATTAAAAAGCCTTTCATATATTAAAATATTTAATAATGTTTCACAAGGAGCCAACCGCAGAATCAGTTCAGTGTATTAAATTATTATTGGCGAAATTGAGCAACAAGAGAATTACTTGCTAATTTTAATTTAGAGTTCGATTTTAAGTTAGAGTAAAACAGAGCAAGATTTATTAATATAACAGAAGCGGTATCAAATATCTATTTATCTAAGACACTACTTTTAAATCTATTGTATTATTGTGTTCATTGTAATACATAGAAATTTGAGGATCCAGCTCTGTATGCCGCTAATTAGGACTTGCCCGCATGTAAGAGCGCTGGTTTTGATCTTTTTTATGGTACGTTTGTAGCTTTTTTATAATCACATATTTCTGTAATAAACTGTACGTTCGTTTACGATCGTTTAACTGACTACATTCAAACACATGATTTTAATTTCAGCGTAAAATACGCGACGCAAATTATTTCCGTCTAGTTTCGCTCTTAATGTGACAAGAACCAGAACCTCGACCAAAACATTTGATACTATACTCGACACGCGTTTCGCGGACCAAGTTGGCATCTGGAAATGATTAATATTCATCATTAATTATCCACAGATGTCAACTCGGTTGACGATAAGTGTGTCGCGTATAGTACCGAGAGTTTTGGTACTTGTGGAAACTATTTTTTCCTGAATTTTTCCAGTGTATCAAATTTAACCTGGAAAATTATGACCCCTCTTATTGTTAGTTCTCGGTGCGATTACATCTGAGATTACATCTCTCGAGTGACTATTAACCTCGCTGCATACATTCATCATTTATTTTAGGTACATGTAGGTACGAGTGTAGGTATTACTCACATTCACAGTAATTTAGTTTTCATTCAAGGAAATTACAGAATCGATAAAAAAAAATGGATTTCCTCAGACGTATCCAATATTTTATCTGCTTATAAAACAAATCTGATTAATAGGATAAGATTTACAATTTCAAATGTTCTTGTATTGATATGATTGATATCTGTTGATCTAAACTACACATTAATTTTGCATGCAGATAAATTCGAAGATAAAAAGATAGTTTATAAAGTTATTGAGGTATTGGTACCTACGATCAACAAACCTTTTTTAATCATTAGTATGGCTGGTTTATTGCAGATATATGAAATATAAAAAATCCTATAAAAAATCATTTTTTTCGGTAATTTTATGGCGTTTTCATATTTTTGATATCTCTGTACATACAACTCAGTTATGAAACTAAAGTGTCCTTACCGTCCAAGCAACCTAAAGATAAGCGCACATTTGTACACATGGAACGCATAGGACGCATCGCACAAATTGTATTATTTTTGCCAACATCGCACATTACTTTGAATTTGATTTACGTATTTATGGAGTTAACTGTCAAACCTCAAACCCCGCGTTATTACACCGCAAACTCAGTTTTGATTTTATGGACGGGATGATCATTGATCACTGATGATCAGTTCAAAAGAAGAGTTATTTGCAATTGCAAGCGCGTTGGAAGACGAGGAAACACGAGAGAAAATATCTGATGCGGCCAGCACATAACTTTCTTATATACCAGTATACTTATATCATCCTGATCTAAAAAAATCATTCTATTTTATTCTTCACTTACTTACCTCAATTAAATTTTAATATCGTACCTTGAAATGTTTCATTAAAACTTCTAAATAATTAATTATATCAACGTCGTTCGATACTGTCAATAATAATTCATGTCATATATTTTAATAAATTTTAATAATTTCTTGTTATTGACATTGGCATTTTTGTAACTAAATTAGAATTTCAAATGTCAAACTGTTAAATTTATCCTAACCCCATTTTATGAGGTCAAATGTGTAAAAAATTTCAGTTTACATCAACTTTATTTAAGTACTGGGAAAATATATTTTATTGGCTTGATAGTAGACATGATTATAATCTTTCATCAAGAATATATTTTTTTGTAAATGCAAATGCAAAAAAGTTTGGCTCCCGTGGACCACATTTCAGCTGGCCAATTGTACTCATCACCGAATTTATCATTGTCTTTGGCCTTTCGAACATGTGTACCAAATTTGAAAGCTTTACTTCAAAAACTATGGCTGCTATCGCGATACTACAGACATGCAGACAGATTTTTTCCATAAAGTTATGTTTTTTCATTGTAATTCGTCGAGATTCGTCCAGAAATGCAATAACAAATTTTAATTTTTTTTCCGGAAATTGTACCTTTTTTCTTCCTTCATTCATTATGTCTCTTCTGGTGGTACCATATTCACCAAATTTAATGTCACATAAAATGTTGTTGAACACACACACAGAGTAGGCCGAACGAGTCAACTGTAGGTACTATTTCTTCCACGATACCTATGTGCACTTGATCTCTGAGAAATATTAGCTGTTTGCATTCAACAGTCAAGACACTGGAGTCAGTTAAAAATCACGAAAAATCAGTAAAATACAAGTATTTTCAGCACCGTGTTATTTTTTGGGGATATTGATTGTGTGAATTTATATTCTTTGCACAAAAACCACTATCTTTCAGCTTTGAAATGCCATCTTGAACGTGTATATATCTTTAATAGAAAATTTTTTACAGCTAAAATATTAAAGCATAAAAATGACGTTTTTTAAATGCTTTAATTCGGGCAAGGCGGAAACTGATGCATGCGAAAATTAAATGACGGTGGATTTCCTTCTTTGGAACCCTAAAGAAGATTCTCACAAAGTTTGAGCAACATCTAAAATAAGCTGGCTTTACCGATTAGACAATTTCATATGGCATGACTCACTATAATCATTAGGTATGTTCACCGGTGTTACTTATAAGTTGTGATTTTTACCTTCGATCTGATCGAAGATTTTTACTCTAAGTATGATGTAATGAAGCAAGTTAGTTCAACTTTGATCTCGCAGGAAATGGCAACTTGCGAACAGCTTTCCTCCTTTATATTTACTTCTCGTCTGGAGCAAGAGTAAAAATGTTTAGTTCGGAGTAAAATATGATGACGTTGTTGCCCACTAGAGAACAATAATCTGGTAAAAATGTCTTGTTTAGAGTAAATATTGGCCACCGGCGAACAGACCTAGTGTATTGATTTAAGATTGTTTTAGTGTAATAATTTGGGACACGCTATATTATGTTTTTTTGGCCTCTAATTGGCTACCAATGACGTCACCGTGACGCTTTAAGTTTTGATTGGCTAAAGCCTGATTTAAGCACTCCTTGTTAGTTTATTCTTCTTGTAAAACACCTACCTACATTTAACTTGTACAGACTGCAGAAACTCGCAATTCGATAGTTTCATATTTTCCCCAGCGCTGCTTCACATTTTCCCAAATTTCACCGAACCAGAAAAACAAACTAATTTGCAAAAAAATTAAACAAAAAGGGCATTATCATCTGTGATCTATTTGCTCTGTACAAAATCAATATAAAACTGAAACCTCAATTTATTTTGTTGTTATAGGGAAAGTTATGCGACAGACATGATATTTATTTTGCAACTTTTTATACTGTGTGAGAAAAAACCTCGTGGACAGTAGGTACAAGTTTGACAACCGATGTTTCATATTTTCATATCCATTAAATTGCAGTTTTCTCGTAAATTGAATCGTTAATTAATTACAGGCTTGTTTCACTTTTTACCCTAATTTTTAAGTGTTTCATATTTACCCCCTTCACCCTATAGTTTACATCAAATTTCTTTTCAACATAAAAAATTTCTGCTTCTTTGATCCCTTTACCGCCATCAAAGAAGCCGACGTTTTTTTAGTTTGAACTAAACTATACCTAGGTATCTACCGTTTTTACTTTTTTAAATACCGGTGTACGCCTCTATCACCCCCAGAAACGATAAACTGATTCAAATATCTGGCAACCTATACTACAAGTAAAGCTGCAAATCGTTTCTGTGTATCATGGTCGTAGAGTACAGATGTACTTACTGGCGCCGGCATTCACCTTCACCGCGAAACTCTTTCTCCAGTCCAGTCTATTATTAGCTTTCGAGTTGTGTACACGTTAAGTCACTTGGGAGTATAGCATATTGTTTTTGTGTTTTTTATTTTATTTGTTGTACTCTATTGCTGATATTAATTTAATAATAAAGCATGGCAGACGTATGCAGGGGTAGAAAACGGCCATTTGCTGACAAAGTGAATAAATTCATAGGTGAATTCCCGGATTTATTCTATGATGGTGCTAAAATAATTTGTAAAGTGTGCGAGAAAGATTTGATGTGCTGGGATAAGCGTGATCGTGGACTTCACGTAAATAGTGTACACCATAAAAATAAAAAAAATGGCGTGTCTTCGACAACACAGTTTATGTTTAATTTACTATTAATGCTGATTGTATGTGATGTTCCGCTGCACATACTCGATAAAAAACCATTTCTAGAGTTCTGGAATAAATACAATTCCCAGATGAAGTTACCAAGTCGCACAACGTTATGTAACTATCTACCAACTGTACACGTAGACATGGTAAATAAGATGAAATGTGAATTAAAAAATGCACGGCGTGGTCATCTGTTGATGAGACAACAGATTGTACAAAAAATTCTATTTTAAATATTATAGTACGAATACTGGACCCTCTTAAAGCGACAGTTCCACTGTTACTAGCTAGCAAAAGACTAAGTCAGTGTACTAGCGAAACAATTACCAGGGTGGTGCTGGAGACGTTAGAAAAATTTGAACTGTCAAAAAGTCAAGTGTTGATGTTTGTGACTGATGGCGCCGTGACAATGCGGTCGGTAGGCTGTTATTTGCAAGAACAAGGTTGTACGTTTACGTATGTTACGTGTGAAGTGCATGCTTTACATCTTGTGGTAGAAACTATTCGAAACGGTTTTCCAGAGGTGGATGCATTAATAGCAAGTGCAAAAAAAAGTGTTTCTTAAATCTCCTAAACGTCTCCGTGCATTTCATAGCAAGTGTCCCGGTATTCCTGAACCACCACAGCCGATTCTTACACGTTGGGGAACATGGTTGCAGGCAGCTTTTTACTATGCTGAATATTTCCAACAAATAAAAGCTGTGATACTACAATTCAATCCAGATGAGGCTGCAGCCACTAAGGAACGCCAGACAAAATTCGAAGATATTTCCGTTGAAACAGCTTTAAAAAATATTGCGAAGAACTATAAACCATTACATGAAAGCATAAAAAAATTAGAAAACAGTGCGTTGTCGTTAGCGGAGTTACTGCAAATAGTGGACGAAGTAAATCTACTGCTACACGCTATAGGTGACGCGACAAATGAGCGCGTTAAAGAAAAGTTCGCAAGTGTGTTAAATAAAGACACCGGTTTTACCAAATTGAAACAAATATGTGATTGTGCAGCCCCAGATCCGTTAAGTGCGTTCAAAGACTATTTTACGTTTGCGTGTATTACATGAGTAGATATCGAACGGTCGTATTCAAAATATAAGAATATATTTTCACCAAGGCGAACATCACTCATGGACACAACCATAGAAACATACCTGATGCTGCAAAATGGCTACACATCTTCTCCAGTTTGTGATTAGCAAGCTAGTTCATCAAGCTAGTTAACAGGGTAAGTTTTACATACATTGTTATAAATTGTAACAGTTTATTGTTTCTCGTATTAATTAATTTCGCGTACGCCACTGTCCCACGGAACATTTTTGACAGCCCTAACTATAAGCAATAAAGACTATTACAGGGAGCCTTCTGATACTATACGGGTGTATTCATCAAGCGCATCAAGTCGTCGGAACCAATTATTTTTAATTTAACTCACTTTTGTTCTATTGCCCGGCGTTTATATAGATATACATTTTGTTTTATAAACGTGCTGATAAACGACATTGAATTTCGTTAAAGGTTCCTAAAGTAGATTCAACAAGAATGAAGACGACAGATCCTACAAGATGTTAAATGCATGTATTAGTGATTGTTATGATTTATGATTTTATGACTCGGCCCAAAAACTTTCTAAGGTCTTAGCATAAAGGCTCTGATAAAGGTGGTGGGTTCTCCGTATTTTCTCATGAGGTCATTTATAATTTATAATATAGGTAGGTAACATTTCGTACATTTCGCCTCGCACTTCTAATTTGCGATTTTATGTTTTACTAATTTATCTCGTGATTTAAACGACACGCCAATAATTCATGTCCTGCGTGTGACGTCACACATTCAGCTTGGAGTATAAATAATAAACAAAATAACAGCATAACCTATAATGAACTGTTGTCAACAAGTTGTCAGAAAGTTCCCAAAAAAAATCTTTAGATAAGATTTTATTATAAAACATTGTTCTATTGTACTCTCAGACTGTTGTAAAGTACCTGAAGTTTAGTCCAAACTTATTTACAACATAAAAATCGCCGACGACGTTGATCCTTTTACCGCCGTCTAAGGTGCCGACGTTTTTATTTTATGTTGCAAATAAGTTGGAAACAAACTATAGGTAGACTGATTTTAGTTTTTAAAATACACTGCCCTCAATGTAGCAACTTGCATGCAAATAGGTTTAGGTACGTGTATTGTTTATACCTATCTAATTTAAACTGAAAAAAAGAGTCACTGACTGATACAAATACTTTACTTAATCTCTCTTTCCAATTATCTATCAATCACAAATATAACAGGAAGACTTTTTAATTTGAATTCCAAAACTAATTTTTATGAACAAATTTCTTTCATAGACTTTATAAGTTACTACTTCATAAACGAGGCACTTATACCTAATACAATTTTTTTATTGGGTAGGTAGGTACCCTCCTAGGTACTTAAATATCTCAGGTAATATTGTTTATAAATGCCTATCAGAAGTGATTAAGTGAGTACCTATATATAATTATATAATATCAGGTATTATTTTACTATTTTCCACTTTTTCGTGTCATATGTATTGTATTTCAGGTATGACTGTGTTCATTCATCATCTTGAGCAATATTAATCCAGAGATAAGTACCTACGTAATTCCAAAGCCTCAGGATATAGGTACATACATATGACGGATATGATTGCCGCAGCGTTCGTAGGAAGCAGAACATATTAAATTCAACTTAAAAATTATTATCTATGCAAATCAAATTCTCAGAAAAAATAACTAATATATAAGTAGGTATCACACAAACGTTTATTGCTATTGTTTACAGCATAAAATCATTAATATTCAAGCCGAATGCATGATACATCGCCAGTAAAGGTAAATTAATATTCTTAACCACTAACATTCCATAAGAAATTGTATATGCATGGCAACGTACATTTTTGGAGAGATGACAGTCTCAATCTTGACCTAAACCGGACATTTAAAACTCCTCGTGTATGTTTGCACCGTGTAAACATGGCTTTTACCTGTCCATAACTTTTTAACAGTTTAAAACTTCATAACATACTTTTTAATTGCAGATAAATACTACATGTTATGAATTGACACAAAGCTACTATTTCTAACTGAATACAACTAAAATAACTTGCGTGGAACTTAAAAGACGAGGTTAAAATAAAATTAGTTACCTGTTGTCTATCCAATACTAATAAAAATTGCACACACAGACACAAACATTTATATTATAAACACAATATTATTGCTTTTTAACTTGTTTGATATGCACTTCACCCACTTATTAACAATATGTAATACCTTACATGTTTTGCACTTTCGTCACTGGTTTTCAAATTAATTTCGTAAGTATGCGTAAAACTTTATTCTTCTACGCAAAGTATCTTCAACACACCGACCGTTTCTCGCCACTCGCAAACAACGAACGAAAGGTATGCCATGAACTTTTTTCTATCGCGCATTACCTTTGCGCACTGTCAAAGTTTCAACTGATTTTCTCCCGCTTCCCGCTTTGTGAGAATTCAATCATTTCAATCTCAATTGTACACTAGCGCTCCTCCAATCCTCCATACGAACTATTTTGAGTTTTATATTTGCGTAGTAAAATAACCTAAAACACTTAAAATAAAAGGAATATATTGCTGCTAGACAAAACATTTTTTATAATAAAATGCGAAACAACTTTTAACGATCAAGGTAGAAACAATTATTTTATACAGACAAATAATTTTAGCTGCTTTTTTTATCTATGGTTCATTTCATAATTATAATTAATTTTCGTACCATCACAATTATTTAAGATGGAAAACGCTCGGGAAAACCTAAATATCTATGAGGACGTCTGTGATTTTGATCTTGGCGACGAGGTCGAGAAGGTATGTTAGATCAGATTATTTACTACATTCATTAATGTAACCTCAACATTTTAGCTAAAGACTGAAAATGAAAATCTGCAGAAACATATTCGGTCTCTTGAGGATGATATAGAAAAAATAACAGCTACAGTTGTGAAGCTAACAGAGGATCAAGATACTCTGAAGAACAATATATCTACACTTTATTTGACTGCTAAAGCTGAAATTGAGCGAAAGGATCGTATGATATCTGAACTGCGAACTAAGGTTGACAATATGTGTTTTCGAAGAATTAAACCTGATTCACAAAACAAAAGGGAGAGAGAAAGACGCTGCTTCGGAAGATATTACTGCTAAAAAAGTTTAAATATGACAATAATAGTAAAGTAACCCAAGAACGAGCCCAAGAAGAATTTGATGATAAGAATCAACACAGTAGTGCAGCAGGACGTTGGCATTCGGAGGGAAAAGAATGCGATGTTTTAGAGGATAACACTGCTAAAGAGTTTAAATATGATGTTAGTAAGGGAAGAAAAAAAGATTTTGATGATAACCGACAGAGTGGCAGAGCAGGATCATCTCATTCAGAGGAAAAGGAAGGCATTGTTTTAGAAGATAACACTGACAAAAAGTTGAAATGTAATGTTGGTGGCGAAGAAGGAGAAGTATTTGATAAACATGACAGTTATAGATCAGGATCTTTGCAATCAGAAGAGAGAGAAAATATTTGGGAAGACAACAGTACCAACAAGTTTAAATGTGACAATTTTAAGGAAAGAAGAGAAGAGTTTTATGATAAGCATCGTAACAGGCATAGATCAAGATCAAGGCATCCTGGTGATAAGTATAATAATAGAGGATATAGGAGTAGAAGTAAAAGTTGGGAAAGGAATGAATTTTACTATAATGATGATAGAGGAAGATGGTATAATCATAACGATAACTTCTCCTTCAGTGATGAGCGAGCCTGGAAATTTGGATATAGAGAAAACTGGAATGACACTAGAGGCGTATGGGAAAATGATGTGTATGGAAAATATGAGCATAGACATTTTGGTTATAGGGATTCCAGAGGTCAACATAAACAATATTTTGAAAGGTAGGGTAGATTATAGTTGGCCTATTTAAAATGTGGATAAAACTTGCTATCACACGTATTTTTTCTTATCGAGTGGCCCTTAAACTGTAGAATACGAATTACAAGTTAAGAATATGCGGTTAACTTTACAAGATCTTACATAGTAGGTGCCCCAAAATCATTTTAATGCTGCTTTCTTCTCACTGATTCCTAAAGTTATTAGTGTAACAGTAGATAAATAGATCTTTATTTAGCACTTCATGCAACATACATACAGATTGAAATTGAATTGAGACAGATATATGATCAACCTAGTGGGGAGGACTCACGGACTTTACATGGAGAGTTATGTGATTTCGTCAGCCTCGAAGAGAGGGGGAGTGTAGAACATTTTATTACTACAACCAATACGTTCATCCTATATACTTATCATCATTCCATCGTTCACGTGGACTGGGATGCACAATTAGCTTCCACACTGTGTATATAAATATTGGTATTGAAATTGATACTATTTTTTTACCACTTAAAGTGCATGAAAAAGTAACCATAGTTTGGAGCCTATAATGTGATACTAACTTTGAAGTAGTTTTTATAAAATCTAAATCAAGTTCGAATTAAGACCATTTGGGGCCCTGTGCTTTAATTATTTTTTTGTCCGCCTATTAAATGGATCAGTGGCGGTTTGTGATGTATTGTGTAAGGAGAGCAAGTTTAATGCAAAAAGTGTGCACATGAGGCACTAACAGCAAGGAGTGTGGCAGTAGTTCTCTCTACACCATAGTCGAAATTTTTTTAAAGTTTGAGGTCGTGATTTTCAAGTACTCCAAAGTTTGTATAATGCTATAAAACATAGTAAAGGTCATAGGTAGTGATGGAAATTCTCGTCTTTTTCTTTTAGTAGAATATTCTATAAACACACTGCATAAATTAGATAATCCCCAAATTCAGAGCAGAGGCTGTGCGGGAGGGAGTTGCACGCACAACCGTCTCTTCGTCATTGTCATTTGCCGAAACTAGAAATACTGGGATTCGATCCCAGGTAAATATACACAGGGACCAAATAATAATAATAATAAAGGTCTTTATTATGAAAAATTCATAAAAGGCGAATTTTAGTCTTACGATTTTATTTTATTGTCGACTAAGGAAATATTTCTTAAGCTCTTTTTTAAATTTATTTAAATTATAAGATTTCATTGTAGTATCTAACTGATTTTAATGATGTACAGCAGTATATGAGAACGTTGGAAGATTGCAGTTGACTGCTAAAGTATGGTCAGTATGTTATTATACCTAATAGTACGACTATGCATCTCATTTCTGGCTACAAGTTTATTTTTAAGGTAAGCAGGGATGTAAGTTTCAAGAAAATGCAGAAAAACGTGCTCTAACTAATCGTGTTACTATGCCGGTTACTAAAGAATGAATAATCTGAAAAATATGAGAACAATGAATCTTTATTCTGGAATTTTTCTTTAACCCCTATGTACGTTATCACAACACAAGTGCACACTGTGATTAGGGTGAAATGCACTTTAGCTTTGTTGGTGGTCAGTTCCCACTGATGGAGCTACCAGCTACCCCACCATTCTTCACCGCAAGCGAATTCAAGTAAAAGTCATACAGTGCCCGTACTGCCCGTACTGAGTCACTTATTATTGTACATGGGAGTTCAGTGACTGGGCATCTATATGCCTTGCTCATTATATTTTACAGGACTACATTGATGACATTTTTAATGTACTTATATTTCTTTATCGAACCATTGAAATTACGATTTTTACATCCCCCTATTTGATTTTGCCCCTGGCCCATCGTTCCCTGTGGTTAATCTGGTTCTGTAAAAACTATCTGTACTTGTCGTGCTTTTCGAAAATTAATCGGCCATTATTTGAATATGATTAAAACTAATTTTAATTGATTCGGTCTAATAGTCAGTGATTTAGTATTTTTAACGTTTTTAGTGTTATAACCTTAGTTCTAATAAATGATATGATAAATATGAATTACTTTAAACTAACAAGCAAACTGGGATTCTAATACAGGAGCAGGAATAACCTACAAAGTTGACAATGCTATACTGAGTAATAGGGTTGCCAACTCTCCCAAATTGGAGAATGCCCCTTGTCCCCCGGCTACTATCGGAAGTTGGTAAATGTCATTTTTCAAAATCAATCATTAATAAATGCCTTGTTTATAAGTAAATATTTTAATTTTTTTTATAGCAACCTCAAACACCATGACAAATTGTGTACAGAAGATATTCAAAGAAAATGTTTTAATAAAAAATTACGAAAGCAGTGAAGTTGCAGAATAAATATTTTTCAAGTGGAAGTTTTATTTACCTAAGAATACAAAATGTTTTACATTTCATGTTTTGTGCTTTATATTGAAATTTTTTTTTTGTGTCATTTTCCACATTTTAATAAATGTATAGAAAAAACTATGTCGCCCTCTCTTATATTAAAAGTCCTCCAATTTTAACAAACAAATTCCACCAAACAATATTGGAGTTGGCAACCCTACTAGGTAAATAAAGTTTAAACTTCATGAAAGTGGTATTTAAAAGTAATTAAGTGCATTGCAAGAAGCAGACACTTCCACAGCCTAACATATAAAAATCAAGGAATCAACAAAAAAAAACTGCTGCCCATATTTATAGTACAATCTGCCGTCCATTATTAGAATATAGCCACCCACTATACCTTAATACAAGAAGACCATTTATAAAAAGCCTAGAAATAGCAGAAACATCAACATTGCAATCCATTACCAAAATCAGACACCCCAGAAATCCTCTCCATAACCCTCCCAACAACCTTCTCTATAAGATTACACAAATAACACCAATCAACCAAAGATTACAATCCCTAACCACAAAATTTGCTAAGGAAATAAATAACATAGAAATAATACAACCCCTTTACAAAACAAGAGAACAAGAATTACCTAGCAGAAAATTTCCAGAGCTAACCCTATGGGAACACGTCACCGCATTGAATAATATACAATGAAACAAATCTATATTAATTTTTTTTTCAGATATTTATACTGTAATGAAATGAAATGGTATGTAAATTATTTTAAACAATTGTAACAGGCTGAAGGACCTCAGTCGATGGTCTTTTGGTGAAACCAATAAAATACTTTTATTATTATTATTATTAAAAGTAAAAGAATTATTTGATTAATAATTATAACTTTATTTATATACAGGTTGTTTCCAAAAAACGTGCCAACATTTCTAGGGCAAGTAGTATATAAAAATCTTATTGTGATATTTCATAGGGGGCACCACTTACACAACTGTCATTGAAAAGTTTTCCTCCTAATTTGTAACATTAATGCTACACAACTCTGTTCACTTTAACTTTGCAGTGTTGGATTGGACTTAAGTGAGCGAAACGTCCAAGTATAACCGATGCTTATGAAATAAAATAAACATGAAAATGAACCACTATAGAAACTTTGCACTTGTGTACAACTGCTTGCCGTTTGCACCAAGAATCAGCACACATTTTGTTTTCTATCATGGTTAACACTGCAAAATTAAAGTGAATAAAGTTCAAGTAACTCATTATCTACAGTAGATACTCAAAATGTATTAACAATTTTTAATTTCAACACAATGTCGAAAATTGTTCATATTAGAACATTTATATTTATTAAAGCAAACTCCACCAGGGTTGCCAACCATGCCGATTTAGTCGGGACAATCCCAATTTAGTGAACAATATTCCACATCCTGATAAAAACCAGAATTATCCCGATTTTTCATAACTGGCAAAATCATATTCTAGTTAAATTACCCTGAGTCATCCTCATCTGAAAATTTCTTGATTTTGAGCCGAGAATGAAAATAAATTATTGTTTTTAATCTAAGTATATGCATGTTTACTTTTTTATTTTCGATACCTGATTTATCTATGATCTGTTTAGAGTTTCTTTTAATTTTTCAATTTGTTTTTTAACAAAATTTATTTGTTAGATTTTAATAATGTTGTGTTCTGTAGGATATACTTTTATTTTTTGTTCTTGTTATTTCTCCTGACTATGACGTCATGTTCCTCATGTAAAAGAACAAATTAAGAATAACATACGATCAGACTTATGTAATAGAAAGCTATGAATAACTGTTGATGAAAGTATAGATACAAAAAACAACAAAGTGGGAAATGTTTTAGTGCGTATTTTAACACCAAATCAAATAAAGATGCCATATTTAATCGTAAATAAAAGATTACAAAAAAACAGTGCAGAAGCAATTCAGCAGATATTCGTATCGTATTTGTTTTGAAATGTTTTGCAAAATAACCTGGGAGGCACAATTTTTTCAACTTTTTTCGTAAATTTCAATCGAAATTTTTTCCCTACAAAACCTTCATTTAGTTTTGATAGTTATGCCCTAAAGCACTTGGGTCCCATGCTCTAATACCAAGATGTGCCTAAATTTCACCAGCCGTCAGTGACTTCATATGACATACATAACCTCAAATTTATGATTTTTATATTTTTATGAATTCAGAGTAGTTACAGTACAACAATATATAATGTACACTCTGTATCAGGATTGACTGTACTACAGGTGTTAATTTAAAATTTTGAGTAGATCCGCCGTCTTTATTTTTCCCATACTACTGCACTTATCGGCATCAGGAACAAAGTTTACGTCTTGAAAAAATTTAAAAAAAAATTATTCATGCAAATTTTTTAATAACTGCCCACAAAGTTAGAATATTTCCTTTTGAAAGCAGACATAGAAAATATGGCAGATAATCGCAAAATTTTAAATTCATGTTTAAAATTAGATTTTGAACAACTTTTCTTATAAATTTTTTTAAGATTTCATCAAGCTATGATAGTTTCCTGATGTAAATTACAAACATATCTGCTATTCAATCCTTATAAAAGACTACACTTTTAGGCCATTAAGCCGATCCAACTGTTGTTGAAAAAAATTGTCCTTGATTGGTTCCAAACCAATGATTCCCAGCAATAATGTTTTCATCTTGTTGCCAACTGTCAAATTTATTGTCGAAATAAACGTGAATGCCTTAACTGTGTAAAAAATAATTTTAGTTAAAGATTACATAAATGTATAGAACAACAAAATGGTGATATTAATTGAGACCAGAAATATCTTTCTTATATTTAATTTTTCTGAAAAATTAAAGCTTCTTTGATATCTATTCACTTTCTTTGTATGTCCCTCAACGTTTCAGTCTTCTTCACGGTCTCCTTTTAATCTAAATCACTTAATTTTAATTTTTAAAAAATATTGAAATCCTATGATTGTGTCGTGTGATTCATCAAAACAACTGTTTTAAAAAATATTTAGTTATGCCAATGTATTTCAGTTTACTTTCAAATGATGTACAGCTATCCGAAAAAATAAGGTGATCCAGATTGAACTTAATACTAAAAAATGTTTTACGTTTTAGTGCATAATGTATAATATAGTTTATCTTGACTTATAAAAAAACAGATCCCAATTAGTTCTGTATTTACAAAATTATCCTCCTGCAGTGCTGTGTGTTAGTAGTCGATGCTCAAACGACAAAAGTGTTAAAAAAAAAATCTAAAACTTGCTAGTGGACATGCCAAAAGTGGATGGAAGGGATAGCAGTACGGTTCAAAGGTTTTTCAAAAATCTGCTTCTGTTTCCATCACAGGTACATAAGAATTTAATATACAGAGTTACATAATTCCGAGGACTTTGTCTTTTTAATGTGACATTTATGTGACAGTTTAATAAATAGGCACTTTTAGGTACTTAAATTTTGAAAAACAAGGCAAACAGAAGCAGAAGGATTTTTAACAAGTTCATATCTTGATATAAAGTTGATATCTTTTCTATTTCCCTAACTAAAAATTGATTTTCGTGTTGTTAAGTTGGACACAAAGATTCCCTGTTAATTCCAAACTGCGGTCAGTGGTCAGTGCACGAATTTCTCAATTCGTGGGTCAGTGTCGGCCTTGTTTTTTTATATTATGCTGTTAATGGCATTACTTAACCTTAAAAATTGTTGCCAACTTAACAGTGTGAAAATCAATTTTTGGTTAGGACAATAGAAAGTGAATCAGCTTTATCTGTTAATGATCACGACAAATGGAACTAGAGGAGCAATGAATAAAAAATGTCTGATTTTATTTTGTCATGATGATTCAGATATTTAACAGGTAATTAAAAATATAGTAACTTGATGTTTTAATATTCACTTACATTGAGTTCTAAGATACTATCCCCAAAGAACACCCCTGTGAACTAAAATTGTTTAAATTATTGTTGTTATACAGTTGATTTTACTGCTGTTAACATAAAATATCCTAAAAAATTATTTATGTCCTCCATAACTACTGCCAAAAATCATCCTTTGAATTGTTAATTTTTTTAACATTCCTATTTTTCGAACCACTGTGTATTGATCTGAATCTGACAAAATTCCCATAAATTTGAAAACCTAGAGTTTGTCATTCTGATTAACATACTAAAAGTCCGGACCAATTTCAGTGTAGCTTTCGCCGCCATCTTAGAACAATAATGCTTGAAATTACTTTGCAAATACCTCTGTTTTGGAAGGTAGCAAAGAGAAGTGTACTATATCGAATTAAAAGAAAACAAATGTCTATACAAAGAGGTCCAAAAACTTTTTTTTGTATGATGATTACATTAAAAATTAAAAGAGATTTAATTTTAATGATTGAAATAGGTCAATTTTTGCTATAAATAATAGTAATAATGATAAAAAATGGTTCTAAGAAAAATTGTTTTAAAAAACTGATTCATGTTAACCATGTTTAATCAAATTTATTAAAAAATCACACAAAAACAAAAAATTATTGAACGTTTTTGTTGAAAAATTTGTTTGCTGTAATTTTGTATACTGCCATTTTTTATACTACCTATCAAAACATTTGCAAAAAAAACTAATTTTTTTAAACGCTATTTGCCTAAAATAGCGGTGACTGCTATACTACTATTGGTCAAGACATTTGGTGAATTAAGAAGCCAAATATAAACCGATTCAGTTTTATAGGAATTTTGTCAGGTTCAGGTTTACTTTAACTAGATTAAAAGTACATAATATGTACCATGTAGGTATAGGTACTGTTTTAATTTTTTTTCAGAAAATCGCTGCTCATATTATATAAAACTTTCTTTTCTAGGGCAGCACATGTAAAGAGAGAATCATCACCAGTTCATCATACGTTCTCAGAAAGAGAGGAAAAATATGAGAAACCAAAAGAATACAACAAATTGGAGGTAAAATCTAGAAATAAAGAACCGAGTCAAAGACTTACAAAAAGTAACACAGTACAGGAATCTAGTAGTATAGGAACCATACGGGAAACGACAATTTCTGAAAAAGAAGACGTCACTAAAACGAAACCTAAGAAAAGGCTGAAAATGTTGGATGAAGCAGAAAAGAAAATGAGAAAGTTGAGAGCCACCCCTATTAAGTCAAACAACAGCTGGTCTGAACAAATTCCAAGTTTAACAAATAATCGTTTAAAAGAAATTTCCAGAAATATAACTGAAGAAGTCGACAATGGATATAGAAAAGATTTAAAAAAATGTAAACCTGAAATAGCTGGAAGAGAAGACTCCAAAGCGAACAAACGTTCTATGAAAAAGATTAGTCGACGTTCTACGGAGGAAGTTAATAAAAAAGAATCCTTAAAAAAAGGAGATCCTGATAAGATCCTATTCATAGATCTCTATGATGAAGATGAAGAAGACCAAGATTTAATTATTATTGACGAATTTTCAAATTCGAATTTGGATGATGAAAAATTTGAAAAAAAGGAAGCAGTAGAAAAGAACAAAATTTTGTCTGAAGATTTAACCAATAATACGATTCAAGATATTACATATCACTTAACGAATGAAGGAAACAATGTTTATCATTTTAAACAAAAAGATATAAATAGTATTGATAAACATGCAACTGTAAACTTAGATGCTGCAAATACTGACAAGAAAATTAAAGGCATGTCAAAAGTAGATTTATTGAATACTAGAAAGAAAAACAGGAAAGTAGAAGAGAGGATAAAAGATGTTAACAAAACTAAAAAATCTGAAACAAATGATGGGAAATATTTAAATGTGAATTTGAATGTTGGTAACTCTGCAGATGATGATAAAATATTCAAAAACTTTTCAGAAGAAAATTTGTCGAAGTCTGCAAAACAAGTAATAAGTTTATTTGGAGAAAATACAAAAGGCAAAAATTATGTTGATAAAAAACGAAATGTATTTGTATTTGAGAAATCATTAAATTTTGGTGCTGATAACTCTACAGGTAATGAAATGAGAGATGCAAAAAAATTTAACAAAAGCCCCCCAAAAGAAGATTTATCAAATACTCCAAAACAAAGCGTAAAATTAAACAGTTGTGTAAAGGGAGTAAATAAAAGAGTTACATATCATCAAGAAAATATTAATAGAACTGAAGATTCTTCAATTGTGAAAATGGATGCTGAAAATACCACAAAGAATAGGAAAAGAGAAGCTAGCAAAAAAATTGAAATCCTTTCTAACATCAGGTTAGATACTGAAAAAAATGCGAATGTGGAAATGAAAAATATTAACCAATCTGTAAGCTGTGAGAAAAAAGAAGCAAAGAAGAAAAAGAATACCCCAAAAGATTTATCAAATACCACAAATAAAGAAGGAAAACTATCTCCCAAAATTAATATTAAAAATGAAAAGAAAAATATGCAGCCAAAACAACAAATGTCAAGTATCCATTTGGATGATGAAAATACTTCAAAGAATAAGAAAATAACAACCAGGAGAAAAATAAAAATCGCAAATGATGATTCAACTAATAGTACAAAGAAAGACATGAACATAGTTATGGAAAAGAAAGATGTTAGCCTATGCGACAAAAAAAATGTAAATGTGATTTTGGATGCTGATTATGAACCACCAAAAGAGGAGAATAACAGTTCCTCAAACACACATGTATCTAATACTACACACGAAAATATGGAAACTGTTGAAAAACAGATAATGACAGATAGGGGAAATGTTAAAAAATGTTCCAAACAGAAAATTGTGATTGATATTGAGGATACTTCAAATGTGAATAGAGATGTTGCAAATACCACAGATAAAAAGATGGAAAGCAAGGAAAAAATAAAAAAGTCTATCAAAAGAAGTTTTAATGCATGCTACAAAGCAAGACATGGACCTAATTATAGAAGAGGTCACAGAACATAAAAATAAAGATGTTACCCGATCTGAAATACAAGATAAGAATACGATGGAGAAATCTGTAATTATGGTTTTGGATACTGGTAACTGTGCAAATTATGAGAAAAAACAATCAAAGAACAACAAAAGCCCAAATGTAGATTTACTCAGTACTACAAAAGAAGATGTGAAACAGGTAATGAAAAATATCACCAAAGATGAAAATAATGATTGTAACGAATCTAAGAAACATGATATAAATGATACCGATTTAAATGTGAATTTAGATACTGATAATTTGTCAAAAGATGAGAAAGTAGAATCTGATAATAATATCAAAAAATTGGCAAAAGAAGTTCTAACCAGCACACAGCAGGATATGAGGCTAATGATCGAAAATCGTAATAAAAAAAGAAAGGAAACCTCTAAAAAATTCCATGCAACAAAATAGAAATAGAATTGAAAATTTGTCAAATGTCAATTTGAATAATGAACACACTGCAAAGGATATGACGAAAGAGGTCAAAGTACATATTACAGGCTTGTCAGAGAAAGAGTTAATCCGTACTACAAAACAAAACACGAACTTAGTTATAGAAGAAAATGTGAAAAAGGAAAGTGAAGTTGGTAACCAATCTATAAAAAAGGATATAGATGAGATTGAAAGATCTCTGAGTATCATTGTTGGTGACTCTGGAAATGATGAGAAAAAAGAATTTGAGAAAAAAATTGATCCATTAGAAGATTTAATTAGTACTACAAAGCAACACATGAATGAAAATCATGAAAATGACATAATGGAAAATAAAGTTATTACACATTCTGTTACTACTAAGAATAAGGATATAGAAATAAAATGCATCTCAAAAGAAGATGTGGTGGATAATACCAAGGAAGGCTTGCATCTAGTTTTAAATCAAACTGAAAAAGTGGAAAAGAAAAATGCTAACCAATGCAAAAAACAAGATGAGACTAAGAAGTCATTAAGAAAAAAATTGTCCAACACTACAAAACAAAGCATGGATCTAGTTACAAAACAAAACATAAAAGATGGAAAGGGAGATGTTGACCAATATGAAAATATAACAAAGGAAAAGAAAAAAAGCCCTAATACTGCATCACAAGACATAAAACCGGCTATTAATTATAATATAAAAGAAAGAAAAAACATGAAATATGTCAAACAAGATATAAATAGAAGTGAGCAATCTTCAAATGTGGTTTTGGTTTCCACAAACACTGCAGATGATGAGAAAGAACTAAATCAAGTGACCAATAACTTGTCCAACCAAAACAAAATTGAGAATACTTCTAATGGCAATTTTAACCCTGGAAACCTGGTAAAAGATGAGAAAACAGATTTGGGAAAAAAGATGATTACTTTACCAAATCAAGATTCAACCAATACTAACAAACAAGATATGGAAGTGAAGAAAAATATTAAACGTTCCATAAAACAAGATATAGGTAAAGATTCCTCAAGTGTGAATTCAGATGATGGCGACATGGAAAGGGGTAAACAAAAAACGCATAAGAAAATGAAAAGCTTATCGGAAGTAGATTCCACCAAAACTACAAAGTCAGATGTAGAAGATTTTGCAGAAGGAATTAAGAAGGTTGGCAAGTCTACAGATATCTCATCTAAAGATCAGTTGATACAAAAGGTTACAGACACATGTCCAAAAAATAGTTGTGATAAATCAAAAAAAGATAATATAGAAGTTGACACAAATATACCGTATGATGATGAAGCAAAATATAAAGAAGAAAAAAAGAAGTCATCTAGTGATTATACTGACGAAGAATTAGATTTATCATTACCGGAAATAAAAAAAGAAAACAAAAGAATTACAAAACACAAAGAGAACAATCAAAAGCTCAGAAGTTGTACCACATGACGAAGGGAATAAATATAAAAAAGAAAATAAAAAGTCATCCAATCTCGGCAGAGAAAAATATATTAAAGAGGATACAAAGCTTTCTTTAAATGAAATTAATATGACATCTGAAGAACTAAGAGATTCTAAAAATAAAAATGAAGCCGCAGAAGTTGAACCATATAATGAAACAGCAGGGTATAAAAAAGAGAATCAAAAAGTTATTTAGTGACAGTAGTAGTAGCTCTAGTGAGGAGGATTTAGAGCTTTCTTTATATGAAGGTAAGCAAAAATCTAAAAGTAAAGACAGTGTCTCAAAAGTTATCTCCTATAATAAAAAAGCAGAGCACCAAAACAAATTCAGAAAGATACTGAGTGACAGTAGTGAAGAAGAATTAGAAGCTTCTTCGTATAACATTAAGAAGAAAACAGAAGAATTACGGAATTCCAATCAGAAAGACAAAAGTTTAAAAGTTGTTAATAAAGAAAATAGGGTGTGCACTCCATCTAGAACAGATAATATAAAGAAAAATAAGGAAGTGGATTCAAAGGCGTCGACTAGTACTACATCTAGTGGGGAAACAGTGGATTTAAAAGTGATGAAATTTAGTGGCATGCAAAATATTTTGCGACTATCAGTTGAAGAGCCTGAAACTCATAGTGTCCCAGTTGCCAAGGAAACAAAAGGAACTAAAAAGCAATCTGAGAATCATAATAGTGGTGATATATGTTTAGCAGAAAAGGCTAAAGAGGAGTTTAAAATAAATGGTGTTTCCAAAGTCGCTAAAAATGAGAAATCTAGGAAAATTTCACCCAGGACACGGGTTAGAAAGTCTGAGGAATATACCTCAGATAGTTCTGTGACCTCAGATGAAATTGAAAGTGGCCAAACTAAAAACACAAAATTATTCGATGAAAAACTTGATATTCTTATACAAAATTGCATTAACGAATCTAATGTAGGTGCATCCAAAGACTCTGTTGTAAACAGTAAAAAAGACGAAACTGTAAATGACAGAGGGAATATTCCTGAACTAACAAATACAAACAAAATAAGTAACGTAAATGAAAAAGGAACAAAAACAGAGGAAGATAACAAAATCGTAAATAAGGATGTAATAAGTGTTTTTGATCATCCAAGACCCGATGAATTAACAAAACAAATAACTAAAGATGTGCAAGGTAGGTCAAGTGGCAAATGTAAAAGAGATGACTTATTAAGAAGTAAAGATAATGTTCAGTTGACTGTAAATAAAAATAGTCCAAATACTACACCAGAAAAAACAAAAACAAAAAGAAGAATCACTCCTACACCTGTGAAAGATAATAAACCCATTTGTAGTTTTGAAAACATTCTGGGGAAAACTAGCCAGTCTAGTTTTCGTGATGTATCTCCATTACATTTAACTCATGAAGGAGAGATTCCTGTGTTGCATTTGGAAGAGAATCATATTAATAATTTACCAACGGAGACTAATATTAATGATAAAAACATAATGTCTCTTTTAGATACAATGAACATTTCCAATATGGAATGTGACATTCCAAAGATTGGTTGCGAAACAGTGGTGAATTCCGAGCGAATTCTGGAGATAGTAATGTAAATATTTCTCCAATTAAAGGGAGTAACAGTTTATCTTTTAAAAACATCATAAATAAGGTTACATCAACGCCAATGCCTGAAGGTAAATATGAAAAGAAAGGAAATAGCAGTAGTAATGTTGAAAGTGATGGATGTCCTCTGGCAGTGAACATTAGTAGTAGTTCAAATGCTAACCAAACAGCAAGTACTGGTGTGCAAGTTTGACAAATTCAACTTTTCAAAGAAGAAGGAGAAGGTGTCGATTGGTTATACTGGACTAGAAATAGTCTATATATATATATATATAGTATTGTAAATAGTTGCTTTAATTTGAAAATTGTATGCCTGAGGATAATTTAAGATTTAAAAATTCTAATAGCTCCTGGAGAGTGTGGAGTCAGATCTTAATTTTGATCAGTGAGATCCAAATCAATCAGATTTACTGAAATTGATTATACGCAGAGGTTAGAACATTCTATGACTCAGTCCAAGTGCATCGGGTACCAAGGTACATTCACATACGTTTTAGACCAATATGTATAGAAACGATAAAGCCCAGAGCACATGGCAAATTCTTTCAGCAGCATGTAAATCTAAATGATACTTTATAGTAAAGTTACACAGTAGATAGTTAAACTGTTGTATCAAAGTTTATTGCCTATAAATATCCGGCCAACTGATGCAAAGTGGAAGTTCAACAGACAAAGAGGTACTGCCTGACTGTGATGAAATTATTTGAAATGTTAATTTGTACCATTTATAAGTGATGAGCGAAACTTTTAATATAGCAGCTGATTATCTGTGACAAAAACTAATTTTTGATTGTAAATAGAGATGGGCATTTTTGGGAAAATTTCCAGAAATATTCCTGAGACAATGTCTGAAAATTTCCCAGCCGTTTTCCTAAGCTAAATTCATAATCTACTAGTGTTGAGCTTTTCATCGATACCAAATTCGTAGTAATTTAATACAAAACTGAAGAAATTATCTTATGTACATCTTTTTTTTCGTAGTAACTTTTAAAATAATGGGATTTAGTTATTGTCTCATTTCCTATTTATAATAAGAAGAGCAATTATCAAAAGCAAAAATGTCTGTATAAATCAACATGATAATAAAAAAGAAATCACCATAAATTTTCTGGAAGCTGTTCCAAACCACTGATTTTTTTTCTAGACATTTTACTCGTTTTAGAATTAACTGTAAATTTATAAAATGTAAAAGCTAAACTGGTCTGATTTGAATTTGGACAGAAACGTCACTGTGTCATGCCAAAATCAAAATATTTCAAGTGAATAATGCTATGTATCTTTTCATAACATATTGAAAATTTACATAATATTTCCATGTTGGTATTGTTCCCATTGCTTATCTCCACTTATAGATGTATCGTTGTAGCTACATACAAAAGGTTAGTCAGTAGGGGTTTTTAGATCGCATTAATTGTAAAAATGCTGAATTTTTGTGTACATGAAGATTTTAGGACCGTAATCAACATCCAATATTTTTAGACAAAAAAGAGTTCGTGCCTTTTTGAAAAATAATGCGAAAAATCGATTTTGCCATTATCTCACTTACCGCAAGTCTGACGTGTTAAATTAGTTATTGACAAATAGGTAGGGAAGAAAATTTACTATAAAAAATGTTTGTCAGTATTTTTCCTTCACTCAAAAATTAGTTGTCAAATATGTTAAGAAGCTGATAATTTATTTGTTTTCTTTATTTATTTGTTCTAAAATATAGATAATCTACGCTACACGTTCTGGAAATATTTAAATACATAGATCATTTTTACACTTTTGTACCCATTTCTCCACCATGCGGTGGAGTATGCGTCGCATTTTTTTTACGTAGTGTCCTCAGTAAGGCAACTATTTTGTTTTTTTTTCCTTTTAATTGGTGTAAAGATTGAGGTCAAGTTCTTCCAGATCATCTAGAAATTTGTCAATTTGTAGAATGTCTTCTACAACACTTTCGAGGGTGTCTATACCTGCTTTTCTTAACTGACTTAATAAGCTAGGAAAATAAACTTTTGCAGCTCTATTTATATATCATTGTTTTTATTAAAGTCTTACTGGTGACTGTTTAAATACAACTGTTCTCAACATTGTGCAAAATAACTGAACTCTTCCATCATATTTTTTTGCATCCGAAAACTGGTCCAGTCATTCGCAAAATTTGCAGAATTTGGTATTGGTTGTGACTCTAGGATCTACGTGTGATACAAAAATTCAGCTGTTTTACAATTAATGCATACCTACTGCATAACAAACGTGTGATGGCGAGCGGTGCGATTGCGCCGTTGACCAAATTTCAACATTACGCCACTCCTCGGCTAGAGCAGAATAACAAGTGTAGTGATGGGCATAATCGGATTCTACCGATTCGTGATAATTCGAATTAATTTTAATTGGGTGTAGCCGACCATGCTAAAATAACTTTTCTCGATTCTGGCGACGATAATAATGATATGAATTATGTTATGAATTATTATGAATTCAAATTAACTTTAATGCATCCTTTCCTAGTCTAAGCTAAAACCAGTTAGTTAAAGGAAAATAAAGGCAATAAAGTTATGTTAATAGAGGTGAAGTTCGCCTACGTTAGAATACTAGGTAGGACATACACTGTACAAGCGTAGACACACTCACCGATTGCTGACACACCGAGAATCGAGATAAAATCGTTCAATTGAAAATTCGACCGATTCGGCGATTCGATTATTTTGATCGTTCTCATTCGTAATTAGAATTTAGTATTAGAGTATTTTATAACTTCTGGCCTGTGTTTCCAGTTATTTTCCGATTATTTTTTAATTCGAATTATGGAACAAAATAATCGAATTGTAAAGGTTATTTCAATAATCAGATTACAGGTTATTTTTAATTAGAATTATCCCATCACTAAACAAATGTATCTTTCAGAGGCGTTACAAATATCAACACTGTTTTTGTCAATGACTTCAGATTCTGAAGTCATTGGTTTTTGTGATTATTTGTCATAATCTTATGTTGTTTTTTATAATATGTATATATCAAATACTTGTCGTATTAACCGATGTTAACCTATAAAAACAATGTTGTGATTGGGTTATATAAATTATTTCTTTTATGCAAGTATCTTTTTTTGCATTCACATTAATTTATTATAATTTACACTCCACTGCTATTCTAGTTCAGTTTATCGCAGCAATTATATTTGAGTAAGGCGTAACGACATCTGCGTGATCTATCCTTCACTGCTTGTTTTCACTCGTCTGTTTTGCAGTAGTTCTCTACCGACTGGCCTACAATATAGTTTTTATTTTTGTGGTTTAATATTTGCTTATTAATTTGTTAATTGAAATGATTTGGTCTGCCTTTTAGATTCTTTGATTATATTGCTCCAAAACTGAGATTTAACATTTTTTTCAAACATTGAATTAAATTTTTTTCGTTAACTCTGTTTTGTGGTATCTACCATTACTTGATCTTACATATTTAAAGAGTGTTTATTCTCTGTTGGAATTCTATGTTGAAAAGAAAAAAAATCGTTTATATGAGTTCTTGAAAAATAATGATTTTTTATAAAAAATATGTATACAGTGTCTTCAACGATTTATTTAATTTAAAATGTCAGGGTGTCTCCGCAAAGATTTCACTCGCGATTCTTTCGGTGATTTTCAAGACAAATTCGTAGTCTAAAAACTAATGTAATGTGGGTTTTTAGAGCAATCCAATACCGTCAATAAAAGAAACAGTTGAACATTAAACAAAAAAGGTATGGCTGAAAAACAAGAGTTTTTCAAGAAAATCATAACATGGTTTATTGTATTTTCTATTATAGGGTATTAATGGAACAAATTCCATATATTCAGTTTCCATTATCACTTCTGGTTTGCTTGGAAATGAGTTTTTCTTCCAAAAATTTCTCCCAATATATTTTGGTTACATTCAACTTAACATTCAATTATCTGTCAAAAATGCATTAAAGGTTTTGGTGACATCTCTAACCATTTTCGAAATATTAATAGCTCTTTGACTGAAGAAGATTCAGTAATCGTAGAACAAATGCAATTTTACGTGTAGTTTTGCAGTTATTGTCTTAGTTTGACACCTGCCTACTATAGTTTGGTGAATTTTCATACATCGTAGTATTATGACAGGTGATGTGCAAAAGATTTCCATGCCTAGTTTTCTGATCATGAAGAGAAGTTACAATTATATTGAGAATAGTTTTTTTTTTACAAATATAAGGCACATAAACATATATTGATGGTGCAGTAAGAATTTTATTGCTATTTTTTGAGGAAAAATTCATTTCCGAACAAACCAGAAGTGATATAAAAAACTGAATTTGTTTCAGTATTACCTTATAACAAAAAATATATGCCATTTTATATTTTTTTTCAAAAAATCAGTTTTTTGGCCAAAACTTTTTTGTTTGGTGTTCAATTGTTTCTTTCTTGGTGGCATCGAATTCTTCAGAAAAAACTACTCCACAGTAGTTATCGAACTACGAACTTGTCTTAAACATTACCAAGAAAATCGCAAGTGACATCGTAGCTGGACCGTACGTATTTATTTAAGCACTAATTCTAAATATGTGTAATATTAAGGAGAAGAAAAATTAAGAATATGTTTTGACACATAATTTTTCAGGACAAACAACATAGGCCTACGTTTTAATACGATGTATAATGTGAATTAAGTTCTATAGCTAAATTTAGGTGTTTCAGTGGTACCGACTTCAAATCTGCTTTTAACTTTTTTCTATCGCGTAAGGTTCTTGAAAAAAAAAGCAGTTAAATAATACCTAAAGTAAGTATAGTTTATACGAGCACAATTGAAATCGTATAAAAACTAAAAGCCAGCAAAAACAGTCGGCACCTCTTTATTCTATATATTATTTTATATGTACAATAAAGAAATGCCGACTGTTTTTGCAGGCTTTCAGTTTTTATACGATTTCAATTGTACTCGTATAAACTATATATTTAATGTGTATTTAAGATCAGAAAGAAAAGTAAAAATGGCAATAAATCATTACTAATATCTTAAAATAAATATAAAACATACATTATTCTTTGAACATTTTGGAAAACCTTTTTATTTAGCTGGAAAAGCTTCTTTTCATTGTTCTTCTTCTGAATTTGGCTGTAGGATGGCCCCTCTTGAGCATCCACCATTATGTTGCCCTCAACAATTTAATTAACGTAATAACTTCGAATGTGGAGAATCCCTAATTGTATTCACATCACTACCAGTAAATCCCCCACCGTATCAGCGGTTTAAAATGATTTATTTCAGTGGTTCTCAAGATTTTGGGCATGAAGTAGATATATAATTTAAAATTTTAAATTTGTAAGTATTACAATAGTGGTTTGCAAAAAAACTGTACGTGATAAGAAAAAAAAACAGTTTATTTAGTCAAATATATATCAAAGCTAAAAAAATTTAAATAGTTCACTCAAATCTTTCGCAGGTCTGTGTAATTTGTCTTATTCATTGTCTTTTAATTAACTCTTGTTGAAGGTGGTTTTTTACATTATACCGTGTAAATGTGTAAATATCGTACTGTTATATTATTTTTATTTTATTAAAAATATGAAAATTTTGGTTAACGTATGCATGTAAAATATGTGTGAATATGTATTTAGTTTACTGCTATTTATAAGATTGTTAAATAGGTATATTACAGATATATTTATTGTGATATTTTGTTATTTAAGAAATGTACATTATATTAATAGTTTTAAATTGTGCTTCTTCATAGTATGAATATTTAGTTTTTATATAACTCGTTTTCGATTTTGTCGTTATGAAAATAAAATTTATTTCAAATTTTTTACATTTTTTATTTATTTATAGAATAATCTGGGTTACTTTAAAGACTATTTCTTTTCTTTTCTTCTGACATCTTTTTATCACTTATTTAAAGTCAGTATTTTTTCCGCTACTAGGACCAATCACTGATGCCAAAGGAGGGAATCACTAACATCCTTATCCAAGAAATTATGCTGAACCCTCACTTTGTCGTTGGGTGAGGATCATTTATGTGCTCACATCATAGATACAAGGAACCCACAGTTTGATATCTCTTTTGAAAAATGGCGATGTGAGCAGGTCTGCTAATCCACTATACCTCATCGACTTAATCCTGCCCGGTTATGATCACAGGCGGTTTAGGTTGAAGCACACACCACCAAACCAATTTGGGTCTTACTACCACATGAATAATTCTTCTAATCTTGAATATCTAACAAATATAATTACCCATTATTGGAATAAAACAAAAGTGTATCCCTAACAGCGGATTTATTTATTCTTTATGTGATATCCATAGGAAACATATATTATACAATGTTAATCACAGAAGAACTGTATTAATTTTGTTCAAATCTTTTGGTATCCGAACCACAGTGATCCATAAAAAGCAAAATAAATTCTTATTTTAAGAATGTCAAAAAATATAGGCTGCTATTTAAAAAAAAATAAGTTGTCAGAAACAAAATCAAACTTAAAAAAAACAAGCTGGCATAATTACATCAGAAAATTAGTAATCGATCACACACACACAGAGAAGAAATGCCAATAATGTCATACGCTTATAAATAGGTCTCAAAACGTGAAAAGATATCAAATACTTAGATTTTTATGTTGGGGGTGATTGTTATTTTCCATGCGTTATAATTAAACGAGAGGGAAGTTATTAAGTATGTAAACATGAAAAATTAAAATTGTTCTTTTCAATGCTCTCCAATAAGCGGTGTAGCACGTATGCCAGAACGGAAATCCCTTCTGATGCTTTTGCTATTCTCCTGGGACATCTGCCACCCTTCGGACGTTGACGTCTAATTTTCGCTATTTTTATTTTCTTTGTTGACCAAAAATATTTTGTATTTTTGTAGTAAATACCGGAAATAGTGTATTGGACAGTTGATTTGATTATGGAATTGTGGAAAAATCTTGAATTCAAAAGAACGTTTAAATGACCTTCGGGCCATCTGTATGTTGGTTTGGTAACTTTTATTCTAATACTATATATTTTATAGTATGTTATAAAATAATTGGAAAAGTTGATCATGCTACTTACCACTAGATGTCATTGTAAGGATTAAAACGTCAAAAGCATTATTGGTTATTTTTACTTTCTTATACATAACATAATATAAGGAAATATAGTAATCGTTTTTTTCTGCTCTGTGGTAATCGTGATTTTTTTCGACCTCGTATATAACGTTTTGAACTCTCGTAAATCCATTCTGACTAACTCAAAATACTAATGGGAGACTTCTCAAAATTGGCAATTAAGATTTTCAACAACATTTTAGATGACACATTAAATTTGGTGGATGTGGTAGGTACTACCAGAAAAGACATAATGAATGAAAGAAGAAAAAAGGTACAACTGGGAAAAAATGTAAACATTTTACACGTGCATATTAAAAATATCACTACAATCACAACTATCGATTACCAGTATAAGTACCAGTTATAATAAGACATCTGTGTGATGACACAGCCATTTTCACTTCCTAAAAGTATACAGGGTGGCCAAAAAGGATTTTTAAATATACAACTTTTTTGACTGAATTTTATAAATTTTTTTCAAATTTTTTAATTTTTATTGCCGAATTTTGCAGTTATTGTTCAATAAATCGAAAATGGTTACAAATAGCCATAGGGATGTAAGTACAAAAAATGTTCTTTTTCAATTCTACATCACATCACCCAAAAATATACAGGGTGATCCATTTGAAAAAACTGAGAAAATTCAATTCAAATAGTTGTAAATTTAATAATATTTTTGGTCACCCTGTATACTTTTAGGAATTGAAAATGGCTGAGTTTCATCACACAGATGTCTTATAACTGGCACTAACATATTTTTTCTTAAAATCGATAATTGTGACTAGTGATTTTTTTTAATATATGTAAATGGCATAATTTCAACAAAAAAAATCATTACATCCAAGTGGTTGGGAGAGAGGCAATAACAATACAGGAGTAAAAGGAGACCACAAAAAGGTTTCAAAAAATGTTCTGATATGCATGGCATTTCATTAAAAAAAAATTTAGTTGACCCTGTAGAATCGTCTTGGCTCAACCTGTATATTCAAAAATAATTTGCGGTTATAGATTTTTTTTGTTTAGTTTATTTATGTTTTTAAATCAAGTTTCTAGCTATCTTAGAACTCGACATATGTAAGTCGGAGGCACTATTGCCCCACTCTGTATATTGGTATAGGAAAGTTATGTGCTGGCCACATCAGATATTTTTTTATGTACTCAGTCCTTTCTGAAATATACGTAGTAATAATCTACTTAAGATACTACAGTATTATTAAAAAATGTTTGTTTATGCCTCCCCAATTCACTAAATAAATATGGTTTAGTGTTTTTTACATACATTTTTTCGGCATTTGAAGATAATAATTTTTCTTCCTCTAATCACTCATTTTTGAAATGGTTCACATCAATCAAGTTAGAACAATACTCTCATCACAGCTTCGTTATAAACACATCAAAGACGGATAGATTGGATTCGCTTTTATCCTCGCTCTTATCGCCGCGCTTATAGCTTTTATCGTTGCTCCAATATAAACGCAGCTTAAGTGTGCATTATTGAGCAGCGATAAAAGTCTTAAGGGTGAGAATAAAAGAGATTCAAATCTATCTTTCTCTGATGTGTTTAGTGGAGCTGTAGTGAGAGCATTGTTCTCTAGCTGTTGGTTAATGTAAACCATTTAAAAAATGAGTGATTTAAAGGAAGACAGACAATTAGATACCTACCTTTAACTGTAAAATGGTATCTTCGAAAAAAAATTATTTAAGAAACTTCAATATTCTGTACACCCTATTAATACTAAACGATTAAAATTTGCAGAAATCCATCACAAACATATTGTATAAAAGCGAAGAAATACAATTTTGTTGTTCTCAAAACTCTTCATATCGCTAGGCAACCGCTGAGCTAACTTTTACGCGCTACTTATTATAAACATACGAATTAGTGAATTATTTCCCACTGCTTCGTAATTACTGCCGCTCTTGTCGGTTATCGCTGCTCCAGCATAAACACACCCTAAGCCAATGGCGATAGTATGAAAAACATGGTTGCCAAATGTCAGATTTACCTTTTTTGCTACTCAAACTTGGAAACTTGGATAAAGAAATAGAAATACATGTTGGTTTAATTGAAAGCAAATCACTTAGTGTGTTTCCAGGAATTTGTCTTGATAGGTACTCGATATCTCTCGTCATTTTCCAGGGGGATCACTGCCTCTCTTGCCCTGGCGGCGCCCATGGCGTCTGATCTACAAATAGGCCCATTGAAAATTGCACAAACAGATAGGTAATAGATTTAATATTTAATAAAATCTTAATGGGCATGTATTAGTAACAAAACAACTCGACAGAGAAAAATGATAGATGTTATACTCTGGTTACATACTCTGTGTGGTTTGTCATAGAAATAAAAAAATCACATTATTTTTAGATATTTTTATTTCTCTTACAAATCTAGACTTAAGTAGATAATAATTATATATGTATACATATTTATTCTACATACAAACACATTTTATTGCACATTGATTTGAACATATGTACAAAATATACAAATCAAGAATGTAATAGACATCACTGATTATTCACATTATCTGAAGTAAGTGCCAAAGACGTTAAAGCACTTCGCCGACCCGGAGTCACACCAAGATTTTCCCAATTAATCCAGGAAAGTCGGGCTGTTAAGTCTGGAAAACAAAATATAAAATTATATAAATGGTGTCCTAGCTTCACCCTGACTTAATTTATCTGGATCAGCCGCTGATTTTTACGTCATGTACGATTTACTCTCGATCGCTACATACTTTATCACTAGAGACCGCATCTCAGGTAGTCACTCTAATTACGGACTTACACAAAATTCTCGTAAATATAACTAATGAAATGAGAATAGTATGAAATGCAATAGTACACGACTTTTTTAGAAATTAGTTAATAATTTTCTTTTATGTTATTTCTTGTATATTGCTATTTCTATGCAAAATACAACACATATTTGTACTCTATTAGTTAATTGAAACAGTGAAGGGACAGAAAGCTATATTTTAAATGTTGGTGCCGTCATGTTACAAATATAAGTTGTATTATCATCTTTTAAATGTAGAGGATTAACATTTAATTACTGAAAAAGTCTAGAAATAAAATTTCTTTAATTTACCACATGAATTACTTAAAACTAAATAACAAAGCACTAAATCAAATGTGGTTTTGTACGCCTATAATATGTTGCAGTTCTATTAAATAAACAAGCAGACATACGTATAAGTCATAACCCCCACCACCTACATACATCGCAGTTCAGCATTTATGGATCCAACTATTCATGGAAATTTTTCAAGAATTCCCTCAGCCATTCAAAGTGTTGAGCGGCAACCAACATCACAATTTCGTTCAATTGACGCAATGAACGTTGTGTACGACCTACGTCAATTCATTTTCCAGTTATCAGGAATTACTGCGGTCTATGGCAAACTAAAATTTTAAACTGTTGTGAATAATAATCCTGGATTTAATACTATGTGTCATATAGTGGACCTTTTTTACAGACAAAGAAATAACTTCTTTGAGAAACTTTCAGTATTTTAAATACAATATATTTACGTCTGTAGATGTGGAAAGGTAGTTTTCAGAATACAAATGGATTTATAATGACGAACACCGGAATCTAACTTCAGATCATTTCATACAGTTGCTAATAATCCACTGGCAGTTCTTCTATAGAGTCATTTGGTCAATGACCTCCCACATACAAATAAAAAAATAGAGTTATTCATTTTCTTAAGTTTAAAAATATATAATATATATATACATATATATATATATATATATATATATATATATATATATATATATATATATATATATATATATATATAAATATATATATTTAATATTCTTAAAAAATATATTAAAGTTTCTAGTTCATTCTATGCACAATACTATTCAAATATCTAGATCGGAGGATTTCGTATCACCTTCGAGCACCGAGCCTCTACATTCATATTCATTACATTATTCATTTATAGAATTTAAAAATCTTGGGTCAATCCACAACTTGTCCTCAAAGCTGGCTACGGACCGAAGTTACAACGAATTAAAGTGAAATAGACTTATGCGCGAATTGTCAGAAAGCAAAAGAGACAGAAAACAATGGCGGGGACAATGTCCCTGGCACATTTTACGGAAACGGTAACGCACGATTCGAACGAAGTTCAGTTTAGTAGAGCAGTCTTAATGCTGACTAGGTACGCGTTGGTCGGTAAATTCTGTCGCGTTGTTTTTAATGTTTTTATTTGTGAACATTTTATTAATAAATCTCTACTTGTGAAATTAAGTAAAACAGTGTTTTTGGTGTGTACTATTAAATATGAGTGTTGTACAAAACATATTAAAACTGAAATATGGACATTAGTTGGGTAATGAAGACCGAGTGAAATTCAAAGGTGGTGGCCGTCCAAAACCTAATATGACGATAAAGCAAACATTTCTTGATAAGAAAAAAGAAGTTAATAGGTATTTTCGAAATTCAATGTACGATTTATCTCAGTGGATTTGCGAATGCGAGGTAAAAAATGCATTTTTTTGTTTCCCATGCCTGTTATTTTTTGATGATCCTGATCCTATATGGTCCAAAATAGGTGTAACTGACTTGAAACAGTTAAAAATAAAAGTACAGAAACATTCGCTCGCATCAAGTCATATGAATAACTGTTGTAGTCTAGCAACACTTGGTACAGTTAGACAGTGCCTATAGAAAAAGTTTAAAAGCTTACAACGAAAATGTTTCTAAAAATAGATATATTTTAAATAAAATAATAGACTGTGTATTATTCTGTGGAGCTTTTGAGCTAGCACTACGCGGACATGACGAAACTGAGTCCTCTGTTAACCCGGGAATATTTCGAGGTCTAGTAAATTTTGTAAGTAAGTAAGTAAATTTAATTTTACAAAAAGCATCAAATCAGGATAAAAGCATAAAATTTTTTTTTGCTAATTTACATAGCTTTTTTTCATTCTTTGGAAAATCGCCAAAAAGAACAGCCGTGTTAGATAATGTTGTTAAGGTGAGATTACCTAAAGCGGCTCCAACACGATGGAATTTTAATACAAAGTGCATAGGGACTGTTTATACCTATCGAACAGAATTATTAGATTGTTTAGAAAAAAATCATTGATAATGAGTCAGAAAACAACACTCTATTGGTTTAAAAAACTACTTACGAAATGAATATTTTCTTTACTGGTTAAATTTTTTTCATTTAGTTATGCCTCATTGTGACATATTGTTCAATCAATTACAAAAATATAATATCGATGTTATAACAGTAAAAAAGTGTATTGGCGTTTTTAATGGTAAAATTGAAGACATCAGAAATAAAATTTTGAATAATTATTTGGAGGAGACATCCATGCAGTCTGCCCAGAGATGTAAAACGGAAGAAAAAAAAGGAGAATTTCATTAGAAGTTTGTGATATAATTACATCTGAGATCAAAAATAGGTTTGGCTTCAGTAATCATTTAGCAGTGTCTCAGTTATTTCACGCAGATCGATTTAAAAATTATAAAAAAAAGCTTTCCTCAAGCTATGTTTAAATTGATTAAAACGGAGTATCCAGTCATAAATCATTTGAAACTTAAAACTGAATTAGAAGTATTATATAGCCGAGAATATTTTTCCAATAGTGAAAGTGCAGTTGCTTTGTTACAGGTTTTTATTAACAATAATTTGTGCAATACTTTTTCTGAAAGTGAAACTGTTAAAAATCTTGTGTGCTCTCCGTATGACTACCTTCCAAAGTGAACGTTGTTTTTCCACCTTAAAAAGAATAAAGACATTTTTAAGAAATAGCTTGGGTCAGGAAAGGTTATCTTCTTTAGCTATGCTTACCATAGAAAGGGCATTAATAAAGAAGATAAAAGACTTTAATGAAAAAGTAATTGACCACTTTGAATCTCAAAAAAGTCCGGAGGATCGACTTGAAATTTAAATCACTTTAAAAGGTAGGTAATACAGTAAACTTTTCTAATTGACCTCCCTATCTCTTGACCCACGAGCCGCCACTTAATAATACACTTTTATTCCTGTGCCACAAAATAATTGTGTTTTTTTTTTCTAAATATTCAGCGTTCATATCATTTTTGACATTACAAAAATTATCCGTCAAAATAAGGTAAGTATTTTGTATTGCATATCATTTTGCACATGAGAATATTGATGTAGCAGATTTTGCAAATGATATTTGCGAAATGACTACCTGAATTGCGGTCTCTACTAATCAATGTTTCGTTATCTTTCTACGACTAGATGCTTATATACCGAATGAATAAAGGAGCTAAGCAATAACATAACTCCGTGTCTCTAGTGATTAAAGAGTCGTAAAAACGTTTTTCTGACAAATTAGCAATTTGCTAAATTATCACCTTTACCCATCCACCAAGTTTATTAGTATTGTCATTATTATTTTATCATTACTGTTGTAATTTCTTCTTAGTTATGCATTTTTATGTGTTCACAATAATAAAAATGTTCGATGATAATATCACATTTCTTCAGTACTGAAATCATTGCCAACTTTTCATTTTTAATTTTTACATCACACGATATGGTGCTACTTAATAAAGGTAGACCCTAAGTAAGTACCATTAATTTAATCAGAATTTGGCGCTTTTTCTGATGTACTAATGTATAGGGTGTGCCATTTAAAATAATCAATTTGCCCCCTCATTTCCGGTTAAACCGGAAGTGCAAACTTCCAGCGGGAATGAAGTTTGTGCCCCTGGTGTAAGAGGATTATGAAACACCCACTTTTTTCCCTTTTAGTTTTGAAGATAATTGATTGAAATTTGGGATATCTTATATACATAATAAGCAGCACTTTTTGACATACAAGTGATTTTTTATTCACTTCCGGTTTCCCCGGAAGTGACACTAACTTACGATTTTTAAATGGAACACCCTGTATGTTATTGCATTTTTGAATTCTGCATAATTTTCTGATTCCAACGATACTAAATAAGTGACATTTCAAACGTCAATATTTCTTATAATATAATTTTTAGTTCTCCATTTAAGTGTGCATTATACGGGTCATTTAGAATAAATGACCCGTATAATGCTAGAAAAATCGAAATCCCGTCAAAAATACTAAATTACGTGATTTATGAGCAAATAAAGTTCATCAAAATGGTTTTTGGGGCCAAACTAAATTTTTTCAAATGGAACCATATAAATGGTACCACGGTACCATTTATTAGTACTCATAATAAGGAATTTATTCATATGTCGTATTAAAATGTGCGATAAATACAAACAGAATTACAGCTAAAAGAAAATAAGAAAATACAATTTTGTTCTAATTACCTTGTTATACATAAGGTGGCTTTGGAATACAAAAAATGAACACAAAACATTATAACAGTTGTTCAAAATACTGTCCATTAACGTCAATGGACTTCTGAACTCGCATAGCGAGAACGTTCGTCAATTGCTGGGCCGTTTTGCTATTAATTGCGCGTCTTACTCGTAGCTCTGAAAATGAGTTTGGCCCCAAAAACCATTTTGATGAACTTTATTTGCTCATAAATCACATAATTTAGCATTTTTGACGGGATTTCAATTTTTCTAGCATTACACGGGTCATTTGGAATAAATCGGAACCGTCATGGCACACTTAAATGGAAAACTAAAAATTGTATTATAAAAAAACATTGAGATTTGAAATGTCACTTATTTGGTATCGTTGGGTTCAGAAAATTATGCATAATTTAAAAATGCAATAATATACAGGGTGTTCCATTTAAAAATCGAAAGGTATTGTCACTTCCGACGAAACCAGAAGTGAAAAGAAAATCACTTGTTTGTCAAAAACTGCCGCTTATTATGTATACAGGATATCCCAAATTTCAATTAATTATCCTCAAAACTGAAGGAGAAAAAGGGGGTGTACCATGATCCTGTTACACCCGGTATAATATAATAATATTGCAAATTTCTTATTGTTTTGTTATGGGCTTGCAGAAAAATCACTTCCATTGCACTACTAGAATGTAAAAACGACGTAATAAAAACCTACCGCTTGTATTCCAGTTGGCTCTATCCGCCTTGATTTCTCCTCTCAAGCACCGTTCAACGTAAGTCAAAGGATCACAATCTGCAGTAAGGACCTCTCTAAGTAAAGCAATGTAAGCGATAGCGAGCCGGAGAGTGTCGATTTTGCTGAGCCTTTTTTCGTAGGGGAAAGTCGGCACGTGCATTCGGAGCTCGTCGAATGCGGAGTTTATACTGCTACAAACCAAAATTAATTAGGAAATTTGAGTATTGTTTAATTTAAATTTCTTGTTAACTTAAAAGTATCATATTTGCAAAATTTAATTGATTAGAAAATTTAGAAGTCTGAAGCTTATTGACACTGATATGTGCTTCTAATAATAATAATTAATCAAAACTTTGTTGTAAAACTAAATACTTACCAAGTGTCTCAAGACGTATATACAGGGTTATTCATTATAAATTACCCACCCCTTATCATCGTTATTATTGCTTATAGAAAAAAATGTTTTAAATGAAAGTGTGGTTATGACTGAATTTTGTTAAAATGCCATCAAAAGTACAGTAGCGTGCAGATTTCAGGGGATATAAAAAAATAATATTTTTTTTTAATGGGATACTCTGTATATTATTAAATTTTCGGAATGTTCCTTTGTTCCTGATTTCAAAAATATACCATATGTTATCCCTACCATATACCGTTTTTGAGTTAAATGTCGAATATCTTAATTAAACCAGTTATTGTAAATATGGAAAAGTTAACATTATTAAAGTGAGCTATGAAAATGACAACTATTATATTTGATAAGTAACATTTCTTTAATGAAATAATCAAAATGGTTTACAGTGCGGAAGAAAAAAACCAAATATTTATACAAAATAGATTACAAAGATTTATTTAGGAAATTTAAATATAAATCAATGATAACTCATAAAAGATGTGTTCGATGTGTCCACCATTATTGTCAATGCATAATTGATAACGTCTTCTTATATTTATAATTGCACCGGAAATGGCTTCATTATTTACATTCAGATTGTTTATTTCAAGTCGAATCCTGTCTTTAATGACTTGAATACCATTAGTATTATTATTATTATTGACAATGTCTTTTAGAAAACCCCAAAAAAATTAATCCATAGGGGACAAATCCGGACTGTTAGATGGCCATTTAATAGGTCCATTATTCCCTATCCATGTTGGGAATACATTATTCAAATAATGGAGACTAGGACACTATGCGGAGTTGCCCCATCCTACATCCAAATCATATCATCAAGTTTGGCTTCCGGAAAATTCTGCAAAAGAATATTTTCTGCTTCTGGGATAATTATTTCCAGATAGGTAGCTCCAGTTAAAGTATAATCATAAAATATAGGCCCAACAATTTTGTTTCTGAAAATTCCATACCAAACGCCAAACGCTAACACTTTTTCTTCCTAATTTTTTTTTTGTTTTGCCAATATTTTTCTGTTGTGCTTGTTTTCCCACGATCTTTGATTTTTTCTATTAAATACTCCTGCCGTAGAAAAGGATGATTCATCAGTCCATAATATTTTAGTAAAAAAATCGGGATCTACATCCAACTTTTTTAATGATCTAGCCTTTTTCTTTTACGAGCCTCTGTAAAACTTGTACGGATAAAATTTTGTATGGTCTGTAGCTGTTATTTTTTAACGTACGTTGGATTTTGGAATAACTTACCTAATTGATCGACTGTATTATTTATACTTTATTCAGAATTTTCTAAAAAGTAATACAATGTTTCAAAAAAGTCTTTTCTCGAATAAATATGGATGGGCTTACCTTCGAAATGAAGCAGTATATCTAGCTGTTCTTCCCGGTTTGCTTGAACTACACGCTTTTTTCTACTAAAGCTGGAGGTATTATTCACCTTTCGGTAAATATTTTTGAACGTATTTTCTGATGGTGTTGGACGATTTGGATACAACACCCTATATGCTCTTTTTGCTGCACATTTATTTTTGTTATTTTGTATGTAACAAGTAAATATTTGGACTTTTTCTTCCTCACTGTAAACCATTTGATCATTTCATTAAAGAAATGTCATTTGTCAAACATAATAGTTGTCATTTTCATAGCGCACTTTACTAAAGTTAACTTTTCCATATTTACAGAAACTAGTTTAACGTAAGATATTCGACTTTTAATAACTCAAGAATGGTATATGGTAAGGGTAACATATGGTACATTTTTGAAATTAGGAACAAAGGATTATTCCAAAAATTTAATAATATAAAGGGTATCGCATTTAAAAAATATATTATTTTTTTGTGTCCCCTAAAATCTGCACGCTACTGTATTTTTGGTGGCATTTTAGCAAAATTCAGTCATAACTACATAACTATTATTTAAAACTTTTTTCTATAGGCAATAATAACGATGATAAGGGGTGGGTAATTTATAATGAATAACCCTGTAACAGCATGCCATTTTCACAATTTCTAATAAAATTGAAATTTGCTATTGATACATAGTGTGTCAATACGCATTTTTCTAGCTAAAATGGATGGACTTCTAGTATAACGGGAAGGATGGTTAACTTTGTTTTTTAAATGAAATTCTATATATTTTAATAGGCAATCATAGTCTACTATAAATTCTCTTTACAACGCCAGCAACAAATATTTTCATTCAAAATCAAAATATCCAATATCCATTGCAACTGTTTTTACTAAGACAGTTAATCACAATATTATACAAAAATACAATTTCATAGAAAGTGTTGCGAATTTGACAGCCATGCATGTCCAATTAGATTTGTCATATTAAATTATATTCAAATTATAATAATAAAGAATGAAGAGCTAGTTATGCATTTGTCAATTTAATTGAATATTTCAGAAATAAACCACTATTTATTTTACATCGTTGTAAAGGAAATGAATTGGGAATATCAAATATTGGAAAATAATATGTGTTTTCTATTTGAAATAAACAGTTTTATGAGTTTAAATAACAACAATATTTTTTTCAGATTTTGATTAAAATAAATTATGAAAACATATTTATGTATAACTTTGTAATTGAACGTTTTACCACGTTGCTTTCATTTGATTTCTAAACCAACTTGACATTGAATTATCAAAAAACAGCTGCAATCGATATTCACAGGCTATCTCCATTTTTTGCCACTATATTGAATCAAGATATCTCTTGCAACACGCCGTTGCAATACAGAGAATGTGTAGTAGATTATTAAGGTCGTAAAAAATATATAGCATTCCATTTAAAAAAACATTGTCAACCATGCTTCCGATTAAACCGAAACGTCCATTTAGCTAAAATAATACGTATTGACAAACTGTGTATCACTACCAAATTTCTTTTTTTTTATTGTGGAAATGGCATGCTACATACAGCGTGGGACACCCGGTATAGATAAACTTAATAGCAATTGGTCACAAAGTAGGTTATAATAAGGTCCAGTTTAGTTAAAGTCTGATTTAATAAAATATTTCGTTAATATAAAGGTCTATAAAATTAGTTAGATGACCTGGAATAAACTCTAATCAGTAATCACCACCAACAGGCATTGGAAATTTCTCAAGCAGTAAAATGGAAAGATTTCCAACAAAGATGTTCATTCATTTGTGTCAAGAATATTTAATCATCAATCATTGCTTCCAATCCAAGCATCGCTTAGTTGCCTCAGAGCCAAAATTACTTACAGTGATTTCAAAATTCAAATTCAAAATATTTGAAAATATTTTAGAACTCTCATTTTAAATCTAATTTGGTAACAACATAAGTTTTTTTTATAATTAATTAGCATTGCAATAGATTGGTTTTCATGATAGAACCTATCTATCCATATATTAATAAAAATTATTCATTATTTGCCTAAAGATGGGGGTGTACCCATTGGAGACCACATGTGGACCCTCATTGGGAGTATTCCTAATGAGGATGAAAAGTAACTGAGTGGTTAAATTTTAACAACCAATGGATTGCATTAATATGTCCAACAAATTCTCCCGACTTAAATCCATTAGTTTTTCTATCCGTGGAGGACTTTAAATGAAGTACTTTAGTTGAGATAAAATCAAACATTTATTTGGAATTTATCAATTTCTACCTTCATAGCTACTGAGATGTTTAGTATAGTAAAATATAATTACAAAAATGTAAAAATGTATAGTTTTTAAAGTTGTAATCATGTTCTAGAAGAAGCTTATAAACTTTTTTAATTTTGGAACATTTTCGAATCTAGCAAAAGAAAAAGAACATAACAACTGCCTACGTCATAATACGACACCGTCCAGACCAAAAATAGTGGCAATATATTTAAATTCACTTAGGGCCGGTCTTCCCATCTTCCATTAAATCTATTTAATAAATAAGATCCACGGAAACAATTATTGGTACAATTGTATTCAAGAAAACTATCTACTATCTTCTTTACATCGTCTGTTAAATTTATTTGATAATCAGGTCGTTTGGATACAGCTTGTATAGTTAGTGAAATCTATATTGTGACAGGACGTGCGGAGCAAGACGCGACATGTAGGCGGCAAATGTATTCCGTCTTTTACACCGCTTACATTAAAGCGAGAACGATGATTGTTGTTTTTGCTGGCACGCGACCGAGGCGGAGCTTCACTTACATTCTGTGATACTTCAGAGTCGCACTTAATTTTGTTACCGAATCATTCTAGCAGTGCTGATATATTGTAAATATAATATTATACGACAAATAATAATTATTTAATATCTGTTTATTTGCTGGCGTGTTTTTGAAAATATTTTAAGAAGGTTATCGTGTTGAAGTGAGTTGTGTAATAGTGTAATATGAGTAACAATTATTTTATATCTGTCAATTTGCTGGTGTGTTTTTAAAAATAATTTAAGAAGGTTATCCTGCCGCAGTGAGTTGTGTAATAGTGTAATATTAGTAATAATTAATTATTTCGTATCTGTTTATTTGCTGGTGTATTTTTTGAAAATAATTTAAGAAGGTTATCATATTGCAGTGAGTTGTATAGTAGTGTAATATAAGTAATAATTATTTTATATTTATTTATTTGCTGGTGTGATTTGAAATTAATTTAAGAAGGTATTTGATGTAAAAATGTTTCGACCGTCAGAGGCCTCTAGGTCTGCATCTTATTGTGTTTGTGAAAATCAAAGTGATAGTGATTACAGCGATAAAGAAAATCAAAGTTCATTAGTGGTTTCAGTAAGAAAAAATCGGTTACATTTGAACGAGCAAGCAAAACAAATTTGCCTCAATGTTTACAATAATCTTTTGAAGCGACGAGTTAATGACCCTAATTTGTATGATTTGGATGTACTATGTGAAACAGCATCTCTAACTAACGTTTCCTGTCCCACAATACACAAACTGGTGAAAGAAGGTGCCCTCCCAAGAAAACAAAGATCTCACGCCCGTCAATGGAAAACTTTGGACCCATCGTAAGCAAAACTTTTAAGAACTTTAGTTTACGACGCGTATCAGAACAATGAAATCCGAACTATTGACGTGGTACACAGAAAATTGAAAGATATAGATTATCATCTAAAATATACCAAAAGAACTCTAGGAACTTGGCTGAAAAAAATTGGATTTAAATATCAAACTATTAATAAACGCATGGCGATTATGGAAAGTAGACGAATAGTGGATTGGCGAAATTCATATCTAGAAGAGATAAAACAAGTCAGAAGGGGAAATAGACCAATTTATTATCTAGATGAAACTTGGTATGGTACTTATGACACCGTAATATAATATAGATAATATACATCTGCTCCGACAGCCAGGCTGCTCTAAAGGCGGTGTGCTCCCCCAGGACGAGATCAGCTCTCGTCCAGGAGTGTGGGGATGCCCTAGAAGAGCTGGCCAGGCATAAACAAGTGAGACTGGCATGGGTCCCGGGACATATGGGAGTTCCAGGCAACGAGAAGGCCGATGAATTGGCTAGACTCGGAGCCGAGGAACCCTGTCACGGGCCTGAGCCTATGTTAGGTATTTCAAGAAGGCAGGTCACAACGGCCCTCAATGAGTGGGCCCACGAGACACTAAGGACGCACTGGAGGACCAACAGGGCCTGCAGGCAAACCCGAGATTTTGTGACGGGGCCGAACAAATCGAGATCGGCCTGGTTGCTGGGACGGAGTCGTAAAACTCTGAATCTCTTAATCGGTGTTCTGACAGACCACTGCAGACTTAGGAGGCATCTATCATTGATAGGTATTGAGGAAGGCCCTACATGTCCAAGATGCAGGAGTGATGAAGAGACATCTTACCACTTCCTGGGACAATGTGAAGCGTTTGGGCGCCTGAGACACAGTATCTTCGGTTCTGAGGCGCTTCTAAGGGAGGAGATGAGCTCCCTCGCAATGAGTGACATCCTGACCTTCATCAGAAGGTCGGAAATATTCGATGAGGGAGCAAGAGAAGCACATGGCTGAGGGGACAGCTGGGGGTTGGTAAAAAGGGCCCGTCTGTGGCCTACTTGCCAGGCGTCAGCCTCCCCCACCATTACCATTACCATTATGACACCGTAAAAAAAAGGATGGACTGATGGATCTAGGAAATGTCAACCAATCTCATTGCCCCCCTAATAAAGGGACTGGGTTGATTATATTAACTGTGGATCAGTTGATAGATGAGTTGAAAATGCATTGAAACTGTGAGGAAAAAACATGGAAGATTGTAATGTGGACTACCACCAGAACATGGAAGGAAGAAATATTTGAGGAATGTTTTGAAAATACACTAATTTCAAAATTAAAACCGAATAGCATTATTGTTCTTGACAATGCGATTCGAGACAACTGTATAAAATTTCTAACAAGAGTTATACTAAGCTGGAGTTACAAAGTTTTTTAATACAACATGATCACTATTATGAGGAAAATTATAATAAAGCAGTAAAGGGAAGTATATTATAGAAAATGTAACGGAGAGATATGGCCACAAAGTGTTGAGATTACCACCATATTTCTGTATTTTCAACCCGATTGAATTAATTTGGTATAAATTGGAGAAAATCGTCAGAAAAGGAAATAGTTTTCTGAAATTCGATAAAAAAGTCGTAGTTAATTCAAACTGAAGTATCGAAAATTAACAAGAAAGATTGGGAAAAGAAAATTAGGAAAGTAATTACAATTGAGGGTGATTATTTAAAAATTGAAAAATTTCATATAAATAGTGGAAATAAATTTATTATAAATTTGAACAAGGATAGTAGTTCAGCTCAAAATGAAGAAGAGGGTGAGAAGGACAAGGATTCAGAGGAAGAAGGAGGTGAGGTAAAGTGAAGTGATGTACAGTGAAGAAGTGAATTTCGTTATATCAACTGCATTATTTAATTCCGTTTTTGTGCTTTCGTGGTTCAGTGCTTGAGAAATATTCTTTTTCAGAATGTTATTATTTATTAATATTATTTTTTTTCCTTTTTGACAAAAATATGTCATTCTGTTTTTATTATAGTAATAGCTTTACTATTGAATTTATGTTTAGTTCATTTATTGAGAAAAATATTTTTTTCTGTTATCATTTTGAGAGTATATATTTTTTTATTTTGTTTCTAAAGCTTGCTTGTTACTTTTTAAATAATCTCTTTATTCTATACTAATATTCCATCCTCTCCTGGCAAGAAATGCTCATATGTCCTCGCGGTTCTTGCTGGGTAGTAACAATTTATATTTAGCAAACTTGATTACTGTAACTGCTGAATGTGTCAATACGTTAAATTCAATTCTTTTATTTCAAGTTAATACTTTTTTGCGTAATTATTAAATTGTTGCTAACTAAACTGAACACAAAAACCTACATTGAAAAAGCAAACGAGCGAACAATACAGTTAAATCCGGCTCTGCGTTCCGTAGCATTTTACCTCGGACGTGCCGTCACAATGTTTTTCAAACTATATCAATAATTGTTTATAATAGTGACACTTATTTGTCAAATAGATTTAATGGTAGGTGGAAAAATCGGTCCTTAGTCTCAGTTTCAAATAAATCCTCAAATTATGAAATTATTGCCTCTTAATTAAGAAATTGAAAAGAGATATACCATCGTTTTAAATCAGCATGAAGATTACATGAATAAAATAGCCTTAAATAAATTACTGTTAATCCTTCAGGCCCGGATTAAGACTACTTGACGACCTGGCCACTATTTATTTTTGTCACCCCTCTATTAAATGAATCAGTGGCAGTGCGTGACATAATGTGTAGGGAAGGAAAATTTAATGCAAGACGTGTGCAAATGGGGTAAGGGGCGCTAGCCACAGGCGAAAAGTTCAAAAGTTCAAGGTAATTGTGATCTTCAAGTACCCCAAATTTTGTATAACGATATAAAACATTAAATAAGATCGTGGGTACTGATGGAAATTTCTTTTTCGTTTAGTAGAACATTCTGTAGTCAATAGAGAATCAATAATTTGAAAAATGTAAGAGACATTTTTCTTCTATAACTATATGAACAGTGTATTAAATACTATCTAAAAAAACACACTTTAAATAAATAAAATTGTTACATGATAAATGGTTGCTTTATTTACTGTTATTGCACATTGAGGTTCAATAGCTAGATATCCATATGCCTTACTAATTATATTTTACAGTATTTTTTTTTTTTTAATAATGTATATTTCTTTATCGAACTACTAAACTCACGAAATTTTCGCCCCTGTATTCGATTTCGCCCATGGGCAGTTGCCCATTATGTCCTATCTGGGACTGCAATCGCTATTATATTTAGCTTTATTATCTGGTATACTAGTAGCAAAATTGAACAAATATGATAGTCAATTTCATTAGTCATTAAAAATTTTCAGTCTTTATAAATAGGCAACATGCATTTTATAACAGTCACAAACTCACATATATACACTTCAAAAAAGCTGAACAATTTAATTACCACTATTAATAGCGTTATATAGTGTGTCTCTAAGGTATGTACAAAACTACCACATATTTTCGAAACCAAAATAGAACCATTCAACCCGATTACCTCTATCGAGGATCAAAGTTATTAAGAAAATTTTTCAAAAGAATGTTTTCTTCTATTGCAATCAAATTTGGGATGTTTATCTGTACATATGTTTTTTTGTTCTTTTCTTTTTTGGTCGTCAGCACCGCGTAATTGGTCAAATGGTTCGGTTACAAACAAGTAGCAATTTTTTCACAATTTATCCAATACATTTAAGCCTTTTTGACAATCTTACTTCCATACACTTATCCAGAACAGACTAATACGTTACTGATTTTAGAGTATTGCAACGAAGTTACCGGTCAAGTGTTAGGGAATACAGTGAAAGATTTCCAAATCGTCGATTACCAAACTACCAAGCCTTTGATGCCGTCGATACCAGTTAAAAAGTATCGATACCAGTTTTATATCGAAAGAAAAGTATCAAGTACAAAAGTACTTTATGTTGAAAGGTATCGATACCGGTATCATATCGGAAGTATCGGAAATTCCCTATGCGTACGATGTTGCTACAGGTTGAAATGTGTATATAGGTGTTTTCGACTTGCTTACGATTAATGTGACGACTTATATAGTTGCTTTTCGGTGCGCAGTGCATTAAAGGCAGTTGTCCAAAAATCAACTGCGAAAATTAACGTTAAAAATAAAAATATTTGGGAGGAATCCATTAAAATATATAGACAAAATATCCATCTGTTGGCCGTAAAATTGAAAAATTACTACAACAGCATTTTCTGTATCATCTTCATTAGTTAATAATATTGTAGGTACAAGGGTAGCTGCTTTTCTTTTCGACATTGTGGAAGACAATGTCATGATGACTACGTATCACGTATACCACTATTTTTCGATTTTCGTTAATCGATAAGTTGGATTGTGTGTGGAAATAATGAACAAAAAAACAAGTCGATTCGATATCGTATAAGACTTACCGTTCAACACGTTGTACAACAGATCCAAAATTTTACATGTATTAGATAAACTGTTGAAAAATTTAGACTTCTCTGTAATTTAAAAAGGAAATTGAAAGTAACTTAAGAACTTGGACCCTTAAGGATCACGCGAATACATGGTAGCTTTTTGTACAAACCTTTCGAGAACACTCAATATTGAAGCTATTATGAGTAGTACCATAACTGATCAATAATTTATTTTTGAAAGTGGTTGCCAGCCTTGATTAATAAATAAAACAACTATATGGAATAAAAATAAACTAACATGCCTACAGAATACCTATAAATATTTTTTCACCTTTATTAATTTTTAGGAACTCTCAGTTATTAACCATAACTATTTTACTTTCTTATACCTAATATAAGGAGGTATAGTAATCGTGATTTTTTTTTACCTCGAGATTTTGATTGATATATACGTTTTGAACCCTTTTGAATCCATTCTGACTATTTTCCGAATGATGTATGTCGGTGCGTGTGTGTGGATGTGTGTGTGGATGTGTGTGTGGGTGTGGGTGTGTGTATGTGTGTATCCGCGATAACTCAAAAAAATACTAATGAAGGACTTTCCAATTTTGGCAATTAAGATTGTCAACAACATTTTAGGTGACACATTAAATTTGGTGAATGTGGTACCACCAGAAGAGACATAATTAAATGTTTGTTTTCTTAACCGCCTCTCAAGTCACCGAAGTAACTTTCAGAAAATCCTAGGATTTTGTGTTGAGTAAAGAGAGACGAGGCCTTACAGTTTATTGTGGAGTCCAAACCACATATAGGGCAACGACAGTTCTCTCCCATCTTAATCCGAAACAATTTACAAATAAAATTTCTAACTTGCTCCGGGATGGATTCGAACCATCGATATTCGGTACCGAGTAAATAGCTATAAGCGCCTTTACCCACTCGGCTACCATTCCCATAATGAATGAAAGAAGAAAAAAGGTACAATTTCGGAAAAAAAATAAAAATTTTTATTGCATTTCTGGACGAATCTCGACAAATTATAATGAAAAAATATAACTTTATGAAAAAAAATCTGTCCGCATGTCTGTAGTATCGAGATAGCAGCCACAATTTTTGAGATAAACCTTTCAAATTTGGTACAATTGTTCTAAAGACCAAAGATATTGAAATATTCGGCCATGAGCAAAATTGGCCAGCTTAAAGGGGGTTCACGGGACCCAAACTTTTTTGTATTTGACTTTACAAAAAAATATATTCTTGATGAAAGATTATAAATCATGTCTACTATATCAAGCGAATAAAATATATTTTCCAAGTACTTAAATAAAGCTGATGTAAACTGAAATATTTTACACATTTGGCCTTATAAAATGGGGTTAGGATAAATTTAGCAGTTTGATGTTTGAAAGGTCTAATTTAGTTACAAAAATGTCAATGTCAACAACAAAAAATTATTAAAATGTATGACATGAATTATTATTGAAAGTATCGAATAACGCTGATAATTAATTATTTAAAAATTTTAATGAAATATTTCAAGGTATGCTATTAAAATTTAATTGAGGTACCTAAGTGAATAATTGAATAGAATGCATTTTTTAGATCAGGATGATACATACTGGTATAAGAAAGTTATGTGCTGGCCACATCAGATATTTTATTATAATTAACAAAACAACTTCACTCCTCGCCAATTAAACTGCAAGTTAAGAATAAATTATATATGTAAGTTAAATCTTAATGTGTGTCTAATATGAACGAACAAATAATAATAGAAACATATAGTCATATTATTCTTAACACACCTGTAAAATAAACAATATAATACAGTCATAAAATACACTTTCCAGAGTTTTCCGTATTGTGTCGTGTCATGGATTTTTCCGGAGACGTCGCGCGTCGCAATCTTGGACTTAGCGATATCCCACCGTCGACGCGTCGCGTCGCGTTGTCACCAAGAGTTAGAAGTTGGACTATGATTAAACACTGATGTTTCACCGTTCACCTTTTGGTGGTACACACTTATTTTTACAGTGCCGTAAATGTGCATTTGTGTTTTCACCAAGAATCCAGTTTAAATCTTAAATCTTTGTTAAAATTTTTCTGTTGGTAATATGGAAAACGAAAACAAATGGTTCATTCTTCTAAATACCATATAGATTTAATAGGTAGTTACATATAGTTAATTTAAGTTACAAGAAATACTGATGTATATTTTTTTTATTAATATGAAATACGATTGTTTAGTTTCATAAAATGACACCAAATAATATATTCGTATTTCTTATTAATAAAGAAAATGCGCATCAGTATTGTCTATAATTTTGTATATTAAATCTACATGGTATTTAAGATGAATTGTTTGTTTTCATTTTTCGTTTTCATCAATAGAAAATTTTTAACAATGATTTTATATTGGCAATCCTGGCGACGAGGTCGTTTGTAGCGCTGTTTTAAAGAAAGATGCGGTCATTGCCTAATCAACAATAAAAAGAAATTTAATCGCGTTTATATTTTAAATATTTCGTTAATCATTATTTTTATTGTTATTGTTTTTGTCATCCATCATATTCATTATTAATATATTTATTCACAATCGGTCTTTAAATTATTTCTGTGACAACTGAAATATGAAATTGTAAATTATTTATATTTAAATAATTATTTTATATATGACTGTTTCTTTATATTCTATATCATCTTTAGAAATTATGATATAATATGCAAAAAATATCCAGTATGGGTAGGGGTAAAGGTTGAAAATATTCATAGGTACTCTCAAAAATAAAAAAATAATCACCTAATAAGTTACATTCGAGAACAAAACAACAAACAGGCACATATCAAGACAGGTGTACCCGGTGGGTCCAATAGCAGACCTCAGCATCCGTTTCCGTTCCCTGATGTTGGCTGCGTGTCTCTGGACCCTGTATGGAGAAGACCCATAATAGTCGGAGCTTGACAAACCACCTCCACATTGGCTATCTGAAATAATTTTTTAATTTAGAAAAATGTTATTTAAAACTATTCGTTTGACTGAATAATATTCTCTTTCGGTAAATGTATTAAAATGAATACTTTAATTAAGTATAGTCCGATTAAATATGTCATTCATGAATCATGACTTTAACTGAAAAATGTAGGTTTTTCTACTCACGGAAAAGAAAAACGCTCGTCTCTTATTTTTTTGTTCTCTATGTAAATTCTTTCTCATAATTTAGAATCACTTCATTGTAAAATTACAGTCATAATGTACAGTCACCATTAATAAATGTTTCGGTTTCGAACTTATTTGTTCGAAACTGGTCTATGTCTGGTTAGGAATTGACAAATGATATTGGCTATCGATCTATCATGATTTGAAGGTGTAATCCAATGCAGGTCAGGGTGTTTGCCCGCTGAGTAGTTGTTTCGTTCAAATCATATTTAATAACAGTAGTTTAGTCCACTTGGGCTAGAGGTTGCCGCTCTCGGTATTTGCTTCGCAAGTCGCTATCCGCCACAAAGATTACATAATATTACACTTTCTCCTACAACGCACTGCTAAACAAATCGGTAACGAAACTAAGTGCGGAAAGTATCACAGAATGTTAATGAAACTCCGTCCCGGTCGCATGCCAACAAAATCTTTCTCGCTTTAATGTAAGCAGTGTAAAAGACGTGTGTTAGACATTTCTCGTCCTCATGCAGCGTGTTACTCCGCACGTCCCGTCACTAAAGCGATTTCTCTTACTATAACCGCCAACGAGACTGCTAGATTCCAAGAAACACAGTGTGAGTAATGTTTTGGTCGGCACTTTGTGTCCGAATGGTCCTTTTTATTAGCCAGTAAAAGGTTACACCAAGGCATTGGCCAAGCAATCTAACAGCTAGTGTAACGGACATATTTCATAAACTTTAAATTTCTAAAGATCATATTTTTTCGCCTGTCAAAATCCAAAATTTCATCTGAATATTGGAATGCTTGTGAAGTAAGAGAATTTTTAATAAACACCGTTAGTCAGTTTTTTCCACTTTTCTATTTAGCTGATTGTATGTAAGTACCAGATAAAAATAATTCTGAATTTATAAAATATCTAACAATGAAATGATATTTTACGTAATTTACAAAAATAATAATATTTAATTGAAATTTAAAATTTTAGTTGGATATGGAATTTGAAACAACTTTTTTATTTAACGTTTTGTTCCAAAATTCAAGATAAAGCCAATTTACTCTTAAGTGAATTCAAGTTTTTATAATTTTTTGAGTACCTAATATAAAAAAAACGTTTTTCAATGTTTTTTATATTAGGAAAGCAAAAACTTTTATGTAGAACCACTTTTTCTTGAAAAGATATTTTAGCAATTTCTCCTCTTGTAAACCCCATCCACGGATATAAACAATACAATATAATTATTTTCACAAGTGCCATATTCTCCATTTTTAAAGATGACACCAAAACAAGATGTTAATACAATTAATTTCGAGATTTAAAACAATAAATAAAACACATCCAAGTTTTTACAACTAATTTAGAATTAAAACTAAAGTGGTCAACACTCGAAACATAACTCCTCATAATTTCGTTTGACTTAATAATAATAATAGTATCATTTATTAGTCTTACGTACGCCATAGTGTCATAGTGCCAAAGTCTAATTTTATAACTAAGAGTAACAGTATCACTATCACAGTTTATAAACCTAATGTTCGAGATAACAAACAACAAGAAACATGCACTCGAAAAAAGTAACTAAAATTTAAATGCCTATGTCATAGTATAAATCAAATGTCTATTTTCATTTTCAAACTTTGACAAAAATTACTCAATTCATAATAACATAAAATCTGTAACATTAAAAAAGGATGAGAGCTATTAATGAAAAATGGTATGCAGCAAATGGCCTCATCTTTTGGCAACGCATTCTTTTAAACGCTGTATAAAATTATCCATTACATTATGCAACAAGTGCTCCTTTATTGTGCTAAATTCATCGTCTATATTTCTGTTGAGGTCATCAAGAGTTTTGGTCTGTATTTATATACCCTGTGCTTGCGGTAAACCCAAAGTAAAAAATCGGATGTTATTAGATCGGGCGATCTCGCTGGTCACGGCAAATTTCCGTCCCGTGAAATTAACCATTGTGGGAAAAGTTCCGCAGAATTTCCATGGAAATTCTTGACGTATGACTTGTAGCGCTGCCTTTTTGGAACTAACATTCTTCAGGCAATTTGTTCAATTTTAGGCCTACAAATTTTTTGTAACATATTCGCGTATCTTCAAGAAGTTACAGTAACAGAATTGTCATTTTCTTCGAAGAAATAAGGTCCAATAATTCTTGAGCTTGAAATTGTGCACCATACCGTAACATTAGGTGAATGGAATGGTCTAGTGAATTTCGCATAGATTTTCCATAGCTAATAACGAACATTTTGTCTGTTAACGTGGCCATTTAAGCAAAAATACCCTTCGGATGTTCCACGATATCGGCATATTCAAGAAATGCATACAAAACTGAAGACGAGCAAGTTTGTCATTTTCGGATAATTCTTGGACAAAAGCCATTATGTAAGGATAGAATTGTTTGATGGAATTCGTTTTCCATCATACATTCATTCGCCTAAATCCCATTTTTCAACATATATTTTTTTATATAGTAAATTCTGAAGGATAATTTCGAACTGACGTCGAAAACACCGATGAGTATGAATTATTGATTGAGTTTTCACAAAATTCTCGACACAAAATATTCTTTGTTGAATAGAATACGAATTCATTTTGAAATGTCAAACAAACTACATTAAAACAAAGCTTCAAAGCTTACTTTATTATAGGTATAAACACAATATCCTTTTGCCACTTTTTCACCGCAGTTTGAAAATGATAATATATATTTGGCTCTCACAGTATATTTGTCAATTGTTTGTATTTTCTAGTATGTCAGAAGGTATTAATAGTTAACTAATAAAAATTATATTAATGCAATTTCTCTATTTTGTCTCTAAGGTACAAATAATATGCGTTGAATATTGATCTACATTTAGAGCCAAGCCAAGGTAGGGTCATTATTTGATGTAGGGAAGTCATTTATATAAATTAAGAAAAATAACAGTCCAAAGCCACTTCCCTGTGAAACTCCATGTTTAATTTGTAAAATTGAATTTGACCCGTGTTTAAATAGAACTGACTGAAAGGTAAGAAATTCTTATTAAGATTCTATTAACGGCCGGTTTTATACCTAAAAGTTAAACTGTAGTTCAACTTGCAGCTTAAACATAAGTTTAACTTGAACTTTAAACGTTATCTTGTTACCGTAACAGACTTCTTTGGTTTTAACACCAGATGGCGTTGATATAGCTGCTGTCACGCCGGTTCAACAGAGCTACTAGACAAAATTACACAATCCAGATAGTTTAAGTGTCAACGTTTCTAATTTATATAACAAAACAAAATTTAGTACGTTTTTGTAATTTAGTTGTTCTGTGGTGTCAAATTACTGAAATTAATATATTATTATCATTATTATCCTTTACTGTTGTTGTTGTGATATGTGAATCTGTTTTTGAAGTTATAATGATAATTCTATAATTTAAATAAAATTCTCATCTTCATCGGTCCACTAATTAAATCCTCAAATGCGTCAAACAGATCAATTTTGTGTGAACAATTTGTTCTAATTTCAAAATTTCAACACGGTAGTCAAATTACAGCACATATCAGCACATGTCTAGATCTTAAGTTTGAAGTTTAAACTATACCCTATCCTTTGATTGATAGTTAAACTTTAGTTTGGCGATTAACGAGAGGTATAATGTGCTCATTTACGATAAATTCCAGTTTAATCGACAAATGAAGTTTAAACAAAATGTATAAAACCGGTCGTAAATCTAATGCAGTTCCTCTAAAACCATAGAAATTCAACCTGGATAATGGTACGTCATGTGACACACAATCAAATGCTTTACTTAAATCAATGAATATATTTATTTTCTTCAAATCCTTTACTTATGATTTATTACAATATAGTTTGTTATTCTCATTACAATAACTTTTAGAATTTCGAGAAAGATTACGTTTTCTATTTTAATGCTGATGGCAAAACTTCATGGGTTTTGCCTCATGAGTTTCCTCAAGACGTTTTTCGAATTCATCGAATCGTAACGCTACATCTCGAAATATGACCCAAGAATATGGTGAAGTTAATAATTTGGATGATTTGGCGAATGAGATTTTGAAATGAGCTCTTAGGAACTGAAAACTATTGAAAAGTTACAACGTTTCAAATTCAAACGAAATTATGTGCAGTTACGTTTTGAATGTTGACTAGTTTGCAAAAAAAGCTCTGTCTCCATTTTTTCTTTCTCTTTGTCAGTAGGTGTAGGGGAGTGGGATGAATAAGAGGTACTATGTCTGGGTGATGGAAGCCTTTTAAATTCAAATTGAAATTTCACAACGATGTTTTGTTGAGATTTTTTTGCTTGCAATGTGATATATGTTTTCAGACATCGAGAACAATCCAAAAATATGTCTGCCAGCATTTTCTGTGGTCAAGTTCGAGGCCTAGGCATTACTTCCGGAAATTCCGGAAAAACGGCTCTCGGCGCCATTATGTGATAATGAGATTTTCAACGAAATTCGGGATTATAGCTTAAACGTGGTGTTATTGCTAGCATTTTTTTTGTGTCAACGAAAGGGTTAATATGCAAAAAAGTGTTGTGCAACTTAGTCTAAAGTAAACTGTTTTTTTGCCAAGGGTGTAAAATCGGAACCAAAAGTCGAAAAAAAATTTTTTATCTCTCTAAACGTTTGTATGACGCTTAACTAAAAGTATTACCCTTGCAAGCAATTTTTATCTAGTAGTATTACCCCATTCACCCCTACATAGCTCAGTAAAATAAGATTTTAAATAGCCACCATCCAAAACACCGGCATTTTTGTAGAGGTATGTTTTGGACTCATAATAAAATGGGGTAAAACTACTGGATAAAAATTGTTTGCAAGGGTAACACTTTTAGTTAAGAGTTATAGTCACAGAAATGAAAAACCTTTTTTCGTCTATTGGTTCCGATTTTGCACCCTTGGCAAAAACCAGTTTACTTTGGACCAAGTTGCAAAACCCTTTTTTGTATATTAACCTTTTCGTTGACACAAAAAAATTGCTAGCAATAGCACCTTGGCTTCAAAAAAACCACGTTTAAACTATAATCCCTAATTTCGTTGAAAAATCTCACCATTACATCATGACGCTGAGACCTGTTTTTCCAGAATTTTCGGAAGTAGGGCCTAGGCGACGAACCTGAGCACAAAAAATGCTGACAGAGGTATTTTGGGATTGTTCTCAATATCTGGAAACATATATCACATTGCAAGCAAAAAAATCTCAACAAAACATCGATGTAAAATTTCAATTTGAATTTAACAGGTCACATGACCTCTTTTATCATCCGGACATAGTACCCCTTGTTCAAGTCACTCCCCTGCACTTACTGAAGAAGAGAGAAGAGAAAGCAAAAATGGAGACAGCTTTTTTGCAGTGAACGGAGGTAGGTACTATAAAGTGTTTTGTTGTTGATATACCTGCATTATGGTGCAAAGAAGTCAAATAGTGATGCTGGATACTGGAATTTGATGTAGGCCTCGAGGCAAATGCGCAGCTCGGCAATTCCGAAACTTCTTCCTCCGAGATGTCTCCTGCACTATATCCAAATTGTAAGCTTAAATAATGAGGAAAAATGCATTACACATAGGGAAAACATTCAACAGTAGGAGTAGTAGTTACAGTGCTATACAAGATTAAAGTTCTGTGCAAGGGTTAATGTACAAAAAATTTAACAGGCATTGCATCACAGAAATAACCATAACAAAAACAGTTTCCTGATATAGTTTGAATACATACGATACCATATGCTCTTGTGTAGCTCGTATACTGGCTAAATGATGGATTAGAATGTACTAACCATTAAGTAAAGAGTACTAACCACTAGAATAATGACTACAGTACACTATTGAATTGAAACCGTAATTATAAAATTAGAGCGATTGCATTGATCTTTCTTCGAGCTATTAAAGTAAAGGAGAAAATTGAAAATTCCTGTCCTAATAGGGTTATCAAAGACCTACTGAAGGTCGAGGATTTACGAAATTGGCTACAAGTGGGCACCGGACAATTTTCCTGCGTACAGGGCCGACATGTGTGGTAAGAGACAATAACAATCATTTGACCTCGAGTGTCTTAACATTTCATGAAACCTCTTATACTGTGTTCAAAACATTAGTATAGATTGATATTATAAGAATTTGTTTGGCGTGGACAGCATTTAGGTTGGAATGATTTGGTCGATATGTTCCCAATGGGAACACATTGTTGTTTAAACGTTTATATAACGTTAATTAATGTTACACAATGTTATATAAACGTTTAGACAACCACATGTTCTCATTGGGTTATGGTCAAAGTGAAAAATCTGAAAAATATATATAATCACCGGTAACTTTGGAGAAATAAATAAGTTTCTGAATTGTAATAAGATTTTATCGCATTCACCGCTGATTTTGCATAATTGTAGTCGATAAATCGATGTTTTCCTCACTTTCACCGGCGATTATAAAAAATCCCCATACTTTTTTAGAAAATGTGATAAATCATAATAAGTATGTTAGACCCAATATGCGAATTTGATTAATACCCTAAAAAAAATGCTCAGAACTAGTAATAAGCAAATAAAATATCTAATACCAGAGATATCTATTTTCAACTAGTATTGCACATCATAATATGCATAAAACTAGTTCTGACAATTGAATACATAATTATTAGTTGTACATGTTGCAAACATTATGAGAAAAAATAGATAGGTTATAAATATAACAAAATTTTATTAGTTTACAACATGTATATTTTTGATTTTACTGTGTTCCTTGCCCTAAAATGATCTTTAAAATGTCATTTTTCCGTTCCATTTCCCTTGCCCATCTTTTTATTTTCAATCGCTGCCCTTGAACTGCGAACTTCATAAAATTAAAAATTACGAAAAGGGACATTTTAGGGCAACGAAAATAAGTTACATCACAAAATGTATGCACAATGGGCTCGACACCGGGTACGAAAATATATTTATTACATTATCCAATGATTGTTGGAGATATACGAAATAACCGGTTAAATTGATTAATATTTAAGAATTTATCACATTGGAGATTTTTCATAATTAGCGGAGAAAGTAATAAAAACAATATTATTTCTCAAATTATTGGGACTTATGCATATTCTCCGGCGATTATGTACAGTACCCAATTACCACATTGCCCGTAACAGATACATCACTTTGTATAAGGAAAAGAATCGTTCTACGTCAACAGATCTGTGGCCAAATTAAGATAAATTGGTATATTATTTTGAACATTTAAAAATCATTTTTGCAAGTTGAGAGTGCTCTGAAATTACAAACACCTTTTCTAAAATAAATTAGTATTATAAATAACTTCTGTTCTTAACGTCTTATCTTATTTTCAACAAAAAACCTGTTACTATTGAAAAAAGGGGCAGTTCCAACAAAGTCAAAATAGATTCCTAAAATTTGGTAAGTTGGCACAAATTGCATTCTAAACAACTTTTTTTTAATAGAATTTTTTTCATATACTGAAAAATAAAAGTGTGAAACATTAATGATTTTATGTTCCTTAACAGGTTGAGTGTCAAATGGTGGCAATGTGGTCTCGCACATGATTTTACTTACCGGCCGCGTGAGACAAATGTGGACTCTCAAGCACTTGTGTGACATTTGGCTGCGTAAGTCGACTATGGTCTCATGTAACTGTGTAAAACATATAGGATCATATAATGCATGGCCTGTCGGTCCTGAAACGTTATTTGGCCTGTGCACTGGCGAGACTAGAGTGTCACCACGCAGCCGAGAAATTAATTTTAAATATTTAATTTTTTTAAAACAGGCAAATGATAAACTTAATACTTTTATTTGTTAAAAAGTTGTATAACAAATATAAAAAAATTAAAATAAACGACTCACATAACAAATATAAAAAATTAAAATAAGCTTGATTCTTACAAAATCAATATAAATGATTCACTTGGTCGTTTTATGGACAACAAAAGAACAATGTAAACAAAAGTGTTTCCCACAAGCTTCGCATTTATTATTGTCAGCACTCTCTCACATGTTAGAACATGAAGAATCCGTGGTGACACATTGGTCTTACATGGCATTTTAGGACAAATAGCCAAATTGGTGGCCGCGTGAGGCCAATGTAGCATCACAAAAAAAAAATTAAATTTTAGGTAGTTCTGATTATTTTTTTCTTATCACAAACCACTGTTTGTGTGTTAGGACTCTATTATCTAAGTGTTTTAGCAAAAAAAAACGAATGGCCTGTGGGATCCAACTTTTTTATTTTAAGGTGGCACTCAACCTGTTAAAATACACATGCACTGATTTTTGGCGTCCTCCGTTATATTGTCAACATATTTGTTACTATTTATTTTTATCCTCGCGCCGTCTTTATACTGCGACATTTATAAGTAACATATAGTCTAGATCTCACTGTGACAAACAGATTCTGCTCCGGGACTCAAATTGTCCGGTGTCTAGCTATGGATTGCAATCAAAAATATGTTGGATATACTAGATCATCAGTTTAAATCAGGTTTAATGAGCATATGCCCAAATATGGGTGTAGCTTAACTAATGAAAATTAGTTATTATTTTAAATAATCGACAACTCTGCAGCGTAGTGTATAATTTCTGTAGCATGCATTCAAACTAGCGTTATATGTTATATTATTATAATTTCCTTTACTTTCTTAGGTTCTACCGTGATTTATAAAAATTTGAAAGGTATGTACACAAGAGCATGCTGGAACGAAACAGTCTTTTACGAACAAACACCCATATAAATTTCATGCAAAACAGTAAAACAATTGCAAAATGCCAATAATGCAAAATTTATACATAAATAGTTAACACTAATTTTTTGAAAATATATTTTTTGTACTAAATTGCACTGAAATGTGTATTGATTTTAGTTAGTACCGCAATATATGAACCTAAGGGAATGGAAAAAATCGTTTTATCTATGTTTAAAAATCAATGTAATTATTTTTTAGATAAATAGTAATTTAATTAATGATAAATTACTTATTTGTAGTGTTTTCATTAAAGGCAACAAATTTACACTGTTTTGTGTGAACAAATTTCGAACAGATTATATTAGATTAGTAATTAAAAAAGTTATTTTTAAAACTAATTAGATCATAATTTGAATGTTTGGTTAATATTTTAATTTCACTCAATATATTTAAAAATATTTACTTCGGCGGAGACGATGAGGAATCTGGTAACTGATGTCCACGATTCGTCATCTTTTTGTATCGTTTTTTCAAAATCACCGCTGGAGCTATATTGACCACTTTATAAACTACACACTTTATAAAAATGACACTTTATAATACACTAGAGAAGTCACGGATATAACCTTTACTCTAATTGAATTATTTCAAAATGACATCAAATCCCCGGGGAATCTCCTTTATATAACACTAGTTAAATAAATTCGAATTCAAAATAGGCGTTTCCCTGGAAATCAACCCTTAAATAGGTATTATATAAGGGAACATTTACCTTGTGTTACATCCACAGCAAATACAGCTTAAAGTAAATTTTAGCTTCTTTGTCAACTTCAGTTTAGGACACTTTTCCGTTACTAGCACCACAATAATTATTGATCTGGGGGTTGTTCCACCCTTACTTTAACCAATAGGAACTCCAAGTTTGATTAACTTTGCAACGCAGCACTTTGATTGGTTTTAAACACAACATTCTTATGAGATGAATCAATAAGGGTGTATAGAGATTAACTGCGGTTTATTTGAAGTACGTATGGTTCTGACAGGGTCTGTGTAAATGAAACGCGGCCATCATTTGCAGATATTTGCAGTTTATAGAGTTTACAAGCAGAAGTTATTAGGTTCAGACTGCTTTCAGAATGCAGTTTAAGCATAGGGTGAGGTGATATGTTTGGGCTATTTGTATGTAAATGTGTTGAATATGTAGTTTTAGAATCATTTTTATAAAACATTGACCCGATTGCGTTTCTGTAAAACTAAAACATCGAAATATATTAATATATGTGGTTCGATTTTTTATAGAAAACTTTGGATAAAGTCAGTTACATACCATTTAAAACATGCATTGTAATATGTAAAAGTTTCTGAACATATCCAGGGACATCAAACTGGAATAGTGACCAACCACTTTGTACTTTTTTGGTATTTTTCAAAAAGAAAAATTTAGAGAATGCCACAAATACCGTTCAGACGATATTTAAAGACCTATCTGGTAGATGGATAAATAATATATGTAATTATTGCATTATGCATATATTTACACAAACAAGTTACAATTATGTACACAATTAATAATAAGAAACCATAAGTATAAATTAAATTTAATATAGGGTGGGTCGTAGTAAACGAAACAAATGGGTTTTCGGGTAATTCAAATTGATTTTTTAAAAAACACTTAGACACCTCAATTTCATTATCGAGGGGGACATCTTTGCAATACAACTCACCTGCAAATCGCTTTTTCCCGTCTCGCTGTGACGATAACCCCTAAAATTTTAAATGGCATGATGGTGATACCTCATTTGGAAGGTCTTTCTTCCCTGAATACCACACAACAAACATTTTCAAATACTATCGATTCTTTTTCAAATATTCAAAATTCAAGTTGATGTATTCAGTTAGAGAAAAGTTAAGATACATTTTTTTCCCTAGTATTTTTGATAGATTGAAGAATTTATTCAAAACAAAAAATGTACTATGAAAGATAATTTTTTGCAGTTTTTTCAAGCTGTCATATTAAAATTGTTTCTAATAAAAGCAATAATTTTGTCCTCAATTACGCCAAAATAACAGTGTCAGCCAGTTCGGATTTCTGTTTAGAAGTTTAATTCTCCACAACTGTATGAACTTCTGGTGAAGAATGAAGCTGTTGAGGTTACAGTTTTAGGACAAGTTACTTCAGATCCAACTTTGAGCAGGAAGCAGGAGGATATTGGCTATTGTTACTAACAACGTTAGAACGACTATCTGCAGAATCCTGAAACACAAATTTCATTCTTACAAAATTCATTTAGTACACGGATTGAATAAGGATGATTTTGAACGGCGACAGGGGTTTTACGACGTTATGACTGTACGAATAGTTGCTGATAGGAGTTTTCTTGTTACATCTGTTTTTCTGATGAGTGTACGTTTTCCTTAAGCTCAACTGTAAATAAATCATCATCACTGTCTCTATTGATCAGATGCTAGTCTAAGAGTCTTCCACAAAGTCCACGTTCAAACTTCGCAAAAATTGAATGTCTGGGTTGGTATTTTTGGATAACGTCTGGTTGGACTTATTTTTATTGATGGTAATCTGACAGCTGAAACATATTTGGAATTACTGAAAGATATTGTCCATCCATTACTCATCGATATTATTGAAAATGATGAACAGTACCTGGAAGACTATTTGATGTTCCAACATTACGGAGCACCTCCACATTATGCATGGGCTGTTAGGGACTTTGTGGAGCTGATGTTTCTCGGACAATGAATTTGATGGAGAGTTGCTATAGAATGGCCAAGCAGATTTCCAGATTTAACTCCGTTTGTGAGGCCATTTGAGGAGAAAAATCTAATCAACGGAACCGGAGTCTTTGGAAGAGTTGCGATGTCGTACTGTTAAGGAATGCCATCAAATAACCCCAGTGATGCTTCAAAATGTAAGGACTCGTTTCATTTGTATGGAAGTTAGTGGTTGGCAGTTTGAACATTGAATTGACTGATGAAGTTTCTTCTAACTTTTGACAATTATGCTATCTGAACTTTTTTTATCTGAATAAAAAGAAAGAGCGCCTTTGCAACTTTAATTTTGAATATCTTGAATACGAATAGATAGAATTTGAAAATTTTTGTTGTGTAGATTCAAATGAGGTATAACTTGCCTATCATATCATTTAAAACTTTAGGTGTTATATCGATTTACAATCGATGAATATTATTGTTGATATAATTCGTAAAAAATAACTCCAAGATATTTTATTAAAGTAGATGGATTTAAGATGGATCCGCCGACAATCTAATCAAATAGCAGAAAATCATTTACTGGCACTAAGAGGTAGATACTTGTTAAGGCACCGTACATTTATAATATCTAGACTTTTTTTGTAGTTTGACACAATCAAGAGAAGATTCCACTTCACAAAATATCTTTAGATCATCGGCGTATAAGAGAAAACGCACATACAAGTTAGTGGCGATATCATTAATAAAAGTATCAAACATGAAAGGACCAGGAATCGAACCTTGGGGGACACCCGTACTTTGCGTAAATTTGATTGTTAGCCATGACAATGTACAAACTGAGACCTGTCATTAAATTAGACCTAAACAAGTTTTAAATGACCACAGCGATACTCAGATTTTTCCAAACGCCATATTGCGTTGGAAAAAAATAAATATTTTTTCTCAAAAAATATTGAAATTTTCATTTTTAAGGGCCGCTCTTTCAATCCCCTATTAAATTTATTCGGTAGATAGTTTTCTTGGATACAATTGTATCAATAATTGTTTCCATAGAACTTATTTATCAGATATATTTAATGGGAGATGGAATGATCGGCCCTAAGACATAAATTTTGGATATAATTGATAAGAGAGAGAATGACCTGAAATTTGCTACATCATTAGCTCACCTTTTTTTATAAATTGGTTAGTGCTTTTTTCGAAACTTTATAAAAAATACCTTCTTGAATAGCTATGTTAATTAATTTGGTTAAAGGTAACTACAACATTTAAAATATATTTTATTAAATTAATGTTAAGGCCCTAAATGTCTATTGTATTTACGTTAGTTTCCTCATTTTTCAAAATTCCTATTTTATTTCAGCAACGTAATAATTATTATAAAAAAGTATTTTACCAATTTCAGATATGTATCTTATAAACTGATCAATTATATTATCGAAACGTAACCTCTCATCATTTCGTTAGAATTTCAAAAATTTTTTGAATTCCACAATCAAATTACAAAATTTTTTTCAGTACCTAAAATCTTATATTATTTTAATATTATTTTTGCCATTAACAATTTTTAAAGAGTGATATAATAAATTCACAAGTATAGTTTTGATAACCTAAAAGCTTAACACAAACATATTTGTTTTATTTAGTTTAACTGCCGACATTTCAAAGTACAAATTTATGGAAAGATATTTAACTCTCGGTTATTCAATCACTTTAATATTCTTTTTTTACTTATACAATGTATAATTTAGTCTGCTTTAGTAGGGTTCTATTTGAAATGTTCAATTTTGAAGATTACATTACAAAGAAATTAGCCTGAAATGTCGAATTTAATTTTTGTTATTGACACAGAGAAGCCAAGTACGTCTCCGTTTTTATCGCCGAAGACGGGCGATCGGCCATGTGTTATAAGTTATTGTTACGCCACTGGACTGTAGACTGATTAGATGGGACTGGAATTGTACGAGAACGGCCGGGAATGTTCTAGACCGTGTGAATGCATGTATAAATAAGACGCACGGTGGTATAAGAGTCAGTCTTAAGACGAAAGTTAACGATTAAAGAAGAAATAAGATAGAGACTTAAAAGTGTTTAATTGTGACTATAGTTAAGACAGTCATTAATCTATTGTTGTTCATTATTAATTAGTTAATAAAGTAGTGAATAAGCGTTACATATATATATCCTATATATTTTAGGGTTTTTGAAAAGAGCATAAAATTGTAAGTCAAAAACATGGATACCATATGCCTAAACCCAGCCGTTTCAGAGATATTTGACATTTTAAAAAGAAATTGACAGGTGTAATGGTTTACAATAACCTTTATAACTTTCTTCGTGTAAAAGATACTCATTTGCTTTTTGGCATGCAGAAAGACCATAAGGTGAGCTACGTTCTACAGTTTATAGAAACTCAATAATAGTATACCAAGTGTTCCATTTTTGACGTTACATTTTGTAAACTTCAAACCGCGAAAACTTAAGTCAAATGGAACATCCTGTATTTTTTTACATCAAGTTATGTATAATTAAATTCTTTTTTTTTCTCACATAAGCATTGTGGGGGTTTAAGTTACAACTTTTTGAAATATTTGCGATTTTCTTAGAAATTCAAGAATTTTTTAGTAAAAATTTTATCAAATTAGCCATGATTAGAGACAATCAGTAATGTCAGTCATTCTCTTATGTCAAAAAAATGCCACCGTGTTTAAATTACTCCGACGAAGACTTTTTGAATTTGTTTATTATTTATGGAGAATGTGAAAAAGTAATATCAAGAACTTGTGGTACATTTGCTACTCGATATCCACAAAAACAGAAACCGTCACCAAACACTGTAAAACGCATACTGGATAATTTTAAAAACTATGGCTCTGTCAAGGCAAGAATTCAAAAGCTCAAGCCTATTGTTGATGAAAACGTAGAAATAGCAATTCTGGGATATTTTCATGCATTTACAATGATGTCATTAAGACAAGCTGCTCTGGAATCTGGACTATGCAAGGATTCAGTTCACAGAATCTTAATTAAACATAAAATTCACCCGTTCTCGTTCCAAATGGTTCAACGTTTAAAAGAAACAGATTTCCTAAGAAGAGAAAATTTTTGTGAATTTACTCTAATAAGGTCTGTAGGCGATGATTCTTATTTGGGAAATATTATAATATGGTCAAATGAAGCTAAATTTACCAAAAATGGACTTTTTAATCGACACAATTCGTATTATTGGAGTGACTCGAATCCTCATGTGTTCAGAAAGCGAAATTTTCAAGAAAGTTGTCAGTTTAATGTTTACTGTGCCATAAACAATAGTGGTAGCAATAGAATTTTATCAGGAAAATTTAAACAGTAAGTTATAAAGATTTCTTGTTCTGCTAATATGTATAGTTAATTTTTTTGTTTTTGTTTTTTTTTAGGTGAAAGATCTAAATATTTTACAAAATTTGAATAATAACTATTTAGAAAATTTATCTCTCGCCGAACATAGCAACATTTTTTATCAGCACGGTGCTCCCCACATAATGCGTATTTGATAAATAATTTTTTTACAAGAAACTTTTTACGATCAATGGACCTTTCCTATTGCCTCCTCGCTCGCCCGATTTATCAATTTTAGATTATTTTATTTGGGGAACTATTAAAAATAAAGTTTATGAGAGCCCATTAACAACTGTTGAAGATTTTACGCAGAGAGTAAGAAATGCATTTCAAAATTTATCATAGGATTCAATTAGAAGAGCTACCCATGAAGAACTAATCCGAAGGTGCGAAAAATGTGTGGAGGTTCGAGGACGGAATTTTGAACAATTATTAAATTAAAATCATGTTTTTAGTTGATTTTATCTTAGCTATTTTAGTTGATGCAAAGTGTCTTCAATCCAATTAATAGGTATGTTACAGTGTTTAGTGTTATTTTCCGTTTTTGTATATAATAACTTAGTACCATTAAAACAGTCAAACACATAACAGCTAATATGTAATAAAATGTGAAATAAATACATCAACAGCACACTAAATGAGATAGATATTATACAAAATAAATCGCTTCGGATATGTATTGGTGCCATGAACTCCTCACCTACTGAACCTTTACGAGTTGAGTCCAAAGAACCCCCTCTTTTCCGTAGAAGGCAGTTTCTTTCCGAAAAATATATTCTAAATTCTATAGAAAAATATCCTACTGGAATAGAAAAAATACATAACTTAAATATCCTAGATCTCACTGATAAATTCTGGGAAAAGAAAAATTCCCCTCCCCTTTGCATAGGATATCGAGCAGTATTGGACATTTCAAAAAATTTAAAAAAAATTTCATCTCTTCCCTCAGCTTGACTATTTTGACCTAATAAGTAAGACAAATACCTTTTTCCCATATTATTCAGAAACCTCAGCAGTCAGTTCTATTATACTTAAAAATGTGTTGGAAAAATACTCTGATCTTACCTACATTTATACAGATGCTTCCAAATCTAATCACGGAACAGGTTGTGCTTTCCTAATACCCAACTCTAGTGTACATTTCAAATTTAAACTTTCTCACGAAACATCAATTTTCCCCGCAGAGGCTTATGCTATTGTTAAGTCCTTAGAACATATAGAAAACAAACAAATTAAAAGGTCAATTATACTAAGCGACTCCAGATCAGTACTTTGGGCAATGAACAATACGTACAAACCAGTATCATACAGGTGTCATCCTTTTATTAAATATATTAAACACTATAATTACTTGCTGAAAACATCTGGTTTTGAGATACACTATATATGAGTTAAAGCTCACTCTGGCATAAAACACAACGAAGAAGTCGACTTATTGGCAAAAGACAGTGTTGCGAAGGGAACCATCGTAGACGGTCTGTGTCTACAGGATTGTATAAATGTGAGTAAAGTAGGTTTAAATAAAAAATGGTCCTCTCATTGGCAAGAATATTGTTTTACTACACCTAGCAGATATACCCAAATCCAAACTGAAATTCCTAATGAACCTTGGTACTACTGCTTACAAACTTCTAGGAGGTACATCACAACTATTATCAGGCTGAGATTTGGACATGGCTGTTAACCCAAGCATTTAAACAAAATAGGAATTTTACCAACTAATTTATGCGAACCCTGTAATGCTGTGGGCGACCTGGATCATTTATTTTTCTGTTGTGATAAATACAAACCTGGCCGGGACCAACTTTATGCAGACATTCTGAAGCTAAATATTCAAATGCCAGTGAACGTCCTACATTTATTATCATTAAATAACGACAGAGTGATTGGAGTTATTATAAACTTTTTAAAAACTTCTGGGCTCAAAATTTAAAATTGTATTAGTTTCGTATCCTATTATGTCTTTCCTTTCGTTGGTTAATCATTCCTTACTTACCGCAGACTATGCTAGTTTGTCTTACAATAAAAGGCCCTGAAAGACTCCTGGGCGAGAAGAATGTGCACATGTCCCTCCTTTGGTTTTTCTTTTCTTTTCCAAAAAAAAAAAATTGTAATAAATTGTGGTTAGGATTAGGTTCATAGTTGGTAGTGTATGCGTTGTGGAGTAATCCGTTTTAGAATCTTTTTAACATTGTTAAATAGTATACATATAGTAACTTGCGCCTGGCTGTATGGATTTTATCCCAGTGCCATTAGAAAAAATAAATAAATAAATAAATACATATTAATTAATAGTATAAGTATATAATGTAAAATAACCACAACTGTGTTTTAAAATATTGTATTACTAATAGTACCCTGATGATGGTTTAATAAACCGAAACTTTGGAAAAATATAGGGGTACATCTGACTGAAAATTCCCAAAAATGGCTATCAAATTGCCTAGTGCAGTCATAACAACCACTAGCGTCTAAGTGCCGCTCGAACACTTTCAATCCTGCGTCACAATTAATGCGCAAGAGTGCACACATACATTACCATGATTATTTTGAGACAAATTTATTTAACAGTAGCAAACAAAATCTACTAAACCTCCTTTTAAATTTTAATTGATGTACAACTGTCGCTGCTGCGTGTGAATGAGGATACTTATCCCCTTATTCATGCGGTAGCGAATAAATAATTGTTTATTTCTTGAAAATTATCATCTGAATATCTGTTAAAAATGACTATAATAAATTGGATGACTACCTGCCTAAAAGAGAAACGGAAAATAAATAAAAATTAACTATACTGCACGGTAACAATGAATTTGTTAATTTAAGTAATATTATTCTGTTTTTTTTTTGTTAATTCAAACAAATTATCGTTCATTCAAAATATTACTAATACACTTTTCTAAATTATAAATTATCAAAAATAGATTAAGGTCGGCTCTTTCTCAGCTCTTATTGCAGGCATTTATTGTCATAGGCGTTGTGAAACAGCTGTTAGAATCAAATCAATCAAATTTGATTGCATTTTAGACAAACTAAAAAAATCATAATATTTCTTTTCAAAAATGTTGTTTTTTTATTAAAATTTCTTTGATGTATTTATAATCCTTTTATTTTTGTGACAACAATTATGGAAGGAAATATGTGGGCCCCAACCAGCCACGTCCCACCGGCCTTTCCCTTCCCAGTTCCCCTCTGTCGAACACTGAGGAAAAGTGCTTCGAGCACTAAACCCTATAAGCACTTAAAACGTACTTTTATTTTACAAGCACTCAAATTATTCGCGGTTACTAAAGCACCCTGGAAAAAAATAAATTAAAATCACGAGCATTAAGCACTAAATATTTTCTGAAAATAAATGAAATATAGGCAATATCGTATCCAAGGAGGGGCTTGTGGGGCTGGAGCCTCCTCGAATTTCAGGGTGGTGTTTACAAAAATAGGAATTTCTTACACAAAATAACATAAAAAAATTAGAGAACTGTCCTCAAATTGTAAATCTAATAAAGGTTTTTGAAAGGGTAATAAAAATGAGGAGTTTGAAGGTTTCGTATTATGACTGTTATTAATCAATATTTAAAGTAAAATTTTGAAAGAACAATGATTGCTAATTTGCTATACCGAACTATATTTCAAACTTTCATTTTTCACAACAGTGTGAAGCAAAATATTATTTTCGTCCATTCTTATTCATGTAATGATGTTTAGAAAACAACGCTCTTACACAGGTTCTCGTTTAAAATTAAATGAACACTATATGCTACTTACCTTTATATATTTTGAGTGTGTTAGCCATTTTTATTTTATTTATTTTAGAAAATTGGTATAATTAATTATTTCAACAGTTTCTTGGCACACTGTCCTTTTGAAATATATTTTTTTAAGTTAATTAATTTGATGCTTTATACTTAGTGGCAAAAGAGTATTATTTAAAAAAATTTACTCGTCTTAGTCATATTTAAGGTCGCATTTTGTTAATCGCACAGCTTTGGGCAATTTTTTTTTGAAAATATGAGACCTATTTTTTTGCTTTTGATGTGATAGTACAATATTGATTTGAAATAGCACAAATGAATAAAAAAAAAACATGTACTTATATGTATGTATGTTTGTAAGGTAACTGTGTATTTTAACATTAGTAGACTGTATTATAAACGCAATCAAGTCGATTTTAAGTTGTCAGTAAAAATTGTGCTGTTTTTAAAGACTCGCAAACATTTTGAGTGCTTGTAAGTACTTTTTCGGGATTATTAAACACTAAGCCTTTTCGTGAAGTGTTCGAAGCACTAAGCATAAATTTTAAAAACTATTCGTAGGCATACTGCTTCTAAGCACAATAGTGCTTCGAGTGCTTAGATGAGTTCTAAGCACAGCTTAGAGACAGCTCTAGCTAATGAATTGTGTGCCCCGTTGTAATGCATCAAGATACAACGAAACAGATCAAAGGATGAGATGTCTCATGAACGTCTCATTTCTCATCTCGCAACAAAATTAAAATGAGATAAACGGTACAATTGGTTTTCTAAGAGGTTACATCCGTGATGACATTGATGGGAAATAAGCATTTGAAAGCAGCCCAACAACCTGTTAAACCTATTGACCAATCAATTTTACCACAATAAAACCATCAATTATCACCCTGAGAAAAACAAATTGAGACCTCCACCGCGCTCGCAAATGCAAATAAAAAATCAGCTTAAGCCAGCTCAAAATTAAATTAAGATCACACACACTCATATAAACCAACAAATAAATAATTCAAAACCAGCAAACAAAACAAAAATAAAACTCATGAAAGCTTATGCGGCGAACAAATCCAGTTGGCTTATCTTTCCAAACAATTGAATCCAGGTTCAGACAATTGAGTACACAAACTGTAGCACCGATTCCTAGCTATAGGGTGGCTACAAACCATGTTTGACACATGTAAGTGGGGCCTCTCGTGTACCGCACGTGAACAGGTCACGTGCGGGCCCAAATCACAGGACTAAAGACGATTTGTCAGTCGCAGATCGAAGTGTGCTTTGAAATCGACACACCCACGAATGACAGAACCAATTTTGAAAGGCGAGCCGTTAATTGTAATCTTTAAAGTAGAGTATTTATTTGATATTTATTTTATTTGTATAATCTTTGTGCTTAAAAAAAGTATGAATATTTAGGGTGGCCCATAATTTTATTATCTTGATAACATTTCGATTTGATATCTTTTTTATTTTTAAAGTTATTAATGTGAAACAATAACCAAATTACAGGTTTTTTATCAACAAAAATACAAAATACTGTCAATGGAAAAAAGATATGTATATATACCTAACTTGTATTTTTTTAAATGGAATACCCTTATATTTTTAATAGGTTGAATAGCATATTTCATTCTGATTTCAGTGATATAGCACACTTTATACTTTGATCTAGTAGTTTCCAATTTATTCGCAAAAATGGAAAATATTTATTGCATGATATAGTGTGCCCTGGAAACAAAATAGTACTAATTTTTGACATATAAACAAAGAATAATTAAGCACTTTAGTGACGCAGAGTTTATTGTGTTTTTTGTAATTATTTCATTCAAGTTAATGATTATTATATTAATATTATTAATTTATTTCCACTACGCTGTATATTGCAATAAATATTTTACATTTTTGCGAATAAATCGGAAACTATATTAGTAAAATCACAATAAAACTATCTAACCGATTAATAATACATAGTGTGTTCCATTTAAAAAAGTTAGTTATATATATTTTTCTATTGGTCTATTGTTTATTCTGATGACAAAAGAATACTTAGTAACGAACCCTGTAATTTGGTATTTGATTCATATCAATAACTTTAAAAATAAAAAGAGTATATCAGATCGCAATGTTAACAAGTTAAAATGACCACATTGCACCTTCCTTCAAGGAGGTGATAGAACTTAAAAAAATAAGTTGTTTTGTATACAAACATTTGCCTTAAATCAGTTCCTAAGGAAGCTACAATCCCTTAAGGGGGGTAACTACAACATAGTTATTTGTCAATAAAATCTAGAGCAATATTCAGAAAGATTCTGATTATGATAATATAACAGTATATACGGGCGAATCTACCAGAAACGTCAGATTTAAATCCCTGCTGATTTGTTAAATTATTTGCGCTTAAAATAGAAAAATAAAATATTTGTTATTTCAAATGCATTAGTTTCATTTACTTTCCAAATATTTTATTTAATTTTTTTTAGTAAAACTGTAAAACATATTGTGTACTTTAAATTTTCGGTTATATTTTAAAGTAAATCGAAGATGTACTAGTTTTTCATTTCTCTAAATAAACTGCAACAATTCGCCAAAAAATGTCAAATTCCTAACCTAAAAATTTTAATTTTAATGGCCAATAAATATGAAAGATTCTCAGTTCCGTGGATCTCAGTTCCGTTACCACCGAGCGGTAACGGAACTGAGGTAATGTAATGGAGTTGAGAAAATTTAATTTATTCGTATTATTATTACCATAGATATTTTTATATAATTTTAAATAAGATATTTGTAATTCTTGACTTCGTTAGCATTTTTGTCGCATAAATTTCATAAGCAATATATACTTTAGGTTAAAAATAGCAAAATCTAAAAGGAAAGCTGGTGGAAAAAACATCAAAACAAATTGACGAAATGAAAAGAAAAAAATATCTATGCCGAAGTTAAGAGAAGCTATGAGTAAGGACCCTAATAAGTATGAAAGTAAAGAGAGAGAAAGGTACAATAAGAGAAAGGCAAGGGCGAAAATTAAAGGTATAAATGAAACGAGTGAGCGTGACAAAAGATCTATTAGAAAAACTTGGTGAAATTGGAATAAAAAATCATATGAGTCTAAAAAATATGCGAATATTTTGAAAAGAGCATTAGCTGATCAAACTCCTCCTTCCACTTCCCCACTGGAATTTCAAAGAGATTACGTTAGTACTCCTCAGCTCTCATGGAGATTAGTGGTGGAACGTAGAAAAAGACGCAAAAATAGAAAGGATCTTAGATTAAAATTGCCGAATTGGAAAAGAAACTAAAAAAAAGAAAAGGCTACAAACAGCGACTTTCATGACAATCAGATGCACTGCGGGATACCTCAAAAAAAAGAAAATGAGAGCACTATTGAAAGGACAGACTTTTACCCCCGTTATAAAAAAGAAACTTTTATTTGGGGAAGTTCTATGTTTGCAATTAAAAGAAAAATTTCAAAATACCAGATCTAATAAAAGAATAATCTTTTCTAATGTCTGAACAATTAATAAAAAAATACCGCTCACAGTATTTTATGGAACATTTCTTCTCTTCGCGGATCATTCTTTCAAAAAATGGAACACATTTTCGTAATGAATAATATAAAGAGATTAAGAAATAGTTTTTTTATCTAACTGATAATGCTAGTCGCGTATGTCCAGGAAAGAATGATACAAAAAAACTAAAAAACAAAAAAGATTTTTGAACTACTATATCAAAAATTGTTGACCGTTCATTCACAAATTAAAATAAATTCTGTAGAATACGCCCTTTTTGGGTGATTTTTCTGAAAGCCAAGGACAGGAGTAACGTGATTGTGTGAAACATGCCAACATGGACTTATTGGTGTCAAAATTAAAAATACATGATATTATCAAATACATCGTATGATATTATTAAAAGTTTAACTTGCGGCGAAAATCATACTCAAGAAAAATGTTTGAAAGGGAAATGTAACCTATGTAAAGATAAAGAAATCGAAGCACTTGAATTTGAAAAGAATGACATGACAAAATATGAAATGTGGAAAACTGTACGAATAAAAGTTGTTATAAAGGGTAAGCAAAACATATGTAGTAAAACAGTCAAACGAGTTATTACAAGTTTTAAAGAACAGCTTTTGGTTGCTTCTCACAGCAGCTTAAACAAATTTCTCTTACATGTTCGGAATGTTATTCATCAATACCATGTATTGAAGAAATTAAGAAAAATCTTTCAGGAAACGATAGAAAAGTCCATGTGGATAAGCCACATGGACTTTTCTGAAAATTATATCTGTAAATATGCTGCTGAAGTACAATTGGCCCATTTTGGAGTTTCGAAGCCTCAAATATCCCTTCATACAGTTGTTACTTATCATAAGTGTTCCGAAAGTATCACGATAAAAGCAGTATCTTTATTGCACCCTTTCTAAAAATCTGTGTCACAATGCGAATAGTATTTGTGCTCAATTATCTCCGGTTATTACTGACATTAAACAAAATATTCGAAAATTAAAAGTTGCACACTTTTCAAGCGACGGGCCGACCACCCAATACAAAAATAAAACAATGTTTTATCCTATGAGGACCCATCTTGCTGCTCAATTAGAATTAGAATTAGAACCTCGGCTTCATGACTAAGGACTTCAGATCCGTGAATTTCTTATAAATAAAAACCAATACTTTTGGAAAAATTGTAATTTTTAATTTGGGCCATATTTACAAAAGTGTTGTTGTTTAGTTGTTTTGTTGCTTGACTTCATAATATGCATTATTTATGAAAGTACAAGAATAACAATTTTTTTCCATGAAATCTGACGGTTTTGGTAGAATTACCCATACCTGATGTATAGTGGTTCTTGAGTTATCCATTCTGGTAGTCAAGTATGCTTTAATTTTAACACACTTTAATTTGACTGACAAAAATATTTCAAAACATTGTTTGCATCCAGTTACAGTGTCAAAATGTGTTATTCAAACGAGGATCGCTATGTAATTTTGAAATTTTTCTACAAAAATAATAAAAATGCGTGTGCTTTCCAACATATGCGGCAATTCCTTGAGAAACGAGCTCCGGATAGAAAAACATTTAGAAATGTAGCTAATAAGCTTGCTCAGAGTTTTTCTGTTTTGAAAAACAAAGACAAAATTAAGGTGACAAAGATAAAGAAAATGGTGTTGTATTATATTTTGAAGAACAGCCAAGAAATTCCATACTGGATGTTGTCAAGGATGTAGAAATTCATCGATCATGTATCCAGACAATATTGAAATATAACAAGTACTTATAAGAGTCTAAATTTAAGTCTATCCAGATGTTAAATTCGAAAGATTTTGAGCGGAGAGTTTCTCTTTGTCATGTAATGATTAACCAATTTAATGAAGATATTGAATAATGACATTTTTTTAAGATATCTTGTGGATTGACGAAGAAACGTTCATTACGCTAGAATGTTTAATAGAAAAAATAGTCAAGTGTGGTCACGCCAAAATCATGCTAGCATGCTATCGTCGAGATTAAGAAACAATAAGGCCGTCTTGATACCCATATTTATTATTTTTTCTTTGAAGGTCTTGTGACTGCAAGAAACAATGTTGAAAAGTTTTTATCAAATATTACACTTGAAAGGCTAAAGAGAATAATATGGACGAAATATAGCGCCTCTTGTCGCCATATGTCTGATGTATCAATTATTTTAATCAAGAACTCGAGAGCAGAGTGGTCCATTAAAAAAAAATGTATTGATATGTCACTAATTTGATGTTCAGTTGATTTTATGATTACATATCCAAAAAATTACGCAATTATATATTTTTCTTATCCCCAAAAATAAGGAAGATGGCAGGAATGGGAAATCTCGGAGGACACCCTGTGCTTCAAATAAATTCGTAGATATTTAGATACTAGTCACTCATAACACTGTCTCTTAATAAATAATTTGAAAAACATTATCTACAACACTTGAACTTATAATATAAACCTCCGACTAAGCAAATCTGATAAATTTGTCCCCGGAACTAAAACCGTAAAATGACAGTAATCTTCCACACTTAAATATGTTAGCAAACAAACATGTAACAATGCATAATAATAGCATTTCCGCAGGTTCCCATGCTTAGGGTCACTGTTTCTACCCTACTTTAAACTAGGGCTATAATATTTTTTGAACAAGGCCGCGATAACCGCTAGCGCTTTGTGCAAAGCATATTGCCTGTGCTTATGGGAGTGTGGCTTGCCAATTAGGGATATTTATAGGAAATTTAATTTACAAGGGTAATACAATATTTAGATTTAAATTTCTACTAGACAGATAGTTGCTGCAGATGGATTGTCGGCACTAGATAAAAATGAAACTTCCAGACCGCTAATTGGCCAATATTTCGGTATATTTTTTTATTTTTTTATGGCGTAATGTTTGAATTGTTGCCAATAATCCATGAATATCCAGGAATTTTTAATAACAACTCAAACATTACGCGACAAGCCCTGAAGAAGGTTTAGTACAATAAACCGAAATTTTGACTAATTAGCAGTTTTTGTTTTTGTTCTGTATCGTAAATCTTTCTGCGGCAAATATTTAACTCTAGGACCCAAGTAGGAACGGGAATTAGTTAGTATATAGTCTGAACACTATAGGCTCTGAATCATAGCTAAAACTAGACTTTCGTGACGTTTTCACAACCTCGATTTAGCTGTTAAATGGTCATCAGTTTATTTTTATTTATAATTTAATTTTTAATTTTGGTTTTGGTCAGTAAAACGCTTTGAGGACGTCATATATCGAATTGCCATTACATGCTCTCATGAAGGATCTTTAATGATTACGTCAACAACTAAATGAATGTTAGTCAACATTAAAAGTTTCGAAATCGCTTTGATGGAATTAATATGTCAGACCGATTTGGCTTCGCTTTAGTTATTATTGGGCGCGGTAACTAAAAAAGGTGCCTAAATGATTGCTAAAAAAATATTTCGGAACACGTTCATGTTCGTTATTTTTTTTGTCATAATTGATGAAAAATAAACAAAATCTGTATGCCAAATTATTACAAAATTATTTCATAGCAATTTTCGCCAGCAAAATGTTTAAAAGGCAATTATGTTCAAGATAAGTTATATTAGATAACCATATAGATACTACAAACACCCCGGTATGTTTTTGGCGATATTGTAAATCAAAAAATACTGATTTAAGTTCGTGAAATATTGATATTACGAACCATCTTAATTATTCACTGACCTGATTGACAGTTACCTTATTATTTACCTGATTATAAAAAAAGAAAAAATGCTTTTCATTTATATTGGTTTTAGTAGATATATTTTTTTACTTAGATATATCTCTTTAATTTGATGTGTATACATAGTATACAGGGTGTTTACGAACTTGGGAATATATTTTTAATGGGAGGTAGTACTTGGTAAAAGAAGTCGATTGCTAAAAATTTACCTTGGTAAAAGTTCCTCAGAAATGGCAAAAAAAATTATTTTAAATAATACACCAAATTGTTTGAGAACCGCTGACGAAGCTAGCTGTATGCGAAAGATATGGCAGTGTTGCCAAATTTTATCTCAACGTCCATTACTTAGCGACAATTTTTGATTTGTAACGTATGATTTGTAACCCTTGTGCAACGATCACACGATATTTGTCAGTTACGACCCCGTCAAAGACGTGATATGAGGTCCTGATATGTCTTTGAACGCTGAGGAAAACATTTTAAATTCGGTAGAGGACAATCCAACTTTAAGTATGTGTGCATTCATTCGCTAAGCAAACCGTACGTCTAATCGGATTGTATGGTGCCCTGTGAGGAAATAAACTATATCCATTTTTATGTAAAAAGAGTTCATTCATGTTCTACAGAAACAAGATTTTGTGTCTTAAAGAATCGAACAGTGATTGTGCAATATGATGTATTTGGAACACGGTCATTCAACTTCGATTCCAGCAGTTCTCAACATGTTCGCACTTTTTTGTTGAGAAAGGTCAGTTATTTTTTTCTAATATTTAAGGTTTTCTTATGCACTATAGGATTTATTATATAAAGATGTACTTATCCTCAAAAAAATAATTCCCAAGTTTGTAAACACCCTGTATATTCATATCATATTCCATATACATATTGATTTTCTTTAGACTTAGATCAGATTGAGACCAATCATTAAAACAACAAACTGTTTTTTAATATGACGTTTCGAAATAATTTATTTCGTTATCAGTATAATTTAAAATCTCGTTGATAATACAAAAAAAAATAGATAATAACATTAATTTAATAAAAATTATATACAAAACACACATACAACTGTTACTATTGAATCTCGTTTAGATTTGAAATAATATTTGTTTCTCATAATTCATCTAAAAATGCAATAGAAAAAATTGCGAATGCATACATTTATCACTTGGGAGATGAGGAAGCAAGACAGTCAAAATATGAAATACCAATTTTAAATGAACCCTCGTATATTCAACATCCCTCGGGTGGTCGTGTGTTCGAGAAGTGTGCCCGGGAAATGGGCGGAGACATCCATTGATTATGGGGAAGCGTCAAAAGAGAACGAGTGAACAATTTCACGGGTCCTTGAGACGGTTTCTGGTTGTGATTTGTTAATAGCTACGGTCACAGTTACAGTCGCGGTTGTAACAATTAATTTATATAGTCTGTCATCTAACTACGAGATTCCCACATTAAGTGGTACATAATGATATTGGGAACATATGCATTGTCACTACATATATATCTACCATACTACCATACAAATAGAATTTGAAGAAGCATCTGTGTTACAGTAAATTATTAATCGTCTTTGCAAAGATCTTTGAGATGCTTCTGAAATGAAGATTAGATAGATTTATGAAAAAAGCATAATATTATATCTAATCAACAGTATAGTTTCCAGACTGGAAAATAAACAAATATTCCAATAGACATAATAACAGAATACATATATAAAGTTACAGATAAGGGAAAGCTTTCACTATGTATATTTTTAGACTTGTGAAGGCTTGTGATACTGTCTGCCACGAAAAATTATTTAAAATACTAGAAAATATTGGAATTAGAGACTTGCCGTTAAAATTAATTGAGAGATACTTGTAAGACTGCCATCAATATGTAAATATAGATAACACATTTAGTAAACCTAGAACTGTCACTTTTGGGGTTCCTCAAGGGTCTGTGATAAGGCCGCTAATTTTTTTGCTCTATATTAATAAATAAATAATAGGATTTGCAAACGATACTAGTATTTTTTATGAAGGCGATAACTGGGAATTTGTAAAAATATATGCTCAAAATGATTTTAAAAACATGAAATCGTGGTTTGACCATTATTTGACTATTAACACTGAATATAGAAAAAAACAGTTTACCTAAATATTTGTATATAAATCGGGACAACCATCCTTTTGTCAAATTGACATAAATAAAAATCTAACAATAAAGTTTGCTTCCATCGTAAAATATCTTAGAATTCTAATTGATTAACATTTGCGATGGGATGCGCACATAAAAGAACTAATAATGAAACTGAAGTCTACGATTTATTATTTTTAGTATTTTAGATACATACTAAATATTAAACAGCTAAAAATGCTATACCACTTACTGGCAAAATCTCAGCTTCGATATACATAATAGCCTGTAGAGGGGCATTAAACTATTATGTAACAGACTTAGAAATTATCCAAAGAATATTAAAAATTATAGTTTATAAAAGGTACCAACTTATCCTAGTGACGAGTTGTACAAAGAGGCTTAGGTTATGGACATTCGGCAAATATTTTTTTTGTCCATCTACTGCTGAAAGCTAACCCTGTAAAAAATTTAGATATAAATAACTCTAATTACAAATTAAGAAATTGTGATAATTTACCTGTTCCAAAAATGCTTAAAACTGCAGGGCAGCGTAGTAGCTCTTCTTTATCGTCAAGAGCATTTAACTCGCTTCCACCTGCAAGCCGGTTCAGTCTAAATATAAATTTAAAAAAAATAATTAAACAATACATATTATTTCTGGGTAGAAAAGTGATACATTTCCAAGTTAATTTGAAAAATGCTTACTGGTCAAATTTTTAAATTTTAAATAATATATATTTGTGAATTTACCGTTCTGATTAGTACTTCATCATTTCAGATAATCTTTTATATGCATATGTGAGCGTATGTATGTGTGCGTGTGTGTCTATGTGTATTAGTGAATGTTAGATTCCCCACATCCCGCAAGGTTAGTGACTGTAGATTCCAGAATCGTGTGCCCTAAGCAGACGGAGAGAACCTAGAATGACTGCCTTCTGCATTTGGCCTGCCAACCACACAGCTGATTTTTGGCCCGGTATGGTCTTCAGTTCTGAAAACAGCGTAGGCTTTATCCCTCCGAGTACACCAATTATTAGGATGACCATTTTGATCGAGTAGCCTGGGTACAGCACTTGGAGCTCGTACCCTGCGAATGCATTTAGAATTATGAAATTTAATTTTTCAGTGGCTGAAGGCCAAAAAATAATTTGAACAGAGGGTTCCTTACAAAATTGAATTTTACTAACGCGATCAGGTGTTTTGTGTGTGTAAAATTTATTTAAGACCAAAACTAAATTTGGACATGGAGTCCTTTAGATGAACGTAAAATTCACAATCACAAAACACTTTAAAAAACTGTCTTGAAAAATTGTTGAAATTCAGCAGACTGGACAGCAAGCAGTGTATGTTTTTATGCTTAATGTTATTTTATTAAAATGAAAATAAATTTAATAATTTATTATCAAACAACTAAGTCGAAAGTTATTGAAAATTTAAAAATTAATTTCTCTAAGTCTTGGTGGACTAACAAAATGATTTGAATGAAATTTATTTGTTGTAAAAATTTTGGCTGTCGATCCTTAAAACTCAAAAAATTCTAAAACTTTTATGGCAGCCTAGTAAACACCCAGGAAACTTAGAACTAACCAAATTTTGTTGATTAAATGAATTTTAAGTCGAGTGAAGTTTTAATTTTAAAACAAGTTAAATTTATTAATCTAAAACTGAGGTTAGAGAATTTATCTTAACAACCTCGCGAAAAAATAATTTTGAAAAATTATTCTCTAGTCTCTAAGTATTTAAGTTACTTCCTTACCTTGTCCTCGGAGATCTCAGACAATGATCTCTTGCAAAAACGTCCGTAGGAGCCTGCTTGTGGTTTTTTAAGTTTAATAAATAAAAAAACAACGTAGAGTTTTACAATAAAACCTGCGTTGACGGAAGACTCCTCAAACCAAAATCAACGAATGATAAAAGCTGTCGAGGAAGTGCTTCTGGTTTTCTGTGGTGAAAAATATTTTATAGGTGGTGGACGCCGTCTTCGTGTCTTGAGTACCAAAAATAACCCAACCTGGTGCGTGGAAAAATTTCTTAGTGCCTATTTTACGACTTCTGGGGACCGAGTGAGATCTTTTACCTGTGAAACGGTCAACGACAGACTGTCATTAATATTGGGGTTCACGACCGATTTTAAATTAATTATATATCGTTCACGAAGGGACATTAAGTCTGTATTAATGCAAAAAGTGAAAAGTTTTACTTAAAAATTGAATTTAGTACCATGATGCTTGCTCGTCAGTGTGGAGTGGTTGAATTGTCTTAACTTGTCTGAAATTTTATATTTATAGGGGTTGTGTCGTCATCTATTGCGATGTTAACATGATGTCATGTTTTTAAAAGCGCGTAGTAAGAACAAAAACTATCCCGCTCTAAAGCTTTCGATTTTGTAAAAGCTCCGGCGCGGTTTGTCTATCTGAATGGTCGACACGGTGTACCAAACTCCTATTTTACAAGTTTAAGTCTCGTGCAGATAAATCTGGCGGTTGATGAAGCGCTGTGGAAACAGTGATTGTTGCCTGAAATTATTATTATTATTATTTTGTCTTAAACTATTTTACTTTAATATTAATTGTTATGGTTTAATTGACTTTGTAAAAATTAATTTTTAGTTGTGTGCGACTAGCATCTTTTAAAATTTACATATAGAAATACAGAAATTTAACTTTTACTATTTCATGCTGGTTTTGGCCTCTGATAATAATTATTTGCTTCTGTCGACCAATGAAATTAAAATTTTGTAGGGCCTCTCGGACTGCAATAAAATCGTTCAGACCGGTTTGTAATTATTGCTTATGAACATCTTTATGAGTTTTGTTCAATTTAATGTTTGTAAGTGCGTCGCGGCGCTGGCCGTCGCGCTTATACTGCGGAGCGGTTTTTTAATTAAAATTTTACTACTTTGGCTTTTAAAAATCGGAGAATTGAGATAGAAAAGTGCGGTTTGAAGTTTTGAATATGGTTTTTTATTCTTTATCTGATTTGCTAAAAAAAGTGGTGTGACATGTGATATTTTGAACTCGTGTAGTTTCAGTCTCGGACATTTTTTAAATGTTTCTAATGGCTGAGAGCCTTCTATGTGATATGGGTGATTTTTTTGGTAACATTTTTCTTTGATATAATTAAATTTTTTTGTAGAATTTTGGTTCTACAACATTTCACTTGTTACCATCAAATTACTGACTGCGACTGCCGTTGCTTAACTGACACTGTACTTAAAAATTTAAAAATTCTAAAGGCGGCACTAATTATATTTTCGAAATTGTAATAATTGTATGTGTGTAGTTAAAAATTTAATTACTTTTGCTCTTCAATCTTCATAATTTTTTTTAAATCACTTATTTAATATTGGCCTATTTCCGCCACTAAGGCCAATCATCGACGTCAGTAGAGAAGTCCATCAATGCTTGTGTAAGCACTAGCACTCCTAATCTGCCGATCAATGTGATTGTATTTATTTTAAGTACTTCATTAAATAATAAAATAAATGTAAATTTAGGAGGTGTTATTTTGTTTTTTTTTATTTAATAAGATGCCCCCTTGAATTTCACACTAACAGTGCTAAGAAAGTATTGTTAAATAGCCAGTCGTAAAGTGTTTTGGGAAATTTTTAATGCACAACATAAAATGTAGCGGCCCTAGGACAGAACATTGAGGGACTCCAAACATGCTAAACTTTCGCCATCGTGGTTCAGAAAATGGGATATTCTCGACATTCCATACAACTCTTAGAACTTTCTGAGGATAGTAAAAAACCATTCGAAATGTTGAATAATGAATTTTACAACCTGAAATGTTTGTAATTCTGTGCGATTTTAATGTGTCGATATTAGATAGCCCTAATTTACATTAAGTATATTGAAAAACAGGAGGTAGTCCATTTTATGGAAAAATGTATTATATAGGGTGTTCGGCTTTAACTTTTCCAACATAGAGATCTCGTTTATATTGTAAGTGACAACATCGGTTAATTAGAAAAAAGTTGCTTAATTTTCTTACTGACAATGAGACTCTAAGACCAGCAGAACTTAATTAGCTGGCTCGGTTTTTCAGATATCTGAAAAAAAAACTGAAAAATTCGTGTTTTGTTTTTCTCCATATTGCGCTTTTTTTAATAATTCGGGGTTTAAATGAAACTTTAATATTGGATTATGTTATATCATTGTAATTAGAAAGAAAAATGCTATTATCTGATATGAAAATTCAATATGGCTGCCAATAGAAAAAATTAAGTTGATGTTGATTTTGAGTGACACGTCTGATTTAAGCGATGTTGTTAACTCGCAAAATAAGCGAGATCTCTATGTTGTAACTTAAAGCCAAACGCCATGTATATTTAACAAATATTCATTTGTGAAATATTTAAAAAAAAAATACAGAACAATATTAATTAAAATATTTTATTTATTACGTTTTGACTAACAAATTTACAAGTAATTTAATGAAGATTGCTTTTATTATCGAATAATACACACAAAAATCGTATATTAATACAATTACAAAATTGTATATTAATATAATTACAAAAAGTAGCAATATTAATATTTTAATAAAGAATATAAACAACCTATGATATACAATAAATATAAATTAATTGAAAATATAATATTAAAACCGTTTGTACAAAAAAAGAAATAAAAATGTCTTTATAAAATACAGCTGGTAAAAAATTAGTTTTCCAAAACTTTCCCTCATGCAATTATGGTTAGATAAAAAATAATACGAAGTGTTTTATGTTAACCATCCATTGAGTTTCGGTTAATTTAAAAAAAAAATCATATATTTTTAATAAAATTAGCAAGAACTCGATTATTCAGAACAATAATTTTATGCAGTTTTGGAATATTTTCATAAAAGATTTTAGTGAATTACATATATAAACTTGTGCAAAAAAAATTGTATGTATGAATATCATCAATACTCGCACATTTAGCCTGAATTTGCGTTCTAAAATTTGAATATATGACTCGAGTTGAGCACAAAATTTTTTATAATTTACTGACAAAGGATCAAGGAAAAAAACAGAAATATACATCTTTCTATGCCTTTTGTCTCATGCTATTAAAAATATAAACTAAGAAAATGACATCACAAGTGATGAAATTCTTGGGCGTAGTTTTCAAAAAATGCAGTAAATAATTCTTACACAAGTTTGTTTATATTTTATGTTACGTTAACTGATAAAAACTTGCACTACTTGCCCTATTGGTTGGTTTTGGTTTAACCTGAATACAAAATAAATATTATTTTGCTGTAAAATCATCAACACAATACTTTCGACACTATGTGTTCCAACACACATTCCGTCTAAGACCACTATACACACTCAATTTATTTGATATCTTAAATATAAATAAGTAGTTGTATTATTATAAGTGGAAGACACAATGATTGTACTTTTCTTGGCAGTATTGTCTTGATAACATATTTCAAATCCCCTTAAATTTTCCTTCATTTTAATAAGAAAAATCTATCCAAACTACCAAGCCCATTTAGGCTTATATTTACAACTTATATTACAATTAGCAGTCTTTAACTATTTCCACATAGGTGGCTGGGAAAATACCAACATCACCCTTGCATTCACCCAGCCACCACCCATCGTCTTGTTGACGATAAACTGAAAGAATATCACCGGGTCTTAAGGGTAGTTCATCGGGTAGATTGGGGGTGTATGGGTAGATGGCTTTGCATGTTGCTATGGGTTGAACGGGGCTTTCTTCTGTGCTACATATATTGCCCTCGGAACTACTGCATTGTGAGGAAAATTCGTCTGGAAAAAAAATAGTTTTATAATAATTGAGTAATTACAAAAGAAAAAAATTACTAAACGATGATTTCTCGGGTATTTCCGTATTGTTTTGTGGGTGATTGCTTCTGGAGGTGTCAACAACGACTGCTCACCACTAAAGCGTTTTCGGAAAAATCAAAGAAATATGGTCTAGAAACTTGCCGGATTATGAACCCCATCTAATTTTAATTCATTGAAGGCAATGGAAGCAAAGAATGATAGTGGACAACAAATAAAGGTATTCAAGGTACTTATAGTTTTAATTATGAGTGTTGCTATACCGGGTGGGCCGGAAAAAACCGTATTTTTTGTTTTTCTTTGCGAAATTTTAGTGTCTCAGTCGATTTTAATGAACTTGATATCAATATTTAGCTGATGAAATAGGCTACAAAGATCAAATGTTAATATGGTCGAAATATTAAAATTCAAGATGGCGGACGAAATTGAAAATGGGCCTTCCTTTGCGTTCTTTCTTTTGAATTGAAAGTTTTCAAAATAATAGAACTATTGACAGATTTCGAAAAAATGAGCTTCCCTCTACATTTTAAAACTACAATATAATAAATCGGTTTATTAATTTTGGAAATATAGCAAATTCAAAAAAGGCCTACTTGCCATTTTTAAAAATCTAGAACAAGAAAACACCTTAATATTTTGCCAGTCATTTCATTATTTCCCCACCGATTTTAAAAAACTTGTTCTTGTTACGTAAGCAATACAATTTGCTTTAAGAAATTGCCGAAACGTCCAAATACAGGATCTCATTTTTAACAGTATTTCTATTGATTATACTATTACAACATCTTAAATAATGACAATCAACAATACGAACAAGAGAAATAATTTATAAAAAATCTTATCTAAGTAAATAACACGAGATGGTATAGGATATTTCATCAAAAATCCATAATTAGGCGGTAGGTACTAATGAAACTCGCCCTGTAAAACAAATATATTATCGAATCATTAAAAAATATCAATAGTTTCAAACTCCGAAGATGCAAATAATAAGTAGGTAATAAAGTCTAGATAACACGTTCTTTGTCGCATTCTCTAAATTTTTCTTTTTTGGGACTTTTTATCTAAAAAATATAGTTAGTTACCCAGTATGTTACTGGAAAAATCCTCTGCGCTTGACGTTACGTCAAAAAATTAGTCAGAGAGTGTTTTTTGACAACTAATATGAGGCACAAAAGTAATAATTCCCTAACGTTTCGGAAAACGAATCTGTTTCCTTTTTCTAAGTTATTTGTCTTTTTTTAGAATATGTCAAATTTCACGCTTAACATATTCAGGTGAACAAGCAACACTCTCCATTGCAGCTTTAGCGATATTGATATCTGCTTTGTTTGTCTCGTATGCCTCTCCCAGCAAGCGCCCTGACGCAATCGTTAACTTTCGTTCGGACTTCGTATTCAGATGGATAACTGTAAACTGTTCATGTTGTTAGTCGTATATCTAGTAGTTTAGCTCTATCTATATACAAGAGGTAACAAAAAGGCCGAGACAATTAAGGATCATCGAGAAAATATGTGATTTGCAACCTCAAAATATTATGCTTTTATTTACTATACAACTTACCAAAATCTGAGTCGGGCTGATTGGAATTTCCATCCGCTGCGCCTCTGTCGGGCCATTCCGGATCATCAACATCATTTATATGGGGATCAGAATTGTCAGATTTGTCCGATTTCAATGACTTTTCACTTACTGGGCTTCGATCTGTTTCAAACCATTCTTCTCTTAACCACTGAGGCACCTATTAAAATTAATAATTATAATTAATTTCAGTTAATCCGTGTAATTAAAAAAAAAAGAAAAAATTATACTAAAAAAAAGCTTTAAAATAAAAACACATTCAACACATGTTTGATTAAATACTATTCCACCATTTAAAAAAATATAACTTGCAACAAATAATTTTACATTGGACAAATTTAATCTAACATCCATAATAGCATAAACAAACACTGATTTAACTTCTTCCTTGTTTTTTTGTAAAAAATATTGTATCTTTTTAAGGAATAAAGTTTGATGTAATTAAATAAATTAACCTGGATTAAGGAATATATGTTATATTCTAATATGATTTTTCTTACCTTCAGTACACTTTGTTGTAGTCCCGATTTATCCCTAGTTATGGTAATATGTGGTGCTAATGGATGTCCAGCTCTAGGCCTACTGTCTAGCTCAGCCAAGGCACTTTGCACTTTATATCTAGCACCCTCCAAATAAGTTAGCATGGATTTCATCTAAAATTGTAAAATAATACATTAATTACCATTCAAAAAATATTTAAACCAAATGATCTTATTAAGTTTTATTTTTTTTTTTTTTACTTACATGATACAATTTTTTCCGTTACACTCTGCTGAGAATCTTCAGAACCAAAATTCGGCGTTTGTTTGATAGCTTTTGATAAATTTTCCAAACCATTTTTCGATTTTCTTTCCCTTTCTATGTCTTGCCGGATTAAATGTAGTAACTTCACTAAAGCCTAAAACAACAGAAATAGAAATAAATAGCTGCAATAGTGAATGTTAGTTAAATATACTGAATTGTCAGAGATATTTGCGTTTTAATTTTTTTTGGCCTGTAATTCGATGAGTGAAACAATTAAATCCGTCAGCGTACTTGACGATGGGGAACAAGTACCTAAATGTTCAAATCTATATTTAGTGTGAAAGTAGACTTGTATGTTAGACTTGCATGTTAATATGTACATGATGTCCCATAAGTCCCGCCCAGGGCTTTTATTTCCGAAACGGAAAGTGATATTTGAAAAATTAAAAAATCATTTTTTTTGAGTTCAACTTGTTCTACAAATCTGGTGACAAATCATTTATAAAATGTATCCATTTTATAATTTTTATATACATTTACCTGTTTTCTTCGTTCTCTGTTCATAGCCAATGTGATATGCTCACAGTAGAAATCTGGCAAAAGTTGTTCTGAGACTTGTTGCGAGCTTTGCCGCAAGTTTTGGAAGGTCGTTATGTCTTTGGTTGGTTCTGCTTGAGTAACTGGACCTTTCAGCCTTTCTGTAGCCTAGAAATAATAAACAAAATGTGTAAAGTATATAAAGCATTAATCAAGAAACCAAATTGCTAGGAGGAACTAGCAGTACCACTCCAACTTTTTAATTGAATCAATTTGATAAATCAAAATTTCAAAGATAATAATAATGTATTAGACAATAATCTATCCTATAGAATTCATTAAAGAATTATGCAATTGTATGTACCGATTATAAGTTTAATCTATTAGTCAAACCCCCTGAAAAAATAATATTTAATTAATTTATTACCATAGAGATTCTAAGAAATAGTGTATTATATTCTATATGATTGCCCAATACATCTGATTAGAAATAACAAATAATAACAAACATGAATATCACTTAAATATATGTGAGCATGAGGGTGTAAATGTAATTGACATGTTATGATGAAAATAACGTGGTCAAGATTACTAGGTAAAGATATGTAATTTAATTAATCAACGTATCGTGATTCGGGGATAAGCCACCGCGCCCTAAGGGTCATGAATGAAACTATTAATTCAGCATTAACTTTGCAGTTTTTCTAAAACTTGAAGTTAATAAATTCTGATATTTATTTCAATGATAAAATTTAGCGAACAATTAATATAAAAAAAAACTGAAACTTTTGTATTATATACATCAAATACTTGTAATTATAAGTATCACATAATGTCACTCCAGTAGGTTTATTTTGTAACTTTTTAGCAACGGTTGTTATGAGTTAGACCCCGGACAATTTTCGTGAATCTCCGTAAATCCCGGGACCGGCTTCCCGATCGGCTAGTCTTTCCCATAAGAAAGGGAGTAGCTTCCGTGTGCAGCGAGATCTAAACCGTATTCCCCATTCTGATTCAGATAATCAGTTTGTCTACAAACGTCACAGTGGCGTGCGTAGATAGCTGGCACGAGGGCTGCATTTATAAATGAAATAAATAAATTGCGTTAGCAACAATAAATTGACAGAAGTTAGGATATCGGACGTAACCGATCTTTGTAAAATCCAAAGCAATGCTAAAAAAAATTAAATAAAATATGGTTGATATATATTGTCCATATTACAACGTCATTTTAAATTTGTATCATTTTTATCTCAAAGGATATGGATCGTTCATTATTTTTTCATGGCAATAAGGGTGGTTTTTGGTATTTTCTGAAAATAATTATTACAATTTACCTTTGAACCAAAAAATTTAATTCAAATGAAAAATGTGGGCTCATCGTGAACTTAAGCTCTGCCCACAGAATAACAAAAGAATTATGAAAGGAAAATAAATAAAAATAAAAATAATTATTGAAAATCTTTACAAACGAGATTACTAACAAAATTTTTGAAAATTTAGTTTTATTTTTTGGGGTTTAGAACCGCCTCTTATTGAAACATACTCTATTTTACAGCGCACATTAATAATAATAAAAATAATAATCAGGTAGTTTTGAATATTATTGATCCCTCTGGAGGAATACAATAGAATTTTCATATTTGGTGAGATTCTTCTAGTGCATCGACCTCGGCACTGTCGAAACTTATAATAATAATAATAATAATAATAATAAACGCCTTTATTGCCCAACAGATTACAAAGGAATCCAATTACAGGACAAAATTAGTAGTTAATATTCATCTAAGCTAAACTAAACTTTATTAAAAATTATTGAATCTTCAAGTTAATCTACAGAAAATAGAATTACATTAAATTACTCAGGTTGAGTTAAGTGAATAAAAAACAAATATATATATACATATATATACATATACATACATATACACATATATACACATATACACACATATACACATATATACACACATACATAGATACATACACATATACACCCATATATAAATATATAACTAAAAAAAAAAAAAAGAATACAAAAAGAATAATAATTAACAGTAAAAGTAACAATAATTAACAAAAGTAAGGGGTAAAAAATAAAAAAAATGTATAAGCTTACATTAAAATTGTTGAATGTTCAAGTTGAATTATGATAAAAATGAAATAATGTTAGATTAATTAAGTTGAGTTAGGAAAAAGAAAAAGACAATATGACACAAGAGCAAGGTAAATTAAATAAGAACAAACAGTCAAAACAGTTAGGCGAGGTTGCCATGTTCTATGACAATTCTGGTAAGCTCATTTAGGCTGTTGTGGTGTATATCGCAGAACATGCTAACGCTGTTCACACTATTGCACATATTATAGATAGGTGATCGTAGTAATGTATTAGTTCTAGCCACAGGTAATTGAAACGTAGTAGATACTCTTGAATGAAATTGCGGAACACGAAAAGGTATTTGATTGACAAGACTAATGCAATCAATTTTATTATGTATTAGCTTGCAGATAAAGCTCACTGCAAATACCACTCTTCTTAGATGTAGCGACTGCGTATTCAAGGAATTCAACAACAGATGTTGAGCGTACCCCCTAACAGGGTAGACTCCTGAGATTTTATATTGTAAGAACTTGAGAAATTTCCTCTGAACATTTTCAACAGCCAATTCTTGTGTATTATAAAATGGATACCAGATCAAGGAACCGTACTCTAATTTTGACCTTACATAAGAAAAATAAAGTGCTTTTAATGCAGCGGAGTCATGAAAATTACTACAGTTTCGAATTATGAAGCCTAACATTTTTAGTGCAGAGGTTGTAGATTGTTTAATATGCTCATTGAATGACATTTTTGTGTCGAACACTATACCTAGATCTTTTATGGATCGCATCGATTCAAGTCAGTGGATTTTAATTGATAAATAAAGTTTGTATAATGTTTTTTTAACGTAAAGGTTAGGCTTTTGCATTTTTGAATGTTTAATTGGAGATTATTTTCTTCACACCAGACTTCTATCTTTCTCAGTTGATTTTGAATAAATATACAATCTTCGACATTTTCTATTGCATGGTAAATTTTGAGATCATCGGCAAACAACACTTTTTCACAATCAATAACCTGTACCAAATCATTAATAAAGAGCAAGAACAGTAAGGGACCAAGATTAGATCCTTGCGGTACTCCAGAGGTAGCAGTGAATTGCTTAGAATCAAACCCGTTGTACGATACATACTGAATTCTGTTTGCTAAGTACGACCTAATAAGTGCAATAAGAGATTCATCAAAACCAAAGTCGCTCAGCTTAATTAAAATTATTCCGTGGTCGATGCGATCAAACGCTTTGGCAAAGTCGGTATATATAACGTCAACCTGCCCATGATTATCAAGCACGGAAGCTACGTATTGGGAGAATACTGCTAAATTTGTTATGGTGGAACGGCTCTCCATAAATCCGTGCTGATGTGGTGAGATTAAATTTTTTACCGCAGGGTATATATAACCATAGAGTGATATTTCCAAAAGCTTTGCAAAATTACATAGTATAGAAATGGGTCTGTAATTAGTCATTTGCGATGGATCGCCAGATTTGAGTACAGGACTACTCTCGCGACTTTCCACATATCTGGAAACACCGAGGTTTTAAGAATAAGATTAAAGATAAATAATAGAGGAGTTATAAAAGCATGTCTACAATCTTTCACTAAAAAACTAGGGATTTGGTCATGACCTGACGTCATTTTATTTTTCAACTTATTGGCAGAATTCAGTATGTCCTTTTCAGTAAATTCTCTGATATTAAGTGAAGCTAAGTAGTTAAAGCAATTAGATTCAGTATCTAGGCTAGTTGAGGTTGAATAAACACTACTAAAATAATCACTAAATCCATCAACAATGGATTGAGGAGCTTCAAAAACTACGTCAGTGTTAACTACTTTACCTGGTATTCTAGTTTGTTGTTTTTTTGATTGAATATAAGTCCAAAAGTATTTGGAATCATTTTTTATACTATTTTCTACACTTTCAAGGTATGATTTATAAGCTACTTGAATTTCAGATTTAATTGTCGACCTTACTCTTTTAAATTGCTCCAAATACTTGTCAAGTTTCGTCTGTTTGTGTTTTTTTACGGTAATAGCTTTTTAACTTGATATTGTTGATTATATCAGAGGTATACCAGAATGGATATTTACGCTTATAGTTTACAACTTTATGTTTACAAACTTATGAAAATATCGCTGATCCTCTCAGATTACAATTTTTGCAGGTACACCCTACTTATCAGCCCCTATAACTTAGTCCAGCAGGGGTTTTTTGAACTATAAGTAGCTATTTTTCAATCAGCCCTTAAGGAGCTTAACCTGAAATATAACTCAGCCCTGGGCGCTTTGACCCAAAACCTATATTAAAATGGGTGAGGTTCTTTGAACCGTGTCGTTCTGTACATTATTTATAAATGATAAGGATAATTTTTACTTACCTCTATTAACCGAGGTCCAAGATCATTATTGTGATGAAGATATGAGGTAAGAACGGATTTCAGATTATTCAGCCTCTCCTCCTCAAGAGACTGAAATGTGCTGACGCCGCGTAGCACAGCGGACTCCCATTCCAGTCTGAAAAATATTTACTTGTATGACATGACAACGAAATATGAATAAAAAAATAAATATTTTTATATGTAATTTCATATCGGCCAAGTACTAACTTTCTTATTTCTCTTATTCTCTTATTCATACCTTCATACCACAAACTGACATTTCATTAGAGTTAAATAAAGTATCATATTGACACAAGAACCACTGGCTCTGTGGCCAACGACTATTCTCGACTGCCAACGTAAAACAGTATATGTGAAAAAGTTTATTTGAACACCATCCGTGTATTTTTTTTTGTTTTGAATAAAATGTTCACCATGTAAATGTTACTATTTGCTCAACAAATTCCATTCAAAACCAAGAAAATACACAAAAAAAAAAAATTTTTTTTAGCACTTCAATACAGTTTTACCTTGGCATGTTAACTAATCGGTGAAATAATGGGTTAATTGTCGATCAGGGGAATGATAGTTGACGAATCCATAGTTGTCGAACCGACTCTTTGATAGAGGATATAGTGTATTGTAGTTTCAATTTAGTTATAATTATCTCCAGATGATGACATCAAGGTTGGTGAAACGCGCATCTTGTTATTTTTTTGTTTGAGCAAACAAATACAGTTTATTTAACAAATTGTTTGATTAATTTATAGAAGTGCTTAATACTCGAAAATAGTGCTATAAAATTACCATAGGAATGTACTACGATTAGTATATTTATTTAACCGTAGATTACAGTACCTTGCTCTCTCTGCTCGTACGCAAAGCGTGTAATACTCGATATCGGCCTTTTTCACAGCGTCTTCCGCTTTCCTCTTCTTCCCTTCCAACTGAAAAAATGAAAACCGATTAAATTTACGCGAATGATAAATGGTGATAATAATTGCTGCATAAATAAACTTATATTGACTTCAGATGATAGATACGTCTTAATTTATAGTAGAGCTTCTAAAAATGAATGAAACTTCCTTTATTAATTTATTTTTTTTAGTAGTGATAATAAGACTGATGCATTGTTAAGTAAACTGAAACAATCCCAAACAAAAAAATGGAAATTTATACACCATGATAAAGTAAATTTGGATAATAGAAGTTAAATGATAAAAATAGACAATAATTGTTCAGCTGTGTGCTCGCTTAGAATAGGCGTCCCTCAAGGATCAATATTGGGGCCTCTGCTATTTAGCATTTACACCAGTAATTTTTGCAACAGCCTTATACATTGTATTATACACAGTATGCAGACGAGACACAGCTGTACCTTTCATTTGATATGAATAAGTCTGTAGAAGCAGCCGAGAAAATTAATTCAGATCTTAAAATTATTGAAAAAATTTCAAAAGAATATTTTTTATTTTTAAATACTGTTAAATCAAAGCTAGTTTTGTTTGGAAATAGACTAACTATTGCTGGAATCGTGGAACATTTTCTTATAAAAGTAAATGACACCAATATACCGATTATAAATACTTCCTCTAATTTGGGTTTAAATATTGACAACACATTTAGATACACCACACAAGTTACAAAATACATACAAAAATCATATTTGGCATTAAAACTATTTTTTCCGCACCGGAGCTGTCTATCCGAGAAAATAAAAATATTAATATGTGTTGTATGTATTGTCAAATTTTTTCTATTGTGCGCCCGTTTATTATTCTTGTCTAGATGTTTTGACTAAAAAAAGAAGTCAAAATTCATGTCTTAGATATATATTGAGAATATGTTGTAGAGACTACATATCACACAAACTTAAGGACTTAAAATGGTTGAATATGAACAATCGGCTAAAGTTACAGACTTTACGTTTATATCATCAATTAATTTGCATTAAGACACACAATATCTATATAACAAATTTCGCTTTCGGTCAGATATTCATAATATTAATATTTGAAATAGAAACTACATAACACCTCCCTCTCATAAAACTAGTCATTATGAACGATCCATTAGTTACAACATTTCTAAACTTTATAATGCTATACCTTTAAATATTAAACAAATGACTGTGAAAAAACTTTAAAAAATGAAATAGCAATGTCCCTATATATATAAATCAATAACTAGTAATGAATTGAAGTTTAATTGAGAATAAAATAATGAAATAAACCTAATTTATATTTATTTATTAGTAAGACAGCAGTATCTACTATCATCTCAGTTTAGTTTAGTTTAGTTATGTGGTTATTTTGTTAGGCATTATTCCTATAATGACATATTTCGATTAGGCTAGGTCAGTGTATTAACCGGGGGGAAGACATTGTTTCTGCCTGCTTGAGCACAACCTAGTGGTTGTCCTTTAGTGTTTTAATTTATTTTGATATATTCTGATATATTTGATCAGTCGATATATTTGATCTGTTGTTTTGCTGTATTTATTGTAATTTTGTAAAGAAAATAAATGTACTGCGCATCTTCAGAGAATTCCCCACATCGTCTTTTCTTGAGGTGGACGACTGCACCTTTGTCCAACCCGAACTTCAATTGCCCGCGTTTATTCCTCGACCACCCTAAGAGCGTTTTGTAGTTTGCGCTCTCCGGAGAAATAGATGGGTGACCTTATGCCTCCGGTTGCTGGGTGGTCCACATTGATATCCGCGGGTTTGGCGGAACCCAACAGACAACGGTAGCAGTGAGATGCAGAAGAGGAGAGGACTTAGGGAATCACCCTGAAAAACTTCTCTCCTAACTGCCACCTGCTCTGTCGTGACCCGCTGTGCACCTGATGTTATGGTGAAGCGAGTCTTCCAGAGCGGCAGCAGCTGTTTTATGCATCTCATTAGTGGTGCTGGTACCGCAAAACATTGGAACAGGTGCAACAATAGCTGGTGCGATGTTGTATCAAATGCCTTGCAGTAATCAATCCAGGCCATCAATAGATTCCGCTTGTATTGCACAGAATCCTGTGTAATACAGCGGTCTATCGGCAGGCTGTCCTTGCAACCTGCCATGCCCTTCTTGGCACCACGCTATTCGTGTATCTGCTGGATGACCTGATCAACAGACCTCAGTGTCCTTGCATACAAGATACGAGTAAATGTCTTGTAGCAGGAGTTGAGGCAAGTGATCGGCCTAGAATTCTTCGGGTGGGAAAAATCCCCCTTTTTGGGGATAAGCACAGTACGTCCCTCGACGAACCAATCCGGAATCTGCTGCCCCTCGTTCAACCATGAGCTGAAAACTCGCGCCAGACGGCGGTGGATGGAAGGAAATTTTTTCCACCACCTGTTGTTAATGCCATCTGGGACCGGGGCAGTGAAGTTCTTCGTACCAATAAGTGCTTGTTGTACCCCTCCGTACTGATTGCCGGGCACACTTCTTCTGTCTCTTCCATTTGCCTGTGGCACAGATCCTCGAAGTGTGCAATTGCTGAAGTGGCGCTATTGAATAGCGACACAATAAAATTACCTTTGTTAGATATTTATGTATTAGAGTTTTATACACACATTGCACGTATGTACTTTTAAAAAATTTGGTTGGGAACTTACCTTAAGATACATGCGCCTCTGTATACAATTACACGGCGAGAGTGAAGGACGAAGGAAGTAGGATCACAGTGTCACGGTATGACAAAAAATAGGGAGAAAAACCAATTAGTGGGATATGTTACAGCTGCTAAAGGTTTCTAATTTAACATTTTAAATACATTTTTTCGCAGCCTGGCTGCTGGACTATATATGTTTACTTGATTGAATGCACGGGTTATGCGGAGGGAAGTAATTTAGATTTTATTCGTTGCAGAAGAGAGAAAGGAGACATGTTCTCTTTCAAATCACAATAATTGACCTGGAAACCTTTATGTTATGGCAGCTGTATTACAGGTAATGATTTATTTACACCATAGATAAAAGTTTATCGCTAATAAATGGGAAGTCAAATGGATAGGAAGTGCCAGAATGAGATGAAATAGTTGAATCTGTAATAGTGTGTACCAACTAGCGAAAATTAGTTAAAAACGAACCGGAAACGGAACGTGTTCATTGATTTTGTTGGTCAAGCGTTAGCCATATTGCAATCCGGCATTTTTAATTATTGTTACGCTAATAATTCGCCAAAAGTTAAACTAGTTTATTTTTTAGCAAAACCGACGCCGCACAGTGGACGGAAACGCCAAAAAGCTGGCCAAAATTAAAAAAATGAAGATTTTTTTTGAAATGAAAACGTTTTAAATCGTTGCAGTGGTACCCCTAGTACTAGCAACGACCGTTAATACCGGTCCGGGTTCACTACCTGAGCGAGGAAATTACTTATTGTGCGACCGTGCAGCACGTCACTTCGGCAGCTCGCAACGCTTCAAAAATCGATAAATTTTGTCTGCAGCGTAAAAATTCTCAAAGTGCAGTTTTCTGTATCATAAAAATAGATTCTGCATCAGAAAGTAGTACAATTAAAATATCTCAGTATCGGATCAGTTTATTTATATGGTAATTAGTAAATAATTATCGAAGTGGAGTGCATTTTTATACATGCAACGATTCATAAACTCCACAAAAAAAGCCATAAGTTACGCGGTTGGTGATGGTTGGTCTTGAAACTTATTGGAATGTGTTCAATGAACATTTTTTCGAAAGTGTATAAAAAAATTAGCTGCATCTTTTTGCATCTTTGCGAGATATTGACCAAATTGTGCGCGAATGCACGGATGCATGCACATTCGTGCACCATAAAGCGGGCTCCTTTTGAATGCGTTCATGAATGTAATTCAGATAGTAATTGAATAAAATTAGTTTTCAAAGTCATTACACATTTTTATTCCATTCGCCAGATCCTAATTTTCCCGAAACAAATGAAACATGAATTTGCTTCAATTCAATAATAATTTTTGAACTATGTATATATTTTTGACCGTAATTTTTTTTGAAATTCTATATGGGATTCTTCATCAGCAAGCCAAAAAAACTGTATACAAAGTTGTGTAAAAATGCAGCGATAATTGGCGATTTTTGGTATATTTTGGGGGGATTTCATGGCCGCCATTTTGTTTTTTTTCAAAATTCAACTTCGGATTCTTGATCAGCGACACAAAAAACCCCTGTATGCACAATTTCAGTAAAATAGCTCAATGCCTTTATATTTTGGCCAGCTTTTCGGCGTTTCCGTCCACTGTGCGCCGGGGGAACTTGCATATTTCCAAATTTCTATATATCAGTTGAGATGTTCTAACCTAAAATAAGTCTGTGCTGTTTATATGTAGCAAGAAGAGCACCAATATATAGTAAAATGGTTTCCGAATCCATTTTAAAGGTTTTGGTTTGAGTTGCCACACGGTCTACAGGTTATGCTTCATTATATTGACATTTCTTTTTGACAGATACATAATGTTAAGCTTATCCTAGTGGGACGACGTGAAAACACGGCGGAACACGACTGCGGAGTTTCGCTCAATATTTTCCGCTACTCGTGACTCGGAATAAGGACGGAATTCGGAACGGAACTATCAACTTAAAACGTTTTAATTGGTTAGACAGAGTTCCATGATGCTGAAAACTAATGAAATCACTTAAAATCGACAGTTCCGTTCCGGATGTCCGGAACATGATACATCTCTGTCTGTTTGAGCTCCCACTGTGTGGCAGTTACCTTGGCATTTATGAGCGATAATTTTTTATATTGCGGCTATGATATTATCTGCCATAATTTGCCAAAAATTGACGAAAAGGTTGTTTCCAAAGTAGATAAAACGGAATATTGCATACAGTCAATATAACAACTGAAACAAATATAAAAAATGGCATAATGTAGCTACTTCATTTCGCTTGTTTTATCTATGAGTAGCACTCGCTTACAATCTTATACACGGTGAAAGAAAAACTTGTTATGATAAACCAAACATACGACACTTCTATCATACTTCCGAAAACTGCGAAATATACGATTAATTGCGATTAACATAAGTTGGATACTTTTGCGACATATTCGATATAAAATAAAGAAATCGTACGTCTACCTTGTACAGCGTATATTAATTGCCAGCAACGTTAAGAATGATTCAATTCTTTATTTCGTTCACTATTTTGATTTTCCAACTAACTACTCCACCGTCTAGAGCGCACGATGGCAAGAGTGACTAGATAATCTCTACATCGTCCAGCGGGTTCAAATCCCACCACCGACACTGGTAATGTCGGTGAAATGGTTGTATGTCCACATTTTTTTCTTAAGTGTAATCCTCGCCCGTGCAGTTTCAGCTTTGGAATAGGAGGTTGTCTAATTTATGTGGTGTTATTTACAATCATTTTGACATTCAATGCTTTTTGAAATTTTCTTGAAGTTTGTATTTTTAAACGATAATTTATTTCATTGTCATTTTTGATCACAATTATTTATTATTAACGATTATAATAACATTTTCTTTAATTTGTACAGTCGAACTTCAAATAAAATATAGCGTATTTAAAAATTAGTGATATTAAATTCGTATCGTAATAATAATTAGTTTAAGTTTACATAACAAACATTTTACTTTTACTCACCTTCGCATTTTCTTTATCTGTGGAATTTTGCTTGCTGTGTATGTGTGCCAAATGAATCAGACTGGTACTTTTTGATATTCTGGAATTTACAAAACACGTATAATGTATATATGTTGCTAGTTTATGGACAACTGGTTTAAATGCTATTATATATGTATTTCTCAATATTGTTGTTATAAATCAACAAATATGAAAAAAATGTTGAAAATTGTATAGTAGTTTACATGAAGAATTATGTAGGTTGGATAAGACATCAATTATATTGTTATTATAAGTATTGAGTTGCGATTTATGACTTACTGGTATTATTTAATAATAAATACAAAAAATTAATTATAGTGATAATAATTAATTATTAAAAAACTACGAGGTATAAAGTATCATAAATACTTCAGTTAGAAAAAAGCGTGGTGATTCTTAGAGTACCATGGTTAATATAATGTATCTGTGATAAGTTTTTTTGCAAAAGTTAGAAAATAATAATTGGCAAAAATAATTTTTAGCGTTCATGTATTTTCATTTAATATTTTACCAAGCAAAGGATACCTAATTTGTTTAAATATAATGTTTGTTTAATGTTTGATAAATTACCTTTCAAATCTCCAAAGTAATCTCAAGAAAATCTTAAAGTGTGTAACAGGGATGGAGCTCTACAATTTATAGAGGAATTCGAGCTGCTTGTTTGAAATGATTTATAAAAACTGATTCAGTACTGAAATGAGTACCTAATTTCTTCTAACATATTGTTATTGAAAAAATAATACTTACGTTTGTTTGCCGTATTTTGTAGTATCTAAGACTGCTGCATCTTGCAATTTTTCATTTTCGCGCGCACAAGTATGACTGTGTTTTTTTCCTTTGGCTTCCGTTGCCCTCCAGTCTGATAAAAGTCTTGCTGATTTGTCCACTGCTGTTTCTGATTGTTTTCTAACTCTGCAAAAAATGTATAGAGGAAAACATTAAGAGCTCAAACTGCCTGCAAGTCAACAAATTAGGAGTCAATTTTGAAAGGAGAATTAATAATAGTACAATATTAAATTATGAGTGTGAAGCTAGAAACGTTGGCGTTGGCAACGTTTCTGACAGTAATAGTATCCGAAGAGAATTCAAAAATATTTGACGCTTTTCCGCCAATGATTGTTAAATTAAATCATAATAAAATATATTCACTCATTATCCCGAATTATCCCGAAAACAAGGATGTCTGCCAGTCTTTAATTTTAAATATGCACTAAACAAAAGCTATTGGGTTTTACCAAAAATCCGTAGGAATCTCTCCATAACATGCGGAATATGAAATGTGAAGGTGGTTTAAAAAATAATTAAACTGAAAATTTCACATTATACTAACAAAAGATATTATTTCCAGCCTTACTATCGGTTTTTTCAAAAACCCGTAGAAATCCTGTCATATATGCAATAAATGCAAATTGAGGTCCGCGACAACTTAAGAATGATAGGTAATTATTTTATTGAAAACTACGAAGTGTGCCACCCTAAAATTTTCACATTATACTAAAAGAAAGGTGTTATTTCTTTTCAGTATAATGTGAACATTCCAGGGTGGCACACTTTCGCAGTTTTTAAGGAAAAATGTATTATTCTTAAGTTACCGCGGACTTCAGTTTGTTATTTATGGCATATAGCGAGACCACTACGGGTTTTTGTGACAAACTGATAGTAGAGCTGAAAAGAACACCTTCTTTTAATTTAAAAAATTATAAACACTTTTTTACTTGTCTAATTTTCACTTTATTTGTTATTTTACAACTAGTTTCATCCTATTCGGACATTTTCAAGTAACTAAATTATACACAGATTTTACTTTAATTTAAATATAAACTGACCTGAATAGAGGGATGGGTCACTTTATGGTTGATAATATAATTCAAATTTGTACAGATGTTATGTTATTAAATGTAGGGGTTTTTTCGAGCTAGTAAATTATATTATGGTGTGATTTTTATTAGCAGTAGTTTATCTGAATAAGTTTAATAACGGAGAATTATTTAAATCTATTTGGTCGTTTAATATGTTGTAATAGGAATAGGATGAAACTAGTTGTAAAATAACAAATAAAGTGAAAATTAGACAAGTAAAAAAGTGTTTATAATTTTTTAAATCAAAATGGATTTTCACAAAGTAACCTCATCTTCAATCAACCTTCTTTTAAATTAATGGATGGTGTTACCATTAAATTTAAAAAATATTATTTGGTGACTGATAAGATGGGATTTAAACCAGATTATCTTACCTATGTTGGCTTTCTGTAAGTGTCCTCAATGGTTTTGCAGTTTCCTCAAGAAGCGCAATTCCCATCAGACGGTGTCCTTCTGCTCTTGCTTCAAGCTCTAGTGCAACAGCTTTCCAGGCCTCGTTAATACCGCCCAAACCATCCCGACATGCTCTCGACAGTTTCGCACTTAATTTTGACAGACTTTTAGCATACTGCGTTTCAGCTTCAGCTCTAGAAAAATAGTAAACAAGGTTAATTTTGAATTATACTTAGTATGAAGAAGAAAAATTATTTTAGATTGGCACCTTAACAAATATTCTCCTAGTTCAATTTATAATTCGTAATATCGTCAGTGATGTGGCAAAACCTCCTATCTTCTAATAACAAAATTTTACAGGAGAGGATGCAAAAACTGCTTATATTGCAACAATATGATATTTTAAATAGACTATAACTTTTAGAAGTTTTAAGAGAAAGTCAAAAATACAGAAAATGTATAATTAACAAGTATTTTATTATTTTAAAAAATGTGGTGTAGATATGAGTTACTAGTTTCCTAATCCCTGCAGAAGGGGGTACAAGTAAACAGTTTTAAGATAGAAGGTATTGTTTCTCTCCTGGTTAACAGGAAATGTCAAATTATTTTTCACATAAGTGGTATTCTGATTGTGTCCAGTAAAGTTGGGAATATGTTGCTGTATAAATCTCAACTTTCAAAATTTTGCCAAATAGGAGGTATTGTTGCATCACTGACGATATACTAAGAGAAATTTTATTTAAAAAAATTTTAAGTTTAATAGAATATTTACACAACATTAAAATATATTGGCATGCAGGTTAAGTGAAGAAGGTTGTACATTGATCCAAAACTAGAACGAACCGACTGCCGATCAGCGCAATCTAGACGACTTTCCAGTTAATTAGTTAGGCATTTGTTAAATGTATTTTTTATAATTTTCACTGTTGAGGAATAACCAATGCGTCACGTCTAAAATGACCACTTGAATGATGAAAAATTGATACAATATGTCGAAAAATGTGAAAGTACTTCTTATTAGAAAAAGTTCTCATTATAGTCAAATAATACAAGATTTGATGGTATTCTTAATTTCTAGCGAGTAACATTGAGAAATCCAAAGATATATCTTCTTGTGTGTTTCCTTAGCACATTTATTTTCCATGTTCCAGTAGTAATTAATTATTATGCCATGGCTAACGTTTTAACCATCGTTAATTCCATTGAATTAATATATGAAGAAAGTAGAAATCAATGCAAAAACCATTTGCAGAAGGGTGACCCATATCGCCTTATTGAAGACCCATTTTTGTTGTATTTCTTTCTATTGATGAAAACAGACAACTTGTGGTGGTAATGCCCTTCGACCTAGCAGATTCAAGACATTCGTTTAAATCCGACATTTTGGAAATCCATTCCGGTCGCCGATTGAACGTTTAATACTACTTCCTTCACATTATTTCTATGGTTTACTCACTCTTTAACTCCTGTGTCTATATCATACACACTATACCTATTTGAATAACAAGATCAAAAATTAGTTGATTTATATGTTCATTGCTGTATTATCAACACCTCAAAGCAAGTTCCTTGAAAATAACTCAAAAGGTTGAAAACACCAATCATTTTGCAGCTTCAAAAAAAGGGGTATGATTAATGCTACCCACCATTCGATACTGAATTCTAGAATGTTCGTTGTACTTTAAAAGCAGATGCCTCATAATGATATGAACTAACATGCATTTTAGTAACGTCTATCACCGTAAACGCGTATGGTTCGGGTTACTGAGATTTTCAGTTCATATTCCGAAAAAGATAATATCTAATAATAATAAGAAAAATAATAATAAATTACAAAGGCGAAGTCTAGCCAAAACGGCTACTCTACTTTACTTTAACCTAACCTATCCTTAAATGAATAATCTTCTGCTATATAATTCCAAATTGTCATACATGAAATGTATGAAATGACAGCGTATTTTCGGGGATAGGGCAACTTTGTTATTTCAAATAAAACACCCTGCATATTTTTTCACAGTTGAAAAGCCCATTGTTTCCCCTTTCCGAAAATTACATATTTGTCATGGAAATTATACATTAGTTTGTTAACAATTGCATATTACTTCAATTGCTAATATTGAAAATATACATATGAAACTCGATATAATAAAGTGTAACAGGATATTTATTAAACAAATAAGAAATAAACAAAATAATACACATTAGTTTAAAATCTGTTCAAAATGGTGCCCATCAACTTGGATACATTAATTTATTCTCTTGTCATAGCTTCTATACATATACTTAACTGATCGGGGGGTAATGTTGTTAACACGTTCGCGCCGACTTGTGCCACAGGTGGTACAAGTTACGTTTTTACAACAGACGCGCTTGGCCACCGATGGGACAAGTGTATATTTAATTCTCTACGTTCTAATATCTTTACACTTTTGAGACGGATATTCATATTAGGTATACGGCTCCTATATAGGTATATGTTGGCACATGTACCACCGGTGGCGCACTCGGCTATAAAGAAGGCCGTTATGTTATAATAAAAATATATGTCTAAAAAATAAAAGAAACATTTATTATTAAAAGAAAACTAAGTCAGTAACATCAAGAGCTGTTATTAAACATATAAAATGAATGAAATAGAAGTGACCAAGTATGTTTTTCATTAAAGCACAGTAGACACATTGTAGGTTAATCGGGACATTCCATGCAAACCCTCTTAGCTTTTTTCATCGCTTATATCCTTGCTGCTCTTTTATTTTTTGGTAACATAACGAACACCTTCTACACTCCCTTGCTGTGCCCTCATACCTTCCCATTTCCATGTTTATACTTGATATTATAATATCAAGTATAAACCCATGTACCACCCGTGGTACATTACGGCTCTAATGAACAAATCATTCATGGGGCCGTCATGTATCACCGGTGGTACAAGAAAATAACACAAAATTATTTACAAAAACAACACAAATATACACTATAAACAATATTTATTTACAAAAAAAAAAAACGTTTCTATATAAACAAAATCAATTAAAACAATGTCGGCACAGCGGTACGTTTACTATTTCAAACGTCGGCGCGAACGTGTTAAAGACATTTCGAATGTTTTCTTTAAGTTGTTCTAAATTTTGTGGCATATGGCTATAACACCTGTCTTTTATATACCCCAATATGAAAAAATCTGTGAGTTCTGGGGATCGAGGAGGCCATGCTGTAGGACCTCCCCTCCCTATCCAACGATTTCCAAGAGTGACATTCAGGGAATCTCTAGTTATCATAGCATAATGAGGCGTAGCACCGTCTTGTTGGAAATAGACTATCTTCACCAAATTATCCTGTTCAAGTTGCGGATAAAAGAAATTTTCTAACATGTCCAAATATGACGGGGCATTGACAATTGGATTTTATAAAAAAAAGACCGTAAATTTTTTTGCTTTGATACCGCACACCAGACTGTAACTTATCAAGAAAATGCCTATCTCTTCTACATAAATTAAGAATTTTTCTACAAAATTGTACTCGTTTTGGAAAATTAGTTTCTTTTAACTCTTGATGAATCTAAAATTTATAGGCATTGAATTTTTGAACATTTTTCATAACAGTATGAACATTAGTTTTCGGAATACCTGTTGCGGAAGAAATTTTCTTGTAGAAGGGGAAGGATCATTTTGTGTGATTTCCAAAATTTCAATTGCATTATTAATCGTATTTTCATTATTTAGAATTCTTTTTTTACGGTCAATACAACCCGAATTCCAAAAAGTTTCTATACCATTTTCTAATTGAATTTTTTATTGGAGGTTCCTTGTTAAACATAGTTCTAAATCTTCTTTGTGTTTTTTTTTTTGTGAGATTTAGTGTCAGCAAAAAAAGATTACACACTTAGCTTTTTTACTTAACGCAAATATTTTTCTTAAAGTGGCTGAAGTACCCGATTTGTTATTAAACTAATTTGACGTTTACAAGTGATGTGTTTTATTTCCATAGTCTACTTTGTGAATCATTATTTTTTTCGTAGCATTTCGATAAAATGCAGTATTCACTTTAAATGCTTATAAAACCATCACTCTGTATAATTTCCTTGACAAATATGGAATTTTCGGAAAGGGAAAATAATGGCCATTCCAACTATGCAGGGTGTTTCATTTGAAATAACAAAGTTGTCCTATCCCCGAAAATACGCTATGTTATTTCCGGTTAAATCGGAAGTGAGCAAAAAAATACGGAGACTGGCGAAAACCGCATTTTATTATATCAACTAGTTCAAAAGTTATATAGATTTAAAAAGAGTCGAAATATAATGGGGCACCCGGTACTATCCCATTTAAAAATTAAATTTATTTATTTAACCGGTACAAGATTACAACGGAATACCAAACAGTAAAAATATTATGACAAATATTATTGTCGAAAAAAAATATTTTCTCACTTTTCTACGAAAACCATTTACAGATAAGCACTTTACATCGTCATTTAAGTTATAAATATATACAGCATTGTATGTAAATGATCTTTGAAACAGTTATGTGACATTTAGGCTGCTCTAATTTTTGTAAAGCTCTCAAATTTAAATTATGCATATCAAATCGATAATTTAATTTTTTTTCGCAGATAAGGCGGGAGAGATGTATTCAGTAATTTATGAACAACATTAACAAAACCTGATGTGATATCTGTACAAATTTTTAACTAGCCAAGATCGTGAAACGTTTGTGTAATATGATCATATTTTCTAAAATGATAAACGAATCTACAATGTGTTTAAAAATTTTTTTAAACGATTTTGAGTAAGTTTATCTAAGCAGGAGAAGTAAACAATATTGCAATAATTCAGAATTGGAAAGGCAAGTGACTCGCACAATCTTTTTCGTAATTTGAAATTTATTACGTATCTGTTACCATAAAGTAACTTTAATGCAAGGTAACATTTTTGTATTAATGTAGACATGATTTTTGAATCTTAAGTCAATATCTATTTTCAAGCCGAGGTTTTTGCTATTAGTTAAAACATTAAGTGATTTACCATCAACTTGTAAATTTATATAATTTGAAATGTGTTCTCTTGAATTTTTGGAGCAAAATAAAATAACAGAACACTTATCAGGATTAAGCTTTAAATTATTCAACTTTGCGTAATTGGATATAGCAGACAAATCGTTATTTATTTTTTCTGAGGGATTTTGATTTCATTAGGCTTAAACTGAAATGATTAATTTGAATCATCAGCATAGCACAATTTTTTGCCATGTAAGGCAAAAATAGTATGAGTCCCAGCATAGAACCTTGAGGAACACCAGAACTAACATAAGCTGAATCTGAACTCATATCATCCATAATTACTTTTTGATAACGATTTCTTAAATATGAAGTAAAAAAAATTTATTCAAATATCATCGAAACCATAAAATTTTGGTTTAGCAATTAACATCTAGACTATCAAAAGCCTTTGAAAAATCTAATGACACAAGGGCAGTTGCTTTTCTGCAGTCTAGTGAACGAAAGATGTTATTCGTGATTTCGAGTAAAACTATAGTGGTACTGAAATCTTTTCTATAGCCTGATTGCGAGGATTTTAAGATATTATTTTCGATTGCATAATCGTATATTACTTTTTCAAGAATTTTAGAAAATGTTGGAAAAATGATTATTGGGCGTAAATCTGAATAATTCCTAGGATATTACTTTAGGAAGTGGTTTAACAAGAGAGACTTTCCACTTTTCCAGTAAATAGCTACCTTCAAGACAACAATTTATTATGTGCGTAATATGTTTACTAATATATTACCAGTGAACAGAATTTTAACATTTTAATGTTCGCACAAGCATTTGATAGATCATTAATAATTTTGATTACGTCATCATATGTTATTAATGTATACTTCGTACTAAAAAATTGCATTCTAAAATATTTAATGTAATCAAATAGAAGATACTGATCATAGTATTGTTTGTATATAAGGTAATAATGGATTATTTAGTATTTAAAAATGTGAAATTTAAAATTCATACATGTTAAAACTGTTTCTTTTTCCAACACAAAGCGATTTCTGTTTCATGATTTCGAAAGGAAATCCGTAAATAATATTGTATTTGTGTGAACTTTATAACCAGCATTATAATGATAATAGGAAGTACGGATTAGTGATTAGTGCTCTGCAAAAAATGCAATATGATCATGTGGAAATAATAAACTGATATTTCATCTATTCATCATTATGATTTTAACTGATATTGTTGCTTTAACACGTTAAGCGCCAAGCATAATTTCGATATCTTTATCATAGAACCAAATGGTTATTGTAATATACATAAAAACAGACACAAATGTGTCTGCCGTGACCCTATGATGTGAAATTTGGTCAAGGGCCAGCGAAGACACAAACTGCAGACACACAATTTTTTATCACAGGGCCAATTCAGACACAAATAACAGACACGAAATCAGTTGCTGACATGCATTAACTTGTCACTTCTTGTCTGCCATTGCCCTCATTTTTAATTTTATCACTGAACCATTGCAGACACATACCGGGTGTAACAGGAGCATGGTACCCCCCATTTCTCCTTTAGTTTAGAAAATAATTGATTGAAATTTGGGATATCCTATATACATAATAAGCGACACTTTTTGACATACAAGTGATTTCTTTTCACTTCCGGTTCCGCCGGAAGTGACACTAACTTTCGATTTTTAAATAGAACACTCTGTATATTATTGCACTTTTGAATTCTGCATAATTTTCTGAATCCAACGATATCAAGTAAGTGACATTTCAAACGTCAGTATTTTTTATAATATAATTTTTATTTTTTTTTCATATAAAAGTTCTATGACGGTTCCGATTTATTCTAAATGACCCGTGCAATGCTAGAAAAATCGAAATCCCGTCAAAAATACTAAATTACGTGATTTATGAGCAAATAAAATTCATCAAAATGGCTCTTGGGGAAAAAACTCAATTTTTTCAAATGGAACCATATTGGTACCGTGGTACCATTTATTAGTACTATTATTAAGTAATTTATTCATATGTCGTATTAAATTGTGCGACAAATACAAACAAAATTACTGCTAAATAAAATAAGAAAATACAATTTTGTTCTAATTACCTTGTTATACAAAAGGTGGCTTTGGAATACAAAAAATGAACACAAAACATTACAACAGTTGTTCAAAATACTGTTCACGTAATTTAGTATTTTTGACGGGATTTCGATTTTTTTAGCATTACACGGGTCATTTGGAATAAAACGGAATCGTCATGGCACATTTAAATGGAAAACTAAAAATTACATTATAAAAAATATTGACGTTTGAAATGTCACTTATTTGGTGTCGTTGGATTCAAAAAATTATGCAGAATTCAAAATGTAATAATATACGGACACACATACCTTTATTAGAGTGCTAATTTGTATCTGCGTGAGCCAATGACGAAAAATATGTAGCCGGCACCCTTGTCTGCTGCGGCCCCGGGGAAATGTTCTCAAACAGATACCGGTGTCTGTCGTGGCGCTTCACATGTTAAAACTTGTATATATCTCACGGCTCGGTAGTGGCGATTCTTTTGACCCAGGCGATCCATGTACAGATCTGAGCCGGAAAAGATCAATGATATAGTAAATGAGTGAACTTGTTCATGACATCTTTCTATACAGACGATAAATTTTGGTTTCCCTATGTCTACGATATTATCATATTAAAAATCCATTCCCCAAGACAAAGTTATTAATTTTCTAGTTTCATAATTTACACAGCATTGATGAGCATATCTTCTTACATTGGTGATTGCTATTGGTAATGGAAGAAGTGATTAGAAGAAAGTTCACGAATTATAGTGCATACTGAAATGTTCTACAAGACATATTGGTTGTTCGAATATACGACATGCATATTATGTATATCATAGATGTTTTTTATGGAATATAAGATGTTGATATAACTCACTGATTAATTTTCTTTTCCTTTTTCTTTATCTAAATCTATCATTAACCTAAGCAGAGCAGGCAGTTCACATAACGAAAAAAATAAACCAAACAAAGAGTAACCAACTTTGACTTTGGGTACTCTCTCTTCGCCCTGGAGTCTGTTAGAATATTAAGGGTCATTTTTATAATGTCAGTTTAACAGCGGTCTGTTAAACTGACAGTTTAAACTAAATATGAACTAATATTCAGCTGTCAGCATTCCTGAGATTAAACTCTCAATTTTAGTTAAACTTAGATTGTAAAGCTGGCCCTAAGTATCTTCAGTCGCAAATTAAAGGCCACACCACAGATGAACGATATTATATACGATAGGAGTAAAAAAAGCTGATAAAAATGATCCGAAGACTGTTAAAAACAGGATTAACGTAATTTTTAATCGTTTCTGTTTTGCCTTACAAGAGTAACAATCGAAATAAAAGAATGTCATACATTGTATTTATCGTATTCACTGATGTTGCTGTGCTGTATTAAAAACAAAGATTGCTACTTTATATTTGCATTTAAACAAGTGAGATTCTTCGTCAATTCCATCATCTTAATTTCAAACTATAATGATTTCAACAGATATTGTACTTGTCCAGTACCTACTTTTATTGAATCATCCTAATTTTCAAATGCTATTTTCCATCTAGCAATCATTCCCAAACCTCGCATTTAGTAGACACTTTTTTGTTATTTTTGTAATTTAGTTCAATATTATTTTCATGCTGGAAAAAGATGTATTGTACATATAAATTGATTCTGTGATGGAAAAAACAACTGAAAGAACTCTGAACCGAGCTGATAACCAATCATGGGTTATTATGTGTCCCAGTAATATAATAACTACAAGCTTGATTGATAACAATATATTAAAACATGTTGTAGCTGCAAATTATAAACAATACAAATGTTCTACATACATGCTTCGGTATTTAATTAAGTGTCAATTTCCTCAACCCTGATCTTCCTTCAGCTTCATTACATGTATCACATTTACATATTGCCCATCTCCTCAAATATCCAATCTTTATCTTCCACGTTGGCAAAAATACAGCAATTCCTGTATTATCTATAAACAACCGCAATTCTTATTATGTACTCTTCTAAATTTTCGATTACCCTTCTTGTTTTTTTTTATTTATTATCCACCTTCCTCTTCGTCGCCTTAGCAACCCTCTCGTCGTCCAGTAGCTTAAATTATTTAAAAAAATTGTTTCTTAAAATGTTTTCTTAACCGCATCTCAAGTCACTGACCTCCTGAAAATCCTAAAATTTTGTCTCTGTCATTTTACAAATAGTCTGAAACAAATTACAAATAAAATTTCTTCTTGCTCCATATTGTCTGTATATTTCTTATAGGGTAGGCCATTCCCCACCTCTTTATGACTCTTGAATTATTGTTATAACGGGCAAAACATCGACGTTGTTGAAGCCCATTTGTTCTTTTACTGAGATCTTTTTTAATTTCTTCGTATGATATTAGCACCTATTAGGAGCTCGTTACTGTCATATTTCTTTCATAGTCCATGCGGAATGACGTGGATTCGCTATAGAATTAATATGTAATAAACCAGGAATTTTATTAATAATATTTAACAATACAACACAATGCACCAACCTCTCAATAATTTAAAATTTCTTTTATGTATAAAATATTACATTATTACATTATAATCAGTTCAAATACCTGTATTTATATTGTACAGGGTTATTCATTATAAATTATCCACCCCTTTTTTTGAGTTATTAAACGTCGAGTATCTTAGTGAAACTAGTTACTGTAAATATGGAAAGTTAATATTATTAAAGTGAGCTGTGAAAATGGCAATTATTATGTTTGATAAATGACATTTCTATAATGAAATAATCACAATGGTTTACAGTGAGGAAGAAAAAGTCCAAATATACTAATACTTGTTATATACAAAATAACAAAAATAGACATGCAGCAAAAAGAGCATATAGGGTGTTGTATCCAAATCGTACAACACCATCAGAAAATACATTCAAAATATTTACCGAAAGGTGAATAATACCTCCAGTTTTAGTAGAAAAAAGCATGTAGTTGAAGCAAACCAGGAAGAACAGCTAGATATACTGCTTTATTTCGAAGATAAACCCATCCATATTTATTCGCGAATAGACTTTTTTTAAAACATTGTGTTATTTTTTTAGAAAATTTTGAATGTAGTATAAATAATGCAGTCGATCAATTAGGTAAAAGTTATTCCAAAATCCAACGTACGTTAAAAAATAACAACTACAGACCATATAAAATTTTACCCGCACTAGTTTTAACAGAGGCTCATAAAAGGAAAAGGCTGGACTTTTGTCGCCAGACGATTCAAAATTTGGATGAAGATCCCGATTTTCTTTACTAAAATATTATGGACTGATGAATCATCCTTTTCTACGGCAGGAGTTTTTAATAGGAAAAATCGAAGGTCGTTGGAATACAAGCACAACAGAAAACAAATAAAACAAATAAAAAAAATCAGGAAAAAACTGTTGGCGTTGATGTGGAATTTTCAGAAAAAAATTGTTGGGCCTATATTTTATGATTATACTTTAACTGATGTTACCTATCTGGAAATAATTATCCCAGAAGCGGAAAATATTCTTTTGCAAAATTTTCCGGAAGCCGAACTTGATGATATGATTTGGATGCAGGATAGGGCAACTCCGCATAGTGACCTACCCGTTCGAGATCATTTGAATAATGTATTCCCTATATGGATAGGGAATAATTGACCTATTAAATGGCCACATAACAGTCCGGATTTGACTCCTATGGATTTATTTTTTGGGGATTTCTAAAACACGTTGCCAATAATAATAATAATAGTATGCAAGTCATTAACTTGAAATAAACAATCTGAATGTAAATAATGAAGCCATTTTCGGTGTAATTATAAATATAAGAAGACGTTATCAATTATGCACTGACACAACGAAAATCTTTTATTAGTTATTATTTATTTATATTTAAATTTCCTAAATAAACCTTTGTTATCTATTTTGTATAAATATTTGTTTGTTTCTTCCTCACTGTAAACCATTTTGATTATTTCTTTAAAGAAATGTCATTTATCAAACATAACAGTTGTCATTTTCATAGCTCACTTTAATAATGTTAACTTTTCCATATTTACAGTAACTAGTTTAACTAAGATATTTGACGTTTAATAACTCAAAAACGGTATATGGTAGGGGTAACATATGGTATATTAGAAAATCAGGAACAAAGGATCATTCCAAAAATTTAATAATAAACAGGGTATTCCATTTAAAAAAATATATTATTTTTTTGTATCTCCTGAAATCTGCATGCTACTGTACTTTTGATAGCATTTTAACAAAATTCAGTCATAACCACACAACTTTTATTTAAAACTTTTTTTCTATAGGCAATAATAACGATGATAAGGGGTGGGTAATTTATAATGAATAACCCTGTACGTGTACATATTGTAAAAATTGAATTTGAATTGAAATTGTTTACCTTTCCTGTAATATCGTTGATAGCTCCTTGCAGAAATCGCCTCCTTGCTTCACATATCTCCGTAAATCCTCGAAACCGTTTTGTCCCTGAAAAGAAATAATATGTTATTTCATAATGTTTGTAATTGTCACATAAAATTTAATTAAAATACGAAATATTCTCATTATCGATATGTGTTCTTAATTATTGTTCCATTGGGTATACCAATAAAACTAAACTCTCCTGTGGCATTCTTGTAAACATTATTTACATCAAGATTTAAGATAAATAAATATAGTTTAAAAAAACTAAAAAACACGCGTTTAAAGCACATCAAACTAAAAAGTGAAAAATAATTATTAATATGAACTGAAAACAATAATGAACAAAAAAATACTAGTATTATTGTGTAAAAAGCGTGGGTTGCTCGATATACGAAAAATATGGCACAAAGCGCCCCACGCTTTTTTCACAATAATACTAGTATTTTTCGTTTGATGTGCTTTAAAAGCGTGTTTTTTAGTTTTTTTAAACTATATTTATTTTTCACTTTTTAGTTTGATGTGCTATGAAAGCGTGTTTTGTAGTTTTTTTTAAACTATATTTATATTGCTTATTGATGCTGATATTATAACATATTACGATCCAACAGATATTTCTGAAAAAAAAATATTTTTTTTATTTCAGCCATAGGATTTGAACTCACGCCCGAGGATTCCGTCGTTTCGCGTCGACTGCCTTAGCCCGCTCGACCACCGAGCTAACTGACAATCATGGAATGTACTTACATATTAAGCTTTTGCTCTCACGCAGAGGATACGTGAGGAAAGGACTGGCGATCCTGATCAGGATAATGATATAAACTTATCAAATTATTGTATTGTTACCGGTTCTGCGTAAGTGTACAAAGTTTCAATTAAATCTGTCCGTTTAAAGTGGGTCAAAATCGAGTCCAAAGAGTCGGTTACAAACAAACAAACAAACAAACAAACAAACATACAAGTGAAGCTAATAAAAGCGTGTTAAAAAACGATATATAGGTTTCAGTGTGTAAGTGAAAAAATTGCTAATGATTACTCGGGGTAGAGCACGTGGCCAAATTGATTATACTTCACTTAATGTTCACATCGACTAATGGACGTGTGGACAGATACTAGAAAGTAGTGAAGGTTTTTAAATTAATTATGAATACATTACTAACAATGGTGATCATGACAATGTGGATAATGCAGTGCAGTCGCTTATACTTAAATATTAATTAAAAATTATTACAAAATATTTCATTATATACTCTTTTTAATAATAATTGTTGCTGTTGTTACTAAGGATATTTAATTTTTTTACCTGAGAGCTGACAGAATATTTTCATTTTGAAGTCTTAAGAAACTTGTAATTTTAATTCTGATAATAAGTCCTCATTCAGAACATTGTTCTGTTAAATTTGGTGTCAAAAATGAGGGACTCTTGCCAAGGAATTCAAAATTCGTGTGTCTATAACGAGAAAAATGGCTTCAAGCGAGGCTATAAGTTTAGAAGATATTATGGAATTTTTACAAGAAAATTCAATAAAGCTTGAAGAATTTCGAGAAGAAAGTGTCCAGCGCACCTTCGAAGAAGCTTAAAGAAGACTTCCATGAATGACTAAAGAGAATGAAATTATAAAATAGGAAATACAACAACAAATGTTTAAGTACGGTAAGGAAACAGCTGAATTTAATTAAGATTTGAAGTGGGCCCAATTGGAAGATATTTTAAACCAATTATATCGTGGTTGGCCCAGTGGAACTCCTTGAAGTTTGAAAATGAATTGCTTAATCAAATATGGGAAAGCAGTGATGGAAAAAGGATAAAGGAAAAATTAATAATTCCGGAGAAATACAAACACGCCATTTTACGCAACTTTCATGATGTGAGCGGAGGACATTTTGGGGTAAACAAAACTTTAGAAAAGATTCGAAATCGATTTTATTGGATTGATTGCGGAAATGACGTGGAGAATAACTATAAAAGTTGCGATCTATGCAATTCTAAGGAAGGGCCCGATAACAGAGGAAAAGCTAAATAATATAATGTAGGTTCACCATTTGAAAGAAATGCCATTTACATATTGGGTCCTTTCCAAACTACCGAACGTGGAAATAAGTACCCACTTATTATTTTACCAAATAGCCAGAAGCGATACCCATGCTTAATCATGACGCAGTTATAATGGCTGGGGTTCTGGTAGAACAAGTTTTTCCAGGTTTGGAACTTCGATGAAGTTACATTCAGATCAAGGCAGATACTTCGAATCTGAGGTATTTTAGAAGGTTACAGAGATGCTTGGAATTAAGAAAACTAGATCAAAGCCTCTGCATCTTCAGCTGGATAGGATGGTAGAACGTTTTAATCGCACAGTGTTGCAATACTTTTCTAAATTCACTGTAAAGACAAGGAGGAATTGGGACAAGGATGTGCTAATGGCATTGATGGCTTACAGAACTGTCATACATGAGTCGACCTAGGATACACTAGCTATGTTGACAATGGGACCTGAGTTACGAGTACCTGCCATTCTGCTTCTGGGACAATCACCTGAGGTCGATTTTTAATACTGGACTAACTATGTGAAGAACTTGCAAGCACATCTCTGAAACGTTCATGAAGTTGCAAGAAACCACATTCAAATGGTAAGTGACAGAATGAAGGCGAGATATGATTTTAAAGCTACGAGGCAAAAGTTCAATGAAGGCGATATGGTATGGTTTTAGAATCGTAAAAGAAGAAAAGGGAAATGTCCAAAGATGCAACGTCATTGTGAAGGAAGGGCCTTACGAAATTATAAAGTATCTCAACGATGTCGTGTCTTTGGAATGAGGTTTCTAATGTTCATAAAATTGTCGGAGTGATATTTCTAAAAGCATCATTATCCTTTCCTTCAACTTTTGGATTGCTGTTGGTATGATGGGCATCATGTAACACGCTTATTATAATACCTTCTCTTGAATTATTTGAAAAAAACCTCATTTTTAATTTTTATTGCTAAATTTTGCAGTTATTGTTCAATAAATTGAAAATGGTCAGAAATAGCCATAGGAATGTACATACAAAAAATTTTCGCCACAAAGAGGTTTCAAAAAATGTTCTGATATACATGGGATTCATTTAAAAAAAATTTTACTTGACCCTGTAGAATCATCTTGGCTGTATATTCGAAAACAATTTCTGGTTATAGACTTTTTTGTTTAGTTTATTTATGTTTTTAAATCAAGTTTCTAGCTATCATAGAAATCGAGATATCGAGGTCGGACACACTATTGCACCACCCTGTATAATGAGGGCACGTGAAAATCTTCACTGGCTAAGATAATACCATACCTAAATTTCACATAAAATAAATGCATGGGTGGGAATTATTTGTCTACACATAATTGGTCAAATTAGAAATTGTTGACAACTGTAAGATATTTACGTCTTTTTCAGAATGAAATTATATCCGCCATTGCTGCCCTATTTTTCAATCCCAGCAAGTTAAACTATAATTAATACCACATAACACTACATTCTTCTATTTTATTCAGATAATAATTGACTTCCCAATGACAACATATGGCTGCATATTTGATGATTTTCGCAAAAGTGAATTGGAAAAATCCATCGTGGTCTTTGGATATGGCCCCTCCGGATTTTTATTTAAAATGTGTGATATAAAAAACAAATCCGATAATCTAGATGATTTATATCCAATACGAAATTCAGTTAATATAAATGGGTATTCCTTTTGATTTACCGAAAAATGTTTGAACCCTAATTTTAAGATGTGAAACATTTAAAATTTAATTATTTCCGATGTATATTTTTTTCTTCAATAAACCACCGAGAGGCATTTTAAATTTAACTATTTCCGATGTGTATTTTTTCTTCAATAAACCACAGAGAGTTTTAAAGTACCTTTTAGAGTAAATTTTTGAGTTAAAAAAAGGAAATATACATCTCTGCGGTGGTTCACAATATAGAATTTCAAAAATTAATAAACATTGCTTTATAAAAAGTAAAGTACGAACAAACTACTACAGCATTTAACATGAACTTGAACCTGATATAGTTTGAAGTACACAGTTAAATTCTTGGTCACTTTAAATATATTTACGACCTTATGACTGCAATAAACACACAATAAACTCTAACAGATAAAAGCAACATATTACATGATTCCAGTAAATATTTACTCAAGATGAAACACAAGTTTAACTATATATATTATTTCTGTCAGTTGCTTTACACTTTTATGAAGACATAATCCTGGGCGTAACTGCAGTAACTGTTATCGTAACAATTAGTGAAACAAATAGAGCAAATCTTTACTGGCAAAATATCAGCGTAGTCATTAAAAAGCAACTAAAGGCAAAACAGATGTTTAATTAAGTTCGTTTGTTATGGTTTAATAGGTTTTGTTTAAGATGAAAGATCACTAAATGAAGTTGATGCCTCAAGGCATCCTGCAATGTTTCTTGATATGACCACCCAAATGGCTGATCAGACCGATTATAACAATAATAATAATTACTACTTGACAAGTAAATGCAATATATTCTCAGTACACTATTAGTTTTTTTTAAATAGTATATCTGTAAATTATTAACAAAATAAATACGACGACTTTAATTGTTTGAAATAATGATAAATGCAAGTCCGAGTTTATCTTAACGTGGCGTGGGTGCTATATACATATAGGTCTACTACTTTACGTATAGTGATTTTAATTGACAAATATTCTATATAATGGCTCTTATAAAAAAGAAATACTTAAATAATCCGTATTTAATTCTACTGTCCTCCTCAGATCCATACCATCAGAAATGATTTTTAGTTTTGAAATTTCTGGTTTTTTAATATTTATCCCCAATGTTCATGACTGTATTTCATAATATGTAATCATATATTTCGTATTTTCTATAATAAACATATTACCAATGTTCTCATAGTCAGGCGGTTCTGAAAGCAATCCCAAGACAAGGTCAGTCCTAGTTCTGGAGTGGTAAGATATTTTGGAAGGCTTGTCAGACACAAAGAGTTAATTCCGGAACAAACCGGGTTCCAGGAAGTGACTACGCAGATGACTTGCTAGAATTGGAACTGTTTCGGACCTGAACCCATTTAGTATATCAAAATAAGGCAGATCAATACGGTCATCAGAAACAGGTTTACAAGACAATAAAGGTGCACTGGAGATCAAGCAGCGGCTGCTGACAAGCTCTGATTTTGTAACGTAGCCGAGCAAATTACGGTCCGATAAGTTGGAGTCGAAAAACTCTGAATTAATCATCTAATCCGAGTTCTGATAGGACACTGCAAACTTAGGAGACAGCTATCACTTATAGGTGTTGATGACAAAAATGACGAAGAAACGTCCCATCATTTCTTGGTGCAATGTCAAGTGTTCGAGCGACTGAGGCGAGATATGCTCAGCGCCGAGGCGATTCTGAGAGAAGACATGAGCTCCCTTTCATAGAACAACATCCTGATCTCCATCAGAAGGTCGAGGATGTTTGGAGAGGGAGCAATTAGAGTAAAGGATTGAAAGTGCAATTGAAGGTCAATAAAAAGAGCCAATTTGTTGCCTACTTGCCAGTAATCAGCCTTCCGCAATCACTTCTACTACAAATTAACAATTTTTAAAATAAGAATTGTTGCATAGCTACAGAAGCGAAGAAACGAATTGATATACAGAGCTACGTGTTAGTTTATCTCACAGCAATTATTTTCTGTGCTGCGTAAAACACAAATACGTGTGTATCTGCACCTAATACATAATTCGCTGAATGTTTAACTCGATCAGATACCTATCGAACCATATGAATGGTTGATGACTCAGGACCTAGGACTTATACCCATGTAATTCATCCATTTGCTATATAGCTTCATAAATGTAGCATAGGTAAGGAGAACAGGATTAAATGAAAACAAAAAATAATCCTAAACAGCTCTTTTCCTAGTTATATATGACCACTATGCGCTGGATATATGCAAACTAAAGTTTTGTTGTTGCTGTGTTACCCCATGTGTTACATGTAAATGGAAGATAAACGCTAATAATGGTTATTATTCTGATAGTAATAATATTTTTACTAAATAAAAAAATATTTAATTCCATTTGTCTTTATATTAAATTACGTCAATATTTACTAATGCACAGATCATATTAATAAAATATATATTTATTTTGGATGATTGATTATTATTACAGAGAATCGCTGATCCACACACTGTTGAAAGGTCAACAACTTTTCTAAAGAACACTGCCAAAATAGTAAAAACAAAGAATATTAAAGGTACAACTTTTTAGTCATTCATACGTTTTCAATGCAAATGAAGGTACCCACGTAAATTATTAATATTATTAATGCATAATATATGAAGAAATAATCAATTTAGGAAAAAATTTATTGACAATAGAAATATTGAATGTTTGAAGATTATATAGGCATGTTTTTTTGTGCTTTTGATAAATAATAAAGTTCAAGGCGCATGTGATAGAATATTCTATTATTTTGAGGGCTGCTATATCCACCTCCAGGAAAAGTTACCATACAGATAAATTTAAGAATAACATTTTTAAATCAGTAAAGTAATAGTTATTATTTATCTGTTTGTAGAACATAAATTCCATATGAGAATATACGTCGATTTGATCAGTTTTTCGTAAAGTACAGACATAATAATTAATATAAATCTGGTTTTCTAACCAACAGCCACTCTACCAGACGATGATTATACTGAATCTGATGATAAGAAAAAAGATACGTATAAAACAGCTTCGCTAAACTACACAAACCGTTCAAATCCTTTATGAACGGTACCTATCTGACTAAAAATTGTCTGGGAAAGAGTGTGAGTAGAAGTGCAGTACTAAATGATGCCGCCGTGACAAGCGATAAACTTCACTGAATAAAAAGAAAAACGAGAAAAACATCTTTATTGGATGAAAATACTGAAAATCTCAACAATTAAACAACACTTATTTTCTGACTAAAGCCATACATCAGATTCCATTTTTCGTTCCCAGACTTGTGTTAAGTATCTACGACGTTCATAATCATAAGTAATATTCATTAATTCACAAGTGCAGGTTGAGTAAACCTATGTCATTTAAATACCTTCCACAACAATCAAAACATTTAGTACCATCTCGACGTGTGTTTCCCCAACCAAGTCGGCATCATCTCGAGATGATTAAAATTAACTTATATTTACAATACCGTCTATTTATACCTAACTCTAATCACGATACGACGAAGCAAGTCCAACTAGTAACCAGTATGGACTATTTGGAATAAATTCTTTCTCGCTTTTCATACCATTTTTACATTTTGTAATTTCTACGCTTTCAAATGCACCCAGCTGTCTATTATTTATTACTAAACATAGGAGCATTTGGTATTACCCCCGGAAACGTCTTCTACATTCATATTATTTTTCCATAAAAATTATGTAAACAAAATGACATGTCATTATATAAATATAATGTAAACATATGATTGCGTTCTTACCTGCGCGATACGTAGTGACCCTTTTTTACTTTTGCGGAAGGTTAGTTACATGCGGAGACCCAGGTACGTGTTTATTTATTGCGTTATTGCGAAATCGTGATATATTCAGTTGTAATTAGAAGTATGCATATCGATATTACTGAATATATATTCCTAAGCCGACCTGTATTTTTGTTGGGAATACTAAATCCTCCTATGTTTATTTATTATATTCCCACTTAATTTAAAATTGCACAACATTGTTGCATTCATTACGTTTGTTTTATATTTTTGTTTGTGAAAGTGGGCCGAGTTTTTCTTAAATTTCCTTGTCAAAGAAACTGAAGGAAAATTATTACTTTACAGCTGAGGTATTAAAAAAACAGTGTTCTACATCACTTATAGATAAGTGTTATAATTTTCAGATGGCGCGCATCACTGATTCTTGCAGAATTTTCGTTATTATTAGTATTATTGTTATTCATCTCCAATTACGACATACATAAATCCAGCGAATGACCGGATGACGTCTTAACTGATATTTAAAACGGCGTGCTATGCGGAAAATAGTTAAATTGGACCATCGTGAACTAAGAAATAATACATAACACAATTGTTACATTACATTGTTGCATTCTCGACCAGAAAGCGATGTGGGTGTAACCATTAGTTACTGTCACTGTTAATTTTATCAAACTGAACTCCTTCTTAATGCTTCATTATCAAAAGATTATAAAGAATAATTTTCTTTCTACAGAACTCCGAAGTATTTCCCTTTTGAAAGTTTTTTCATAATAAAATGTTTAGCGGGGAATTACATCGATCATGTTCTAAATTACTTAAAAATAAGTTTACTATATAACCAACTGACTGCTAGTAGTATTTCAAGCATGAGAATTTTCCTTTCATTTAAAATAGCTATTTTTGTTTTAGGAATACCCGAGAAGCTCAACGATGTTAACTGTATTCTAGAATTCAACAACGTTATTTAGTTTTCCTGTTCTCTCATATTCAAGTTCCAGGTTCAGAAGTTTAATACTTCAGGAATTGAACATTAAGAATTGACCTCATTCAGAACTAATTCGCGTAAGACTGATTTTTGTAGGATCTTGGTGTCTGTGGAAATGTATTAAAAATACCCACGAATCCAAATGTTGGAACACCTTTGAAATAACATGTCGACACAGAATGTCTCTTGGCCAATTTCTAACAATGTGTTGTACTTGTGGAAGTAAGAAAATAAAAATAGTATAAACCTATGTTCTAAAATTGTACATTTTCGAGATATGAGGTGTCGAATATGTGACACTAAAAATTTTTAATTTTCTAAAAATTTTTAAGCATATGTACAGGGTGATCAGTTGAAAATTCTACATTTTAAACCCATTTTTTTGTGCTTAAAAATAGAACAAAAATTAAAAAATGGATCTGTAGCATATTTTACCAAGTTTTCCTATATGCTATGAGTTTGCGTCTATCTCAAGAATATAAAGTTTTTTTTTTACATAGTCAAGTTTTCTTAAACGGGACACTCTGTATATTTTCGGATATTTGGATAGTTCCTTTCCTCCCCATTATAAATATATATGATTATTATATATTTCATCTTTATATAACTGAGTTATTCAAATAAATAAGTAATATTCTTAAAAGTTTGGGATACCTACAACTAAATTATTTTCAACATTATATAGCCATGCATATATCTGGAAGGCAAAGAAGTATAGGAGAGTTTTGCTCTAGGCTCGTACACCACGGTCTTCCAGGCAGAGGTTTACGCCATCCTAGCGGTGGCAGGTAGGGCTGAGGTTAGGAATGGGGAGGAACAGATAATATACATCTGCTCCGACAGCCAAGCTGCTCTAAAGGCGGTGTGCTCCCCCAGGACGAGATCAGCTCTCGTCCAGGAGTGTGGAGATGCCCTAGAAGAGCTGGCCAGGCATAAACAAGTGAGACTGGTATGGGTCCCGGGACATATGGGAGTTCCAGGCAACGAGAAGGCCGATGAATTGGCTAGACTCGGAGCCAAGAAACCCTGTCACGGGCCTGAGCCTATGTTAGGTATTTCAAGAAGGCAGGTCACAACAGCCCTCAATGAGTGGGCTCATGAGGCACTGAGGACGCACTGGAGGACCAACAGGGCCTGCAGGCAAACCCGAGATTTTGTGACGGGGCCGAACAAATCGAGATCGGCCTGGTTGCTGGGACGGAGTCGTAAAACTCTGAATCTCTTAATCGGTGTTATGACAGGCCACTGCAGACTTAGGAGGCATCTATCATTGGTAGGTATTGAGGAAGACCCTACATGTCCAAGATGCAGGAGTGATGAAGAGATATCTTACCACTTCCTGGGACAATGTGAAGCGTTTGGGCGCCTGAGACACAGTATCTTCGATTCTGAGGCGCTTCTAAGGGGAGGAGATGAGCTCCCTCGCAATGAGTGACATCCTGACCTTCATCAGAAGGTCCGAAAGATTCGATGAGGGAGCAAGAGAAGCACATGGCTGAGAGGACAGCTGGGGGTTGGTAAAAAGGGCCCGTCTGTGGCCTACTTGCCAGGCGTCAGCCTCCCCCACCATTACCACTACCATTACCATTACCATTAGCCATGCATAAAACAATAATGATTTAAAATACCGATTGTTGATCTGTCAAATTAATTTTGTTTAGTCGGTTTCGATTATTTTTCTGTTTTGAGTACATCTTAAAGAGTATTTTGTATAAAAATACATAATAATGCCCGTATATTCTGTAGAAGAACGTAATAATAATATATTAAATGTATATTTTCTTTCCAATGGAAGTATAACTAAAGCCAAACATTTATATCAAAGAAGATATGCACAGAGAAGATGCCCACATAAAACTTATTTTAAACACCTTACAAAAAAATTTAGAGGAACAAGTTCGTTGCATAACACCAAAAGAAATTATACTGCAAATGAAGAAGAGGAACTAAATGTTATATTTTACTGAACATCTTTCAAAATTTATTAGGGATGCAGTCCGAGATCTTGAGATGTCCTACAGATATATTCAAAATGTACGCAAGAAAAATAAATGCAAACCATATAAATTTAGTGTGGTTCAAAAATTGAATGATAACGATTACGAAAAGCGTATGAATTTTTGCAATGAAATATTAACACGAATAGAATAAGATGGTTTCATTGCAAATATATTTTTTCACAGACGAGGCAAATTTTACTTTATCTGGATTTATTAAATATGATTTGAACGAAACAACTATTCAGCGGGCAAATACCCCGACCTGCATTGGATTATACCTTCAAATCATGATAGATCGGTAGCCAATATCATTTGTCAATTCCTAACCAGACATAGACCGGTTTCGAACTTATTAGTTCTCCTCAGTATGCCATAGGTTATGGAACAGACAAATGATGGTGGCCAACCTGCTAGTCATTTACTGACTAAGGTAAATTGAGTAGTGGTGAGAGGTATGTGAAACCTCTCATATGGTCCAAATGCTACTATCCAACTGACATCATAGATGTCTCTGGCGGATAGCGACTTGCGAAGCAAGTACCGAGAGCGGCGATCTCTAGCCCTGGTGGACTAACTACTGTTATTAAATATGATTTGGTGCGTACTTTTCCCTATATCGATCGATGCAGTTCTTGGAGAGACACTCTGTACATAACCTGTCGTTGAGAAAATCCAATAATTTTTTTATTAATATTCTTACGTACTTCGATACATTGGATTTATACTGTATTAAAATTTGTACACTGTATAAAAATATTAACACTAGCACTACTCATACGTTTTATTTTTAGATACCCTCCTAACTATTACAGCAGTTTTATTTTTTTAGATACAAATTACAAATAACACTCTCAAACAACTACAAAAACAAAATAAATATATACATACATACGAGAACATTTTACTCACTTCTAACCCATTAAACGTTCTAATTAGCATTCTCAAATAAGCCAGAGCAAACAAAATTATAAATCTTACCAGATTTGTTTAATTTTCTACAACAACCAGCTACTCGTACATAATTTTAAATCAACAAATCAGTATTTTTTTACAAACAAAACTAAAAATTAGGTACTAAACGTAACTGTAATATTAACTTCAATATTTCGATCCAAATTTCGTAAAAAAATAATGTAAACGCATAAAAAAATCCTTTTCATGCAAGTGCCACTTCTAGTGGCACCACTATTACCATATAACCGTGTATCCTTAGGTTGAATCTAGATAACTCTTCCTTCAAAAAAATTGATAATCGTATCTTCAACAATTATCCAGGCCCATGACTACTTTTTGCAGACATTGACTATACCTATCTATTTTCTCTATCAAATGAGGATTCTCTGTTCTATTAGCCAGCCACACATGGAGACTTTGGAGTGCAGAGTTCATGTGTGCCGGTCAAAAGTCGCGCGCAAAAGTGTTGATTAGTCGAGTGTCACGACTACAAGATTTAGAGCGGCTAGTAGTCGGCACACAAACACATGTACTTTGCGTGTCTTTGCCCACAAACGATCGCTATAGTTTTTTCGACTTTTTGTTTTCGATATGGGTGAAGTAGGTACAAGAAATAACTTTGTAATGTACTATTAGCAACCAGAATATAAAGCAAGCGTGGAAATTTTTCGAATGCAAGGGAAAAACGGTTGTTTTTACGTAGTACAGATTTTTTCTGCAAATTACTTTTTAAACGCCTATAAATGGATACACTTTGTAAAGTTTAAACTGCAAAACAGCTACCTAACTCCATTTATTGCATACAAACTTGAAATTTAGGAATTTCTTTAAATATACCTGTCATATAGGTACATAAAACAACTATAATTCGGTGATACATCAGGGGCGGTCGGTCCATGGAAGCAAGGGAAGCAGTGCTTCCCTTGGGATTATTAAAAAAACATAATTAGAACCTAGTTATTATTTATCACATATATTAATCATTAAAATTTACTTTTACCCAATTTCAATAGACACGTCCGTGCATTTCAACAACTGAGATAATGTTGCACGATAAAACCGTAACGATGACGCACTCGATTAATCGAGCCAACACGAACTCGCGGGACTTCGATATAAGTAACTTCTTGAAATGCATCCCATCCCCACTTCATAATCTTGATATCTGAGCCGTATAGCATAGTAATGCGTTTTGTTTTATAGATTTTAATCTTGATTTTAATAACTTTCTAGACATCATAACTTTGCGGCTTTTGACATTTGCTTTAAAATGAGTATACGGAAGCCACGCCCCTTTTCTTAAAAGAATTTTTGCCTCGCCTCGCTCGGGGCTTCGCACTACCCATCACCCTATATCACAAACTGCTTCCCCTGTATCAGAACTCACCGCACGCCCCTGTGATACATAATAATATCTATGCAAAGTATGTAACTTCTGTCATTTTATTTGCGTTCCATGGGTGTATTTGAGATTCTGACATTTGCTCGATTGTATTTTTAGTATTTCTTGTAAGAATGGTATTTCCGAGGTTTTCAGATTTCTAAAATGCCACACGCCATTCCAAACCTGCCCGATATGGGACACTTCTAGCACACTAACAAATACTTTTCAATATGAGACTACAAATTGCCGGTTAAACTCGCACAATACTACGAACAACGGAAGATAACTATAAACGAGACAAAGACAGAGACTATTAACCTCACAAAAAAATTCACTAATATCAAAACACTTAAACCGTTCAAAATCAATAATAAAATCATAGATGAAAAGAAAACAGTTAAATACCTTGGACTTACACTAGACCAACGATTTTCCTTCAAACCCCACATTACAAAACAATCAACAAGACGTACATGAAACTACACAAACTATATCCCTTTCTTAACAGATATTCCCAATTAAATACAGACAATAACTGCTCCTATACAAGACAATACGGAGACCCACAATGACGTACGGCTGCGCCGCCTGGAACCGCATGTCTGATACTGAATACTCTCGCCTCCAGGTAACTCAGAACAAACTACTGAGACTCGTGACCAACGCTAACAGATACATACGAATAGACGACGTACAGAAACACTAACACAACTAATACGAGACTACATTACTGAAACTGCACAAAAATTCTTTAAAACAAGCATATTCGCTTCTAATCTAACCAGACATATAACAGACACGCGTGGACATCACAATTACATTCACACACATAGACTGATACACGAGAACCTCCCGCTTTACTACGAAGTCGACTAAAAGTGACAAAACACACACAACGACAGACATACACACCCTACTTTACAAACCACAACCTAGAACACTAACCTACACCCCTCCTTTAACTCCTTATAATACGTGGACACGCCTTTTCCACTCCAACACCCAGTTACGTACACCCTAAGTTTCAATTTTTTTTAGCAACTTTTTTAAAAAATTTTCCTGTGTAGCTGACAAATTAAATAAACTTTATAAAGAGTCTTATTCGTCATTCATATAAATATGCCAATATAAAATAACCGAAACGCACTTTTAATTTTGTTATAGGAGAGTGTCTAGCGAAACAATATAGAAATGGATGGAAATTCATAGCAGAGAGCCGCAACAGCGGCCACCAGAACGGCCCATCTACATTCAGGCAGGATTTGTCGCTCTGGCGGAATTACAGCATTGTTAAAATATTTATATTTGTACACTATATTAACTTTTTTACCCATGCTTTAATCGATTTATTTTTGTTTATAAATATGTATTATAGATGAAGTACTTAAGTAGTCCTAATTAAATTTGTATATATAATAGAAAATAAAAATATTAAATTGGAAAAATTGGAAATTGGCTAAATTCGTGCGGAAGTCTTGGCCGTTTGTGGAGACGCTCCGGATGCGTGCCGTTTCAGCCCAGAACTTCGGAACGCCCCGACTTTACGTGTGCTCCAATCTCTCCGTCTGTGGCTAGCTATTACGCCCAATATCTACAATTTTGACGATTTTTGTAGTTGAATTTCCATTACTGCGACGCACAACAACGCAGTAGTGGAAACCAGGCAACGTCACTCTTGAAATGAAGTTTTATCAGATTTATTATCTGATAAAACTTCATTTCAAGAGTGACGTAAAATTTATCTTTCATTCTTCGCTTAATTCATGAATATGATTAACTACAGGAGATGACATTTTTTCTTCGGCAAAATGTTTCAGGCTGTCTTGTAGCTAACAGTCTTGTCTAATGCAATCTGTCGTATCGACAATTGATGATATTCTTGAGCTATTGAAATAATGTCAACCTTAGTATCTTCTTCTGTTGGTGGGCGAACAGTTTTTGGTAGATTCCAGACATTCCCCACCCACCATTCTTTTCAATTTTGCTCACTATGTAGGAACTAATAGCAAGCCATTTAGCATTGGGCCCAAGTCACCGCGCTGTAATACTTGAGTGGTGCCAAGAACGTGTCAAAGGGGACTGAACACTATCCGTGTTCAGTGATAACACTGTTCACTGATAAATCCCGATTCTGTTTGTGGGCTCACTATGCAGAAGAATTTGCAGTCGATATGGAGAAATGTCGATGGGAGGTGGAATGAGGGCACCACTTACCCGAGAGGTTATAGTATGAATTGCAACAATATATGGAAGCAGGCTCACTCTAGTCCTCCTAGAAAACGTTATTGTATCATCAGAGGCTAGAAAATCTTATTTTTCAGAAGGATTTTGCTAGACCCCACACTGCTGTCATAACCCGAAGTTTTCTACAAGATGTTAATGTGAACGTTTTTTCAGTGGCCTGCAAGATTACCTGATCTTTCACCAATTGAAAATATATGGGCATACTAAGCAGACATGGGTCCCAACATTGGACTTTTAGCTCTTACGTCAAGAGGTTCAGATAGTATCTAGCACAATAACTCAAGAAGGCATCATTCACCATATTCGATTCATGTCTCGTGTGTAATATTATTTTTAAGGCATATACATCTTTGTCTAATCATAATGAAATTTTAATCATTTGATGCTCTTGAATTTTTTTAGCAAAAAAATTATTAACAAAATTTTAACGGTTCCTACTATGATTTTTATTGTTGCATAGTATAATAAGAATCTTGTGTGCTATATTTATTATTCTTTCGGCTCCATTTAAAACATATAATTTACTTTTAAATTAGGACCGCAACTTGCCATTGTGTTCAATTTTTTTAATTCTTTGACTCATCCTAAGCGTACCTACCTAATAAGATAATAAATTTAATAAACCTTTATAGTTTTATGGAGGTTGACGCACCAAGTGAATTTTCAACCTTTCACCTTTTTGTTAACCTCTAACAATTAAATCGGTTCAAACCATAGCTGGTTGGTTCTCGCCGTTCCGCTTAAAATAAATAAATAACAAGTAACTGTTATTTATTTGTAGAGGGATGGGGTTACGGTCCTCTCTTTGTAAAGAAACACTTCAATCCACGAACTACACATCATTTATACCGGGTGACAACGAGCTTAGTCCCGTTCCATTTTCTCGCTTGATTTTAGGAATACAATTTTGAAATTTTGGCATATCATTTGCGACAAAAAAACACTTGCACTTATTAAGTGAAAAATATCACTTCCGGTCCAACCGGAAGTAGCAAAAACTTTTGATTTTTAAATATGAACCTATATATATATATATATATATATATATATATATATATATATATATATATATATATATATATATATATATATATATATATATATATATATATATATATATATATATATATATATATATATATATATATTATGCATATTTAGATTCCTCATAAAATTCTTGTTACAACGATATATCACAAGTAGGTAATTGTTTTCAAAATGGCGTCATAAATTCGAAAAAAGTGAAAAAGCTAAGTTGGCAACTGCGACTGCGTTTTCAAAAAATTTGCCCAGTAGACCTTGAATCTGATGTAGCACGTTCATTCTTATTGTCACATTTCAATAAAAGTTTATTTCGTGCAAAAATCACTATTTTGAATTGAAAAACAATGTTTCGAAAAAACATAAAAACAAATGGGTTTTATTCAATTTTTTTAAATGGTAATCATATTTTTTTACTTGCACCAACAAAGCTCAAAACATTAACCTTTCACTTGATGGATAATACGTTTAGTTTCGGTAGTAATTTACTTTGTAGTTATTGGAATTCTGTAGATGCTATTCTTTAGTCATTTAATGAAATCGTATTTAAGTATGTATTAAATTTTACAAACGTGCCGTGACAAAATGACATTTCATTTCAAACATTTGCCCAAGTTATTATTTGATAAAGTTTATGTACTGCTTTTTTAATTTGCTTGTGATTTATTTGCTAATATAACTATTTAAATGTTAAAAAAATACAAAATGGTGGTAATTACCCAAAATGAAAAGGTGGATATGTTATTTATGGTGAATCAAAAAAGAAATGCATATCAAGCTGAAAGGTTATATGCAGAGCGGTATCCTGTAGAAAATATTTTAAGATTTTAGAAGAAAAATTTAGGGCCCAACCAAATGAAAACGAAGAAAATACGTTTATTATTGACGTGGCCACAGAGATTAATGTTTTAGCATCCGTGGAAATTAATAAAAATGTCAGTACACGTGAAATTGGAAGTGCTCTTGATATTAGCCTAGAATCTGTTAGAAAAATATTGAGAAAACATGTAAATATCAACATCTTTAGCACTTACATATATGAAGCATGAAGCTGATGCTGGTAGGACAGTTCATTATTACAATTGGTTACTAGAAAATAGAAATATTGTTCCCAGAATCCTGTTCACAGATGAAAGTCGGTTCACTAACAATGGCGTGTTTAACCGAAATAAATTGCGGCACTGGTCTCAGGAAAATTTACATGAATTTAGAGAAGGAAATCACCATGATGTGTTTGGGACAAATGTATGGGCGGAAATTAGGATCATAGGTTCTATTTTATTTCAGGGGACTTTAAATGGAATTAGGTACCTGAACTTTCTGGAAAATGAAATTGAGGGCTTTTTAGGGGGAATTACCCTAGAATTTGAAAAGAAGCATTTATTACCAAGAAGATGGGACTCCGCCACATAACCTTCGAGATGTCTCCAATTATTTAGAAAACAGATTTCAAAATAGAGTAATTTCGATATATGGACCCACAAGATGGCCTGTCAGATCACATGACCTAACCCCTATGGATTTTTTCCTGTGGGGATACGTCAAGGAACGAGTATATTCATCATCATTAAGAAACCTTCAGGAGTTGGAAATCAAAATTCGCAAAGCTTTTGCAACAATAACTGCGCAAATGTTAGAACGGGTCGTAAGGGAAACCATCAGTAGGGCTCAAAAACGTGCTGAAGTTGAAGAAATGCATTTTGAACAATTGCTATTATTTTGTTTTCCCTTATCTTATAAATATGTAATTATTAATAAATTCTTTCAATTTTATTTAATCTCTATGTGTATTTTTTTTTTTCAATACCAAATGTAGCATCTACAGAAATCCAATCATTACAAAGTAAATTAATACCGAAACTTGACGTATTATACATGAAAGATTAATGTTTTGGGCTTTGTTGGTGCAAGTCAAAAAATATCTTACTACCTTTTAAAAAAAATTGAATAAAATCCATTTGCTCTTTAAATATTGTTTTTCAATTCAAAGTAATGATTTTTGCACGAAATAAACTTTTATTGAAATACGACAATAAAAATGAAGGTGATACATCAGATTCAATCCCTATTAGGTACATTTTTTTGATAAAACAGTCTTGCAATTGCCAACTTAACTTTTTCACTTTTTTGAATTTATGAAATACTGAAAACAATTACCTACTTCTGATACATCATTGTAACTTCATGTGAAATCTAAATATGTAAAAATATATATAGAGTGTTATTTAAAAATCAAAAGTTGTTACTTTTTTTCACTTAATAAGTGCAAAATGTGGCTTTTTGTGTCACAA